>JACEFZ010019083.1:245000-372386 GCA_014155875.1 Cepaea nemoralis
CTTGATAAGTTCTACCACTGTTCATCCCTTTTGAGACCCTTCCAACGCATCCGACATTTCTCCCTCTGTTGGGCTGTGTCGGAAACAATGATTAAGTGGGGGAAGCGTCAGTGCTAAGCTCTGTTTACAAATAATAAATTAGGCGTGGTTGGTCATATAATCAGATTATCACAAGTCAGTGCCCCACAACAATCTCTAGCACTTGTATGCAAGGGAACTCGGGACGGTAATCCGGCAAAAAAATGTCTGAAGAAGTCGGATGTGTCAGCCGAAAGGTTCATATATCGCAGCTTTGCTGTAAACAGGCACAACACAATTACGTCTAAAACAACATTCCGGACGAACGCAGAAGAAGACGAAGAAGCATGCAAGAGAAACTTGGTAAGAGATCGTACCTTATGGACGATAGTCTGTTGACAAATCTAATGTTGTGAATACCACCATGAATGAAGCCTGCGCCAGGGCTCACTTAGTGAGTTTGTTTTTTATCTGACCATCCACGTGTCAGTTTTTTTTTAATCTGACTTTCCCATGTTTCTGTTTATTTTTTTAACTTGACTATCCACGTAACTGTTTTTATCTTAACTTTATATGCGTCTGTGTGTTTTAACGTCAATCTCAATGTGTCTGCTTTTAACCTGACTTTCCATGTGTCTGTTTTAACAGGACTTTCCTTGGGTCTAATTTTAAGCGGACTTTCCATGTGCCCGTTTTGAACCTGATTTTCCGTGTTCTTAACCTGTTCTTATTTGTTATTAACCTAACCCTGAGATACATAACATAGATGGAAAAGAAGTGGAAGCAATAACAGGAGTAGAAGAAGAAGATGACCACAACGACGAAGCAAAAGAAGAAGAAAATGATGATGATAATGATGATGATGATGATGATTAAGAAGAAGAAGAAGAAGAAGAAGAAGAAGAAGAAGAAGAAGAAGAAGAAGAAGAAGAAGAAGAAGAGAAGAAGAAGAAGAAGAAGAAGAAGAAGAAGAAGAAGAAGAAGAAGAAGAAGAAGAAGAAGAAGAAGAAGAACGAGGAGGAGATGATGATGATGATGATGATGATGATGATGATGATGATGATGATGATGATGATGATGATGATGATGATGATGATGATGATGATGATGATGATGATGATGATGATGATGATGATGAAGGTACAGTATATGATGACGAAATATCCTCGCATACTCATTTCATGCCTACTGCTCATTGTGTTGCTCCGACATTAGCCCTTGTGATCCCTATAAAAAAGTTCCATGTTTCAACCACAGCTCCCACTCCTCCCTGTCCATGGCAAGCCTAGGAGCCCGGAACGAGACAGCCGAAGAAATGGAGAGGACCTTGAACTACGTCACTCCCTCACTCTCTCCCTCCGATGCCCACGATGAGTACAGTGAGATCTTTTCTGAGGTAAGAGCACATTTGCATGGCAGAGTTACGTTTAGTAAGTACAAAAGGGCTTCAAATGAAAACCTTAATTTTTATTTTATTTTTTTTTTGGAGGGGGGGGGGGGGAAGGGGGGAGGGGTATATCCTTTAAAAAAAATATAAACAAAGAACATATGTGTAATTTTTAGATATTGTCACCACTGGGTTAAAATGCAAGTCCTCCAGCTCCGGTAAAGTGTTTGTATTCCTGTAGAAAGATCGACTCTGGGATAACTACTCAGTGTGCCTGACCCGGTCATGAACAGTCTGTCACAGAAGTCACTACTCAGTGTGCCTGACCCGGTCATGAACAGTCTGTCACAGAAGTCACTACTCGGTGTGCCTGACCCGGTCATGAACAGTCTGTCACAGAAGTCACTACTCAGTGTGCCTGACCCGGTCATGAACAGTCTGTCACAGAAGTCACTACTCGGTGTGCCTGACCCGGTCATGAACAGTCTGTCACAGAAGTCACTACTCGGTGTGCCTGACCCGGTCATGAACAGTCTGTCACAGAAGTCACTACTCAGTGTGCCTGACCCGGTCATGAACAGTCTGTCACAGAAGTCACTACTCGTCGTGCCTGACCCGGTCATGAACAGTCTGTCACAGAAGTCACTACTCGGTGTGCCTGACCCGGTCATGAACAGTCTGTCACAGAAGTCACTACTCAGGTGTGCCTGACCCGGTCATGAACAGTCTGTCACAGAAGTCACTACTCGGTGTGCCTGACCCGGTCATGAACAGTCTGTCACAGAAGTCACTACTCAGTGTGCCTGACCCGGTCATGAACAGTCTGTCACAGAAGTCACTACTCAGTGTGCCTGACCCGGTCAGTGAACAGTCTGTCACAGAAGTCACTACTCAGTGTGCCTGACCCGGTCAGTGAACAGTCTGTCACAGAAGTCACTACTCGGTGTGCCTGACCCGGTCAGTGAACAGTCTGTCACAGAAGTCACTACTCGGTGTGCCTGACCCGGTCAGTGAACAGTCTGTCACAGAAGTCACTACTCGGTGTGCCTGACCCGGTCAGTGAACAGTCTGTCACAGAAGTCACTACTCGGTGTGCCTGACCCGGTCAGTGAACAGTCTGTCACAGAAGTCACTACTCAGGTGTGCCTGACCCGGTCATGAACAGTCTGTCACAGAAGTCACTACTCGGCGGTGCCTGACCCGGTCATGAACAGTCTGTCACAGAAGTCACTACTCGGTGTGCCTGACCCGGTCATGAACAGTCTGTCACAGAAGTCACTACTCAGGTGTGCCTGACCCGGTCATGAACAGTCTGTCACAGAAGTCACTACTCAGTGTGCCTGACCCGGTCATGAACAGTCTGTCACAGAAGTCACTACTCAGTGTGCCTGACCCGGTCATGAACAGTCTGTCACAGAAGTCACTACTCGGTGTGCCTGACCCGGTCATGAACAGTCTGTCACAGAAGTCACTACTCGGTGTGCCTGACCCGGTCATGAACAGTCTGTCACAGAAGTCACTACTCGGTGTGCCTGACCCGGTCATGAACAGTCTGTCACAGAAGTCACTACTCGGTGTGCCTGACCCGGTCATGAACAGTCTGTCACAGAAGTCACTACTCAGTGTGCCTGACCCGGTCATGAACAGTCTGTCACAGAAGTCACTACTCAGGTGTGCCTGACCCGGTCATGAACAGTCTGTCACAGAAGTCACTACTCGGTGTGCCTGACCCGGTCATGAACAGTCTGTCACAGAAGTCACTACTCGGTGTGCCTGACCCGGTCATGAACAGTCTGTCACAGAAGTCACTACTCGGTGTGCCTGACCCGGTCATGAACAGTCTGTCACAGAAGTCACTACTCGGCTGTGCCTGACCCGGTCATGAACAGTCTGTCACAGAAGTCACTACTCGGCGTGCCTGACCCGGTCATGAACAGTCTGTCACAGAAGTCACTACTCGGCGTGCCTGACCCGGTCATGAACAGTCTGTCACAGAAGTCACTACTCGGTGTGCCTGACCCGGTCATGAACAGTCTGTCACAGAAGTCACTACTCAGTGTGCCTGACCCGGTCATGAACAGTCTGTCACAGAAGTCACTACTCGGTGTGCCTGACCCGGTCATGAACAGTCTGTCACAGAAGTCACTACTCAGTGTGCCTGACCCGGTCA
This sequence comes from Cepaea nemoralis, assembly GCA_014155875.1. NCBI lineage: Eukaryota > Metazoa > Mollusca > Gastropoda > Stylommatophora > Helicidae > Cepaea > Cepaea nemoralis. The sequence continues at coordinate 248,576 of JACEFZ010019083.1, forward strand.
TGAACAGTCTGTCACAGAAGTCACTACTCAGTGTGCCTGACCCGGTCATGAACAGTCTGTCACAGAAGTCACTACTCGGTGTGCCTGACCCGGTCATGAACAGTCTGTCACAGAAGTCACTACTCGGTGTGCCTGACCCGGTCATGAACAGTCTGTCACAGAAGTCACTACTCGGTGTGCCTGACCCGGTCATGAACAGTCTGTCACAGAAGTCACTACTCGGTGTGCCTGACCCGGTCATGAACAGTCTGTCACAGAAGTCACTACTCGGTGTGCCTGACCCGGTCATGAACAGTCTGTCACAGAAGTCACTACTCGGCGTGCCTGACCCGGTCATGAACAGTCTGTCACAGAAGTCACTACTCGGTGTGCCTGACCCGGTCATGAACAGTCTGTCACAGAAGTCACTACTCGGCGTGCCTGACCCGGTCATGAACAGTCTGTCACAGAAGTCACTACTCGTGTGCCTGACCCGGTCATGAACAGTCTGTCACAGAAGTCACTACTCAGGCGTGCCTGACCCGGTCATGAACAGTCTGTCACAGAAGTCACTACTCGGCGTGCCTGACCCGGTCATGAACAGTCTGTCACAGAAGTCACTACTCGGTGTGCCTGACCCGGTCATGAACAGTCTGTCACAGAAGTCACTACTCGGTGTGCCTGACCCGGTCATGAACAGTCTGTCACAGAAGTCACTACTCGGTGTGCCTGACCCGGTCATGAACAGTCTGTCACAGAAGTCACTACTCGGTGTGCCTGACCCGGTCATGAACAGTCTGTCACAGAAGTCACTACTCGGTGTGCCTGACCCGGTCATGAACAGTCTGTCACAGAAGTCACTACTCGGTGTGCCTGACCCGGTCATGAACAGTCTGTCACAGAAGTCACTACTCGGCTGTGCCTGACCCGGTCATGAACAGTCTGTCACAGAAGTCACTACTCGGTGTGCCTGACCCGGTCATGAACAGTCTGTCACAGAAGTCACTACTCGGCGTGCCTGACCCGGTCATGAACAGTCTGTCACAGAAGTCACTACTCGGCGTGCCTGACCCGGTCATGAACAGTCTGTCACAGAAGTCACTACTCGGCGTGCCTGACCCGGTCATGAACAGTCTGTCACAGAAGTCACTACTCGGCGTGCCTGACCCGGTCATGAACAGTCTGTCACAGAAGTCACTACTCGGCGTGCCTGACCCGGTCATGAACAGTCTGTCACAGAAGTCACTACTCGGCGTGCCTGACCCGGTCATGAACAGTCTGTCACAGAAGTCACTACTCGGTCGTGCCTGACCCGGTCATGAACAGTCTGTTACAGAAGTCACTACTCGGCGTGCCTGACCCGGTCATGAACAGTCTGTTACAGAAGTCACTACTCGCGTGCCTGACCCGGTCATGAACAGTCTGTCACAGAAGTCACTACTCGTGTGCCTGACCCGGTCATGAACAAGTCTGTCACAGAAGTCACTACTCGGTGTGCCTGACCGGTCATGAACAGTCTGTCACAGAAGTCACTACTCGGCGTGCCTGACCCGGTCATGAACAGTCTGTCACAGAAGTCACTACTCAGTGTGCCTGACCCGGTCATGAACAGTCTGTCACAGAAGTCACTACTCGGCGTGCCTGACCCGGTCATGAACAGTCTGTCACAGAAGTCACTACTCAGTGTGCCTGACCCGGTCATGAACAGTCTGTCACAGAAGTCATGCCGTTTTGAAACTGTCTACTCCACTCATACACTTGCCTGGACTGACAGACATGCATCACCATACTGGACGAATGCATTTCTTTAGGTTTCACCCGTTCGTTGATCAGAAAAACGGATAACAGAAAACGGTTCCTCTTTGGTGAATGTCAAAAGTAGGGTGGCCATTTGTAAAATGTCCTTACGACATCACCCTGTTCTTCTGCATCGGGATGTCATGTGTTTAACACTCTTGACATCCTTAACAACAATACTGACAGGATACTATGACCATTGCATGGTTATGGTATTTTCTATCAGTTTTAAAGGTTTTCATGTGAAGCCCCTTTGTGAATGAAGTCACGGATCTATTTACGCGTTAAGACGCATTGGGCATACGCTGACAGACCCATATCTGTATAGACCAGTGGTTCTCAACCCGTAGGAAATCCTCCCCCCCCCCCTCCACACCCCCCCCCCCAAGAGGGAATTTTAGGGTTTCCGGGGGGGGGGGTGTATTAGTAAGTATAAGAGGGCTTCAAATGAAAATCTTAAATTGGGGGGGGGGGGCTGCGAGGAGGAAGAGGTTGGTTACTTACGGGGTATGTGAGCGGTCGCTCAGAAAGCAATGGCAAACTACTGAGCATAATCTTGCCAAGAACATCAACAGCAATAGAAAAATGCTGGTGTTGACTCCAAGGTCCTGTAGAGGATATGCAACTTGAAAAAAACAACGGGGAGGGAGAGGGGTTAAGATTATTTCAAGATCACGTTAATACAAGAACCGATTACTTTATATTGTTTTCCGTCCACATTTTACGGTTCTGTACTTCTCGCTGTTCTGAAATTCGTTTCATAGCGTAAGTAAACCCGCAAATCACGTTTTATGTAGACGTCGAGACTTGTTCTAGTATGTGTTATTAAATTTAGCTTTCATTTCTACATAACTTGTTTGGGACGAGGGGGGGGGGGGGGGGGGGCATTTATAAAGAGGAAATACGAAAGGGGGAAAATGACATTCTGATCATATGGTGAAGGGGTGCATGGGCCAAAATAGGTTGAGAACCACTGGTACAGACTAATCAGCGCTCGGTGTGTAATGTGGTCAGAACCACGCGGGCCGTCTTTACTTCCGAAGATATTTTCCGGTACTTATTTTAGGCTGGGTCGACCCGGGCCAGTAAAGTCAGATAAAATGAAGTGAAATGTAATGAAATGAAGTGGAGTTTAGTTTAGCTTAGTTTAGTTTAGTTTAGTCGACGGATCAACATCACGGCACACGGGTGTAACTCATAAGTATTCCGTTCTAGTCCTAACTCAAGCCTGAGTCCAGAGAATCTCAGCTCAGTGCACGAACTCGATGGCACCGGCGAGGATCCTGAAATACTTTGGGTAGATTTTTAACTCTAAATTTTGCCCAGCGCCGTTAGTAAAGTCAAGTCAAGTCAAGTCAAGTCAAGTCAAGTCAAGTCCAGTCAAGGAACTTTTTACTCGCCTTTAGTCGTATTCGGCCTATGGTGCTAGCCACATGTTTCTGCAGCTCACATCGGTACTAGACGTCCAAGTGGTCTGAAAGATAAGACCGCGCCCTCCGACATCACAGCCCACCGCCAGCCGATCCTAACCCTGCTGGCTGCAGGGCCAGACGCAGTCCACACCTTGCAAGATAAGATACTCTTCATTCTCTGAAATTCAGCTTGCTCTATTCTTCCCTTAAACTCTGTTGTGCACCTTCCATCTGATGTTATAGATGCCCCTAGGTATTTAAATTATCCACTTGGTTAAGAATTTTCCTTCTCTATTTCTATTTCACATTATGGTGTCGCCTTTGTCTTTGACATCACTATTGTTACAGTTTTCTTGATATCCAAGAAGAGTCCTTTCTTTGCACTCTCTGTTACTACAATGTCCAACAATTGTTGTAGATCTGTTGCATTATCCGCCACCAATACTGTGTCATCTGCACAGATAGATTAGGGACATTCAATTCCTACACTGTTATATAGTATCTTAAAGTCCAACTAAAAAACCGCTTTTTCGCAAGCACGGTTCGTGCTTAATGCGACGCTTTTGGCGGGTCACCCTGCGGATAGAGACAGAGCCATGTGAGAAAACATGGGTCAATGAGGTCTGTCTGGTGACTGCCCATTCCATCGACGATGAACTGTGGTTTCCGTGGAGGACTTTTGTGTTGGCATTCTGGCGGCGGCATTATGCACAGTGTACCTGCGCGGGCTGTCGGATTGCCGAGACTCCTGTCTGTTCCACTTTTCACATTGGGCAGCGAGGAGCATTTTGTGTGATATTCACTGGCACAAGAACGGAGCATAATGGGGACGACCCGTTGCCGTGAAGTTGGAACCTCGACTAACTAACTAACTAACTAACTAACTAACTAACTAACTAACTAAGTAACTATTTCGAGTCATCGTGGGTAATTGTTTTTTTTTTTTTTTTAAGCTCACAGTTTCAGATCAGCACACGTGTCAACACACAGATTACCAAAAGTGACTTGTTAAAATGCTGGACTGAAATACGAGCAATATATTTTATGTAAATCTACAATAGTAGATTCTCAACTGCTGAAGACATTTTTACGCGAGTTTTGGTAAATCTAGAGCGATTTCGAAACCATTCCATGTGATGCTCAGTATAAATAACTAGTACCTTTCACACGCCTTAATGGGAATTGGGCAGTTAGTGCTGGACCCATACTTGGTATCGATTAATCGCCGCTGCATGGGAGAGATGGTCAATATAACCCCATCGCGTTTACTTCCTAATCATTTTCTTGTACCACATTTAGGATGGGCCAACCGGGGAAGCCAAGTCCTTTTTTTTTTAAATACGCCACGATGGGGATTCGAGCGTATGCCCATCGGACGGGCAGGCCAGCGGGGTACCGCGGTTCTACAGTTATGTGGTGCTCTATCCACCGGGGTAATTCGGTCCTACAGTTATGTGGTGCTCTATCCACCGGGGTACCGCGGTTCTACAGTTATGTGGTGCTCTAACGACAGTCAAAGTACACCCAAGAGATACTCGCTTATCCTGGTGGAAACTTGGTTCCAGTTGCCGTGCTTGCCACATCGTGCTATGATTCCCATACTTTATCGCGTACAGGCGCGCATGAATATAACCAGGGCTAGAAGAAACACACCAGTTGTTGAGAGACCTACTAAAGGCACTGTCAGGAAAGCTGGAAAGTGTCTGCCCCAGGGAGTGGCTATCCGTGCTTTAAGTGTTAACGAATGAGATCTGCAATACCTTGCTTTCGTTCCAGCTACAGTCAGTAGAGAATGTGGAGGTAGCCAACGCCATGTTCGTCAACTCTGAGAAGACCATTAAGCAGTCCTTCAAGAGTCAGGTAGAGAGCAAGTACTTGGCCAAGGTCGACAGCTTCAATGCCAGTGAATCCGACCCCGAGAGGAAGGTCAATGAGTACGTGTCTGAGAAAACCGATGGTCAAATCCAGGACATCCTCCCACCAGGTAATGATAAGTAACACAGTGTATGATTGGCTATTCCTTATGTGTACCAATCGTGGCGTCATGTGTGATAGGCTATTCTTTATGTGTACCAATCGTGGCGTCATGTGTGATAGGCTATTCTTTATGTGTACCAATCGTGGCGTCATGTGTGATAGGCTATTCTTTATGTGTACCAATCGTGGCGTCATGTGTGATAGGCTATTCTTTATGTGTACTACTCATCATGTCATATGTGATTGGCTATTTCTCATGTCTTGAAATCAACATGGCATGTGTGATTGGTCATTTCTTATGTATATCAGTCAACATGTCATCTGTGATTGACTATTCTTTATGTGTGCCAATCAACATGTCATCGGTGATCTGCTATTCTTTATATGTACCAATGAACATATCATGTGTGAGTGGCTATTCCTAATGTCTTCTAACCAAAATGTCATCGGTGATTGGCTATTCTTTATGTGTACCACTCAACATATCATGTGGGGCTGGCTATTTTTTATATGCACCAATCTACAGTATACCACCTTCCGTTGGTTTGCAGAAGAAGAAGAAGAAGAAGAAGAAGAAGAAGAAGAAGAAGAAGAAGAAGAAGAAGAAGAAGAAGAAGAAGAAGAAGAAGAAGAAGAAGAAGAAGAAGAAGAAGAAGAAGAAGAAGAAGAAGAAGAAGAAGAAGAAGAAGAACAAGAAGAACAAGAAGAAGAAGAAATTGCATATGACATTATCGATGCGGCTGGCCGAGTGGCTAGAACGCCGGACTTTCATTCGGGAGACCCGGGTTCGAATCCTCGGTAAGGTGTGGGATTTTTTTCTGTCGGGGGCAAAAAGAAAATCCTAACCTGCACAGTTCGCGGCGACTGCACTAGCCAGGCGGCCTTAATTCCTCAGGCTCAAAGACCCCTCTGCCATACACCACAAGATACTATATTGGTAGTAAATGACAGTAAATGACAGATATCTTGTTAGTTTAAGTTGGAACTCAAGCATTGTCTTCTAAACACGTACTAATGGTCATTAACTTCTAAACACGTACTAATGGTCATTAACTTCTAGACACGTACTAATGGTCATTAACTTCTAAACACGTACTAATGGTCATTAACTTCTAAACACGTACTGATGGTCATTGTCTTCTAAACACGTACTGATGGTCATTGTCTTCTAAACACGTACTAATGGTCATTGCTTCTAAACACGTACTAATGGTCATTGCTTCTAAACACGTACTAATGGTCATTGACTTCTAAACACGTACTAATGGTCATTGCTTCTAAACTCGTACTAATGGTCATTGACTTCTAAACACGTACTTATGGTCATTGCTTCTAAACACGTATTAATGGTCATTGACTTATAATCACGTACTAATAGTCGCTGACTTCTAAACACGTACTAATGGTCATTGACTTCTAAACACGTACTAATGTCATTGTCGGAACTTTCCCAGGCAGCATCACCGAGAGAACAACTGTGCTTTTGGTGAACACCCTATCCTTCAACTCTTCATGGGAGAAGCAGTTCGAGGAATCCAAGACAAAGAAACGCGACTTCACTCGTGAAGATGGAAGCAAAATCCAGGTAACGAAATTTGTACTACACCGTTTCGTTAGCCTGTTACTTGTAATCGTGTTCTAGTAAAGCTTACTTCTCGTTCTTTCGAACAAGTTAGTTGCATAACCTTTACATGACGTCACAGTCAACCCCGGCATTTGTTAGCTGTTCGTTATTTCTAGGCACATTTACGGTCAGTAGTTTGATATGTCTTTATGAAAGACCGCACTCATACCTCTGTATATAAGCCAACGCAAGGCGGCCTGCTTCCAAATTGCCAGCAGCTGTGTTTCGAATGCGATATGCGGGATTACAAACTGCACTCCTAACCCATTTACCACACAGATGGTTGCTATAAAACCCCTGGACATAAAAGAGGACAAACCTAACATGAAATAATCAATTGTATTTGATTTATCCCAATAGGTTGACATGATGAATGACAATAGAACTGTTTTCCGAAAGAGAGACAACGAATCTAACGCTGATGTCATCAGGATTCCCTACAAGGGTGGACGTTATCAACTGTTCGTTGCTCTTCCACAAAGTGCCGGAGAACTGGCTGAACTGGGTAAGTTGTTTTGGTCGCCTTGAAATACTATAACATTCAGAACGCATGTTAACAATACAAAATAACACGCATGTTATAAGTCCTGATTGCCTCCCAGTCAACATTTTTAGCACGTTATGAGAAGAAATAAACTGGTGAACTTGGTGACAACTGGCACGATTCAGAGGAAAAGAAAACAGGGAATGCAGAGAGATAAATATCTACATGGCATGGCCACGTGGCATAATCTAGACAAAAACATAGAGCTAATAATCCACGACTCTGGTGACCGTGGGAGATGGCGAAAAATGACTGCCCACGCTTGTCGACATGGCACATGAGGATGATGATTGCTTCAGCCTAAGTTAGGACGATCACGTATTGTTTTCCTACAATATACTCAGTGTATATATGTTTGTTAGTGTAGTGAACCTCAACATCCTAGGGTAGACGAGGACAAACTAAACAAGTCTTGAATGTACCTTGACATTGACATGTACATTAATGTCAAGGTAATGTTTTCATGTAGTTGTATTGGTGTCTCTGTGTGTTGTTTGTTTGTGCTGACGAAGGCTTTGGCCGCAACGTCACAATTTGTTACTTGTCATCGTGATCTAGTAAAGCTTACCGTCTACTTCTTGTTATTTTGGTGATTCATTTATTTATTGATAATGTGGTGAGCTCGGCTGACGTGGGATTGACGTTTCGTGAAATGGTTGGTTGGCTGGTTGGTTGGTTGGGTGGATGTTGGCTGAATTGCTGGTTGGTTGGGTGGATGTTGGCTGGGTGGTTCGGTGGATGGGTTGGCTGGTTGGGTGAATGGTTAATTGGTTGGCTGGTTGGATGGTTGGCTTGTAGGATGAATGGTTGATTGGCTGGTTGGTTGACTGGCTGTTTGGTTAGGTTGATGGTTGACTGGTTGCGTGAATGATTGATTGGCTGTCTGGTTGGCTGGGTGGATAGTTGACTTGTTGGCTAGCTGGTTGGTTGGTGGATGGGTTGGATGGTTGGGTGGTTGGTTGGCTGACTGATACCTGCGAAAATGAAGGAAAGGCTGGCCATCTATTTCTCCGTGCATTCAAGCATACACAATTTTTACTTTACATTATGTTCTTTACTTTGTATAAATTTATTTTACATTATATTACATTTTTTTAAAACATTACTATATTCAAAAATTTGTTGTTTTGAATCAAGAGAAGTCCTAGTGTTTCTGGCTAGCCTCTTATGCCTTGGGAACTCTTGCTGCACTCATCTGCTCCTCAATGAGGAAAGCACGACTGATTCTTTCTCTGACAGCCTTGTGGCATAGAGATCCCCCATCAGCACGATGTTACTGTCTTCTGTCGCGTGCTCAAAACACTGAGCTTGTAGGAAAGCACAGATCTCACCCCCCTTCCCCCCCTCCCCCCCCCCCCCCCCTGAGCTTGGTCTTATAGTCACCGCATGTTGGTGTATTTGCAAGCTTCTTCTGGTACAAATATACCAAGTTTCCACGTGGTGTCTTGTAGTCACCACATAATGGCGTCTTTGCAAGCTTCTTCTAGTACAAATATACCAACTTTCCACGTGGTGTCTTGTAGTCACCACATAATGGCGTCTTTGCAAGCTTCTTCTGGTACAAATATACCAACTTTCCACCAGGTGTCTTGGAGACTTTACCACGGTTGTAGTTAGTATTACTTTACTTTTTATAAAAATTAATTTACATTACAATATTTTACTTTACGTTGCATAATTTCACATTACATTACTTTACATTACTTTGTATAAATTTACCTTATGTCACTTTATTTTACTTTGTATCATTTTACTTTACTTTACATTAGGCTAATTTTACTTTACATTACACTACTTTGTATCAGTTCAGTTTACTTTACATTACGCTACTTTACTTTGTATTATTTTACTTTATATTAGATAACTTTACTGTGTATCATTTTACTTTACTTTACATTACACAACTTTGTATCATTTTACTTTACTTTACATTACGCTACTTTACTTTGTATAATTTTACTTTATTTTACTTTACTTTGTATCACTGTACTTTACTTTGCGTTACGGATCCTAGAGTGAGATCCACATCTGTTTGTCTGTGTAGCTGCCTGTACTATAACACCGCATTTCTCTCGTGAACAGAGTCGCGTCTGTCGCAGCCTGGCAAGACCAGCCAGCTGTTGAAGGGCCTGAAGCCTGCTAAAGTCGAAGTGAGCATCCCCAAATTTAAGATTTCAAGCAAATTTGACCTGAAGGAGAGCCTCAGTGAGATGGGAATGGAACAGGCATTTAGTCAAAGTGCTGCTGACTTTAGCGGAATCAGTTATTCAGGTTAGTGAGAGACTGATCACCTTTCTCGTTTAGTTAGGGGATGCCCCCCTCTCTCTCTCTCTCTCTCTCTCTCTCTCTCTCTCTCTCTCTCTCTCTCTCTCTCTCTCTCTCTCTCTCTCTGTCTTCGTCTGCTCTCATTCTCTGTCTGTCTGTACCTCTATATAATTCACGCTCTGTCTGTTGTCTGTCTACTGCCCTCCTATGCCTCTCACAGCGTCCCACTTCCGCTCTCCCAGACTTTCTTTGTTTCCCTCTCTCTCTTCTCTCTCTCTCTCTCTCTCTCTCTCTCTCTCTCTCTCTCTTTCTCTCTCTCTCTCTCTCACTCTCACACACACACACACACACACACACACACTCACCCTTTCTGTATGCCTGTCTCTCTGTATCTATCGCTGCGCTCAGTGACTCCCAGTTTCAAAATAATAGTAATGCTTTAATGGAAATCTGAAAAACTGGTGAGTATTGTTTCCATCTTACAAAATGCTACCTTTACTATAGTGCTTCGTGTTCTAATCTCTAAATGATATCTTCCATCAAATGTTACGACTGTTCCAAGATAGTTGCACCTTCACATGTTTAAGAATAGTTTAAGTCTCTTCGATGTTGCCTTGTGGTAATTCTGTTCTCTTAAAATGGAAAATTCTTAACCAGGTGAATCGTTACAACTACCTTGGAACAGTTATTACATCTGATGAAAGATGCCTTATAGATATTAGAAGAAGAATACTATAGTAACAGCTTCACATGTTGCATATGCATTGCAGGGCATTGTAATCAACCCCAGATTTATTTTGAAGGCAGTTTTATGTTGAGTAATTTGCTATTGCTTTCTGAACGAGGAGTTTAAGTCCATCTGACCTGTGTAAAGAATTAACCCATTACCCCGTCATTAAAGCAAAGGAAGTTTAAGAGCGAGCGCTCTTAACCTTTCAGCTGTGCTAACCACAATGGTAAAAGTAACCATTTAAAAAAAAAAAGATGCCTTCTCTCTCTCTGTCTCTCTCTGTGTCTCTCTCTGTCTCTCTCTCTCTGTCTCTCTCTCTTTCTCTCTCTCTGTCTCTCCGTCTCTCTCTCTCTCTCTCTCTCTCTCTCTCTCTCTCTCTCAGTCTCTCCCTCATATATAAACATACATGTATTGTTTGGCGCTCACAGAAGAAGAAACAGGAAGTAAGGATTATAAGACGCACTAGAGAACATACAAATTGAAAGCTGTGGTTTCCAACCGGGATTCAAACCTGTCACCTCCAAATGACGACATCACCTCGCTGCAGGAACGGGCGTACTTCGACGCATCTCTTTTACTCTGTCGTTCTTACTCTCTTTCTCACTCACTCACTCACTCTATCTTTCCCACACTCAATCTCTCTCACTCACTCTATTACCAATAACACCGATAGACACTAATAATACGCTACCTATTGCAGTAAGACAAAGGGAGGCAGAGGAGCTATATAGTACTTACACCGTACGTTTGAAACACGGAACATAAGCAGACAAGATGAGAAACATCTAGTGGCACTGGAAAGGTGGTTTTTGAGGGAAAAGCATATAGCACCATAGATGGACAGAAAACCGAATGAAATAGTTCTACAAGAACCATATCATGAAAAATAGGTGGGTTGCTCAGAAAGTAATGCACCATATCGTTTTTCACAGCAGGACAAAGGATTAAGAACAGCTTGGTGGAACAACGAAGTTAAAGATATCGTATTCGGAAAGAAGATAGCGTTAAAAAAATGGATCACAACTAAATCTGAACAAGACAATGTTACCTACAGAAATAGCTCGACGAAATGCCAAACGAACAATTAGAGCATCTAAAGATGAATCCTGGAGAATATACGGTGAACAGATGGCGACTCTTAGCAAAGACTACCCAAGAGAATTGTATAAATGTGTCAGTACAATGAGAAACAGAGATAAATGCTACAACCCAACCACCATCGTAAAACTGTCATTTACTGCCAATAGAGTACCTTGCAGTGTATAGCAGAGGGGTCTTTGAGCCTGAGGAATTAAGGCCGCCTGGCTAGTGCAGTCGCCGCGAACTGTGCAGGTTAGAATTGTCTTTTTGCCCCGAGAGAAAAAAATCCCACACCTTACCGAGGATTCGAACCCGGGTCTCCCGAAGGAGAATCCAGCGTTCTAGCCACTCGGCCAGCCGCTCCTTACACCATCATAAACAACAAAAAGGGTATACCATTATTTAATCCACAACAAAGGCTAGCAAGGTGGGCAAAATACTTTCAAGAACTACTTAACCCTTAACACAATAGCACAGAAAACCTAACTTTTGTGCCTAAAAGCTGTGGACAACAAGAACCAAACTTTATCCCTGCATAAGTCAAATCAGTTCTACAGAAAAGTCCTGAAAACAAAGCATCAGATTCCGGATGGAATAACCACAGAGGCTTTTCAGGCATGTTGAAAAACAGGAGTTAAATGGCTGACAATACTTTTTAATACAGCGTGGGAAGACAGAAAAGTGCCAGGCGATTGCCAACAGGTAGTAATAGTACCAGTATAGAAAAAGAAAAGCACTATGAGAGAGTGCGAAACATACAGAGGTATACATCCCTGAGCCATATAGGGAAAATGTATGCAAAAGTATTGGAACAAAGAGCTAGACCCATAGTTGAACAACAGTTAAGCAAAGTACAATTTGGTTTCAGAAAAGGTAAAGGTTGCACTGATACACTATTAACACTTCAAATATATGACATAAGCCATCGAATATAGTGACCAGCAGAATATTGTGTTTGTATATCAAGAAAAGGCTTTCGATAGAGTAGAGACACAAATTATAGACCATCCTTGAAGACTATGGGATACAAGAACAATTGCTATCAAACATCATAGCCATGTACCACTCGAGCCAGAGTGCAGTAAGAATACAAGAAGGTATATCAGATATGTTTAAAGTCAATACAGGAGTGAGACAGGGATGTGTGCTCTCTCCTCTGCTATTTAATATCTACATAGACAGAATATCCAAAGAAGCAAGCCTTGACAGAACAGATTCAGAAAATTTTGAACACTTTACTTCAGATGAAACAAAAGATCCACATGCAATAAATGAACTTCTGTTTGCAGACGAATCAGTGCCTAATTTATAGCGACGAGGCAGACTGCAAAATCATATTAATAATCTGAGTTTAACATGCAGAAGATACAATATGAGTATAAATATAGCTAAAACCGAAGTAATGCAAGTTAGCAGATCTCCTGGTCCACTAAGTATACAGATAAATGGCACATCTCTGAAACAAGTTAAAGAATTCAAATATCTTGGAAGTATGTTCACAGAAGATGGCAGATTGGACAGCGAAATCGAAATCAGATATAAAAAGCAAGTGCACTTACATATCAACTATCACTCATACTGAAACATACAGATAATAAACAGCATATTCACACCAACCCTTATGCTACCAATCTCAAACTTGGACTTTATCCAAATCACACTCACACAAAATCAACACCTGTGAGATGAGATGCCTGAGGAGAGCTGCCAACCTAACAATCCAAGACCGAGTAAGAAATGCTGTTATCAGACAGACAGTGGGATCAACACCTTGTGCCACATTTATCGAAAGACAGAAGATCAAATGGTTCGACCATCTCGTTAGAATGCAACACCAGCAACTACCATCACTGGCCTTACATCAAAGATCATCTACGACGAGAACAAGAGGACGCCCGATAAGAAAATTGATTGACGACATCAAAGACATTGTACAATCACACGGAATGACACTATCCAGTTCCACCCATTGGGCGCCGGAACGCCAATTATTCCTCCCCACGCTGCTTGATGGCAAAAGTGGAAGATTATGATGATGATAAATAATTAATATAGAAGCATTACATTTTGCACACTTCAAATATGACATGTGCCATTTGTGAGCACCACATTGGGTAGGGCTGTACTACCCCATCCACCCAATAGTTCTGATTTGGCATCCTCTGATTTTCATCTGTTTGATCCACTTAAAGATGGGACAAGGTTTGAAGATGATGGAGTGATTCGTGCAGGAAAGAAATGGCTACATTATCAAGACAAAATCTGATACGGGCAAGAAATACATGCACTTGTTTCACGCTGACATTTAAGCGGCACACGTTTATGGGGATTATGTTAAATAATATCGATGTTTTCGTGACACATCCATATATATTGTGTACTATGACAGAGAAAGAGAAAAGACAAATCACGACAACAGAAATGAGATTCCTGAGAAGAATACGCAATGTATCAAGAAGAGATAAGATCAGAAATGAAGAAATCAGGACTAAAGTGGGAGTTACAGCTACACTAGATGAGAGAAAGATTGGCCACCTATTCCCCCTTGCTCTCAGGCCGACAACAAATGATGTTATCAAATTAAGACCAACAGCAGGAAACTCATCATCATCATGTATCATGCCGATAAGCGTGGGCGGTCATGATTCGCCATCTCATACGATCACCAGAGTCGTGGGTCAGCTCTGTGTTCTTATCGCGACCATACCACGAGGCCGAGCCATCCACGTATTTACTTCTCTGCCTTCCTCTTGTTCTCTTCCCCTCGATCTTGCTAGTTGTCACCATGTTCTCCAATTTATTTGTTCTCATAACGTGCCCAAAAATGTTCGACTATGTATAATTTCTCAAATCACTTTACAAGTTTCATTTGTTTCTTGTAGGACTTGGTTATTGGTTTTTCTGTCTGTCCATGGTATTCTTTGCATATTCCTCAGAAACCACATTTCCACAGCCATCACATGTTTTTCAGCCTGTTTGATAACTGTCTACGCTTTACATCCATACAAAAGCACGGGCTCTATGTAGCACCTCAACACTCTTTTTTCTCGTTGCAAATGACATATTTTATTGATCGGTATGTTTTCCATCTTGTAAAACGCTACCTTCGCCATGACGATTCTTGTTCTAATCTCTTCAAGACACCTCCTTTCAGATGTTATCACTGTTCCGAGATAATTGTACCGATTCACTTGCTTAAGAATATTCCCATTTACGTGTGTATTTACACTGCGGTAAGCAATGACAAACTACCTTCTTTACATGCGCCAAGAAAATTATGTATTGCATTCTCATAGAAAAGCGAGAAACTGCTTCGGAAGAATTTCAATTGTTCTAAATGTTATCTCTAAACATTAACTATTTTGTTTCTGACGCCTTTCAGAGGGGCTGTTCATCAGTAGTGTTATCCACAACGCCGAGATTGAAGTCTATGAACGAGGTACAAGTGCTTCAGCCGCAACGGTGGTAGAAATTGATGCCCGAGCTAGCAGAGATGAGGAGGCTGAAGAGAAGTTCGTTGCTGACCACGCCTTCTTGTACTGGGTCATGGACTCTTCCAACAAGCAGACCCTCTTCCAGGGGAGATTCACCGGTAAACAACAGTAAGCCACTACACAGCGTAGCGGCGGTGACATGTCACATATTGACAGCAATTGTTTTCTCATGAGGGTAACATGTCTGCACTATAGCTGAAATAAAACCAACCGATTTCGCATTAGCTCGCTGTTTACCACTGATTTTGTGTTATGTGTGTCATTGTTTATGTTTTACTTGAAGTCGAGTGCACGTATTTCCTTTCTACTCGTTTTTTTCCCTTCTTCATATTCTTATTACTGATAATCGCCTTCGTTTTACTAGCGTCTTCTTCTTCTTATTGCTCTTCTTTTCTTCTACTTTTTATTTCTTCTCCCCCTCCTCCTATTATTCATCTGTTGCGGCTGCTTCTGCTGCTCTTCCTCTACCTCCTCCCTCTCCTCCTTCCACCCTTACCCCTGATTCTCCTTCTCATCCTGTGCTGCATACCACAAATACGTTTCTACGGGAGCGCACCGATCTTCACCGGGCGGATACGACCCCTTCCGGCAATACCATGAACACATCGACACCAGATTGGGGTCCTGACTATTACAAAGAACATTTTCTTCTTTTTTCTTTCGACCTTTATTCCGATTGGGGACTATATACCTTCAACCATTACGGACTCTGGGTTGTCTTACCATTAGGACTCCTGGGTTGTCTAACCCCTAGTTGTCATATGAAGCTCAGTCCGTCTCTACTTCTCTTCTTCGCCTGTTTTTAATTCTACTTATATTTCTTTTGCCTCATGGATTCCAGACAAAGACTTTTCTAGTTATACCATTGTGAGGTTTTCTCAGTTTTCTCCAGGGCCGGCGTCCTTTCTTCACCTCTTAGTTTACAGGGATTTGTTTAGTTCTCTCCACGATATTCCCGGATGTCCTCGGGACCATTAAACGAGAAGTATAGAATAGTAACACTGCAACCTACCAAGCATCGACTTAAGAGGCGTTTCGGGAGGTTCCAGCTCGTATGTTACCAGGACCCCAAGAACAAGCAAAGAATAGAAACACACTGGAACCTGTCGCATATGTCGTAAGAGGCGACGAAGTATGGTTGGGCGTGGGGCTTCTTCTTCTCCTCATCCTCCCCTCTTCCCCTCCTCCCCTTTAATACCGAATGGGGCATAGGGCCTCAACTAAGCCACGCCAAGCTGTTCTATATAGTGCTATTTCCTGCTGCTCCCTACTTGTCCTCCAATATTTTTCATCTCTAGTCTGTTATTCTATTCTCCGTGTTCTTTTTTTTTTATTTCTTAGATATCCCGCCATTTCATTTATTGCAGTTGTGAAGTAAGTCCTCCCGGAATAAAAGCAAGCTCTGTATTTCCCCGTCTCAATTTCTCTTTCACAGAATTTTTCAAATGACTACTAAACTGATCTAGCACAAGAAGAGAACTCTTCGTCAATAAAGCACCTTTTCTTCTCTCCCTCACTGTGTTAATCCATAATTTCATACCAGCCTCGTCCATCCAACCCTTGTCATGTACAACATGAACAACAACACCTGGCGGTATTCCAGAAGGTTTTGGCATTGTTTTGCACTTGGAAATGATCATTAGATTAAGTTTAGTACCGTCAGCACAACATGAAAGGACAACCGTGTAGTGCATTTTTTCATGTCCACTTGTTTTTATAATTACAGTTTTAGCACCTTTCATAGCAACAGTTCTATTACTCGGCACATTAAATGTCAGAGGAGTTTCGTCCATATTCGCTATTTGGCTTAGTTCCACACTGGTTTTCTTTCGATGTTGGATAATAAAGCGATGGACAGCAGAGCACATACTCCAGGATTGCCCAAACTACAACATATCCAGGCGAACCTTCTGGCCTAGAGAGACAACAGTGGAAGGTAAACTCTATGGACCGCTGAATGAACTAAAAAAGACTGTTAGATTCATACAAGAGACGACATTGCAGTTGTAGACATGTTTCAGGCGAACGAAAGAAGAAGAAGAAGAAGAAGCGATGGAAAGATAATATTTTCTCTTCATACTCTTGTGGTATTTTCTGAGATATTTTGGTTTTGGTTCGCATGCTAAGTCCATGACGCTTCATAAACCTGTAGCACCAACCAACTCCACCCTTAAAGTCTGATAAGTTCCACTGTAGCGCTAGCTTACGAGCGTGTATTTGAATCATTTTTGTATTAATTCTCATCTCATCTCATCTCATCATGTTCCTCTTGTACCTTGCGGTGTCGAGGTGAAGTATAAACTTCGTGAGAGTGCCCGGTTATGGGCTTCGTATATCGACATTCCCATGGATTCTGTTATTCCCTCCGTCCAACGTTTACGTGGTCGGCCTCTTCCTCTGTTTCCATCTGGTCTGTACATCATTGCTTGTTGTGGCATGCTGTTGACTGGTAGCCTACTTGCATGGCCAAACCATTTGACTTGCTGCTTTCTAATAAAATCTAGAGCAGCTTTAACCCCCACTTTAGTCCTGATTTCTTCATTTCTGATCTTATCTCTTCTTGATACGTTGAGTATTCTTCTCAGGAACCTCATTTCTGTTGTTGTGATTTTTCTTTTCTCTTTTTCTGTCATTGTCCAGGTTTGGCATTGGTAGCACAGAGTTGGTAGGAAGATTGTGTTGTAAAGTGCTTTCTTAGTAGTTATTGACACATGTTTGTTCTTTAGTATTGGTGCCATTTGTCCAATGAGTTGATTTGCCTTATTGCACCTATTTTCGATCTCGTCTTCTGATCTGCCATTTGATGATATTATACTTCCTAGGTACTTGAAGCTCTTTACTTGTTTCAAGGGATGTTCGTTTAGGTGAATTGTTGCTGTTTGTTCTTCTTTAGTTATAGTCATTACCTCTGTTTTGCTTGTGATCATTTTCATGTTATGTTCCCTACACATTTCGTTTAGACTATTCATGTGGTCTTGTAATTCAGCTTCTGATTTTGCTATTAGTGCTTGGTCGTCCGCAAACAGGAGTTCTCTAATGGTTAGATTTGCAGATGGTTCTTCTTCTGTGTTCTCGTCATGCGGTATTTGTATTAATTCCAATGCCATTTTGACGGTGTCTTTGAATTCATTTCAATACATCATCTTCTAGTTTTGGCCATTGTGCATTCAGCCCTCTATTTGCACATTTAGTCTTCCTCATTTTGTTTTTTGTTTTTCAGTTCTTCTTTACTAGCCCGCCAATTTCGAATGGTTTTTTCTGTTGGTGGAGAGCCGAAATGCCGCTCAGCTGTTCTGTTTCCATGTTCTTCTGCATATGCTATTACTTTCAATTTATAGCCCGCATCATATGAATACCTTTTATTTTTTTTCCACTGCGAAACTAGCCACTAACAAAAATATTGTACTGTTACCGATAACACAAATCACTTTCAATTCAAGTTCACTGGCACCGTAGACTGTAGTGACGCAATCATAGGCTAGACAATGTTCTGGGTTTGTGATGGCTGGGGCGGGAGGGAGACAGTGTTAGCAAGCTTGTGAATCCCCGCAACTCATGTTCGTCGCATCGGTGCACTGCTTGCTGCCAGTTGAATCCAATATTGCCAGATAGAGATAGGTTTCCCGCGGCATCGAATATATGGCCATTTTTAAGACTGGCGGGAATTTTAAATCAAACACTGGACATTTTTATATTAATTTCGAGTATAAGACGCACCTGAATTTTGGAGGCAATTTTTTGAAGAAAAAGTGCGTCTTATACTCCGTAAAATACGGTACCTTGGAAGTTCCATGCAAGAGAACGTCTAGCTACAATATCATCAGGTTTTCTCGGTGTTTCTCTTATCCAGTGCATGGGGCTGGCTTCTCCATTCCATAGAATCACTTTAGTTGCCTAATCCAACCAACTAAACATTTGAAGCCAAGTAAACTAGCGTGATAAACTGGCAGGGACTGCACTTCTCGGTGTTAGATTGCCTATGAACAAGGGAGAGGTGGTTGGGCACCTGTGGTGCCAGGTGGAGAAAGCGGTGGAACAGACTGAGAACCCGTATGTGGAGAGCATGATATGGCAGGGGATCAGCAGGGGCACTGGATGAATATCAAAACTGAGAGGGAAGACCAGGAGAACTTTCAATCAGATGGCAGTTGGAACCATTAGCAATATGATTCTTCGCTGGCTGTTGAATGAGAGAACGGAGCACGCGTGGGAATATCCTGAGTGCAGCGATGGCGTTTCTTACCTTAACACAACTCAACACTCATCAAACTAGCGTTTTCGGTCGTTCCTTTGAGAAATAAACATCAAAATTCGACCTCGTTCAACCTGCCTTATGTAGCGTTGGTTATAATTGAGGTACGGGTTTTGCGGTCCTATATTTTTTTCTTTTGTGTTGTTTAAATTATGTTTTCTCGTGTGGTAAATTTCATGCCTGTGACATCAGGCATATATATATATATATATATATATATATATATATATATATATATATAATATATATATATATTAGCTGCATATTTAGCTTCTGTGTCCTCTTTGTTCTTGGTAATATTTTATTATTTGTAACGAGGAATGTGTCTGTGAAAGGTACTGTCAGTTCCCATGGGGGAATTGTTGGTTTATAGTCTAGTGTGTTTGCTAGCTCGTCTTCTGCTTTCATTTTCTCTGCCGCTTCCCAGCCTGCTTGTCTTTGCATTTTTATGATCTGGATACCTCCCAATTTGCTGCGGTTGCCGCTGAAAGTCTGGTAGGCCGGATGGCATGCGTCTTGTGCCACATTTACCTAGTAGTTATAGGTTAGCTGTTTATGCCTCAGGCTCAGTGGCATTATTCCCAGTGCTACCTCCATGGCTTCCTTGCAGATCCTTTTGCCTGTTCCGCGGACAGTGTTTAAAGCCTGGGTCTGTATGGTGCCCAACATCTTCTTGCTGGGTTCTGTTGCTGAGTCGTAAATAATGCTGCCGTATTCGAGTTTGCCTCTAATGAAGGATTTGTAGAACATACCATTGTTTTGCTGGTCTCCCTGGTCGAGGCGTTAGCAGCTTTTTCCGTAGCCTGGAATACTCTCGTGGTTGACGTGAGCGCACAAGAACTGGAAGCGGTTCAAGTCGCGCCAGTGACTTATGAGAGTATGGAGCCGATCCCTCAGAAAGCAATGGCAAACTACTGAGCGTAATCTTGCCAAGAAATCAACAATCAGCTGAAAGATGCTGATGTTGACAGCGATGTCCTGTAAAGGATTTGCAAACATTTTGTGAACATTGTTTTGGTGTTGGCAACCCAACCGTTTCCCTTTACCACTAGCAGTAAATTGGTGGTCTTCGTGCACTTGTCTACTGTCTGTCGTATATGTTTTGCCCAGTTCACCTTCTCGTCTAGAGCCATTCCTAGGAAGACCGTGCTTGTGCGTTCTATGAATAGTTGTGCCTTTTATTTGGATATTGTCCTCCTTGTTATGTGACTGTAAATATGATGGCCCTGCTGGTCCCAGTACACCACAGACCCACAGAAGGCATCTACCCTGAGGACCTTTGGACCCATAGCAGGTATCTACCTCTGGACTTTTTGTTTTTAACCCAAAGCAAGTATCTACCTCAGGACATTTTGTTTTTGACCCAAAGCAGGTATCTACCTAGGGACTTTTTGACCCAAAGCAGGTATCTACCTCAGGACTTTTTGTTTTTGACCCAAAGCATCTACCTCAGGACTTTTTGTCTTTGACCCAAGCATGTATCAACCTCGGGACTTTTTGTTTTTGACCCAAAGCAAGTATCTACCTCAGGACTTTTTGTTTTTGACCCAAAGCAGGTATCTACCTCGGGAATTTTTGACCCAAAGCAGGTATCTACCTCAGAACTTGATGTTTTTGACCCAAAGCAGGTATCTACCTCGGGACTTATTCAAAGTAATTCTTCTAGGGAGATGTGAAAGTACAATGGCTAGCATACTTGCCAACATGCCTGATGGTTGTGTGTTCAAATCCCATCCGTGGCCGGGATTATCTCCCAAGTCAACGTATTCACCACCTGTTCAACCACAGGCGACTTATTATCTATGGAATGGGGCTGGGCAGGTTATTGTCTGTAGACTCAGAACAGGCTATAACAGTCACGTGTGTACACAGCTAAACATAGGTTCAACAGTCAAGTGTACGCGTGGAAAAGTATCTAACACTGTCTGTAGACTGGGAACAGGGTACAACAGTCACATGTGTACACAGCTAAACATGGGTTATACAGTCACGTGTACGCGTGGACAAGCATCTCACACTGCACAACACATACTACAATTGAACAAACCCAGCTCAGACAGGTGTATTCCATGGTTGGGTGAAACAACCGTGTATGTTAAACTCTACGGAAACCTGCAGAAGACATACTACAATTGAGCAAACCTAGCTCAGACAGGTGTATTCCATGGTTGGGTGAAACAACCCTGTATGTTAAACTCTACGGAAACCTGCAGAAGACATACTACAATTGAGCAAACCCAGCTCAGACAGGTGACATGTCACATGTTGGGTGAAACAACCGTGTATGTTAAACTCTATGGAAACCTGCAGAAGACAGTGCAGAAACAAAGTTGCAGACAGGCAGATTTCATGCGAATGCAAAGAAGATCATCAAGTTCCTTCTCCGCAGTGATCTCCAAGACCTTCTATCCTGCATTTTCACAATGCACTCATATAGGCTTCTTCTCTGATCTCTTGGACAATGATAATAATGTAAGCCAGGTCTCCTCAGATAAGGGCAAATGTAGGTAGCCGAAATGAAAGTTGCACATGTGCATTCAGAACGTCACTGCAATTGAAAGTCACAAGTACTAGATAATAAGGCCCAGACAACATTTATTTAAAAGACAATGTATCCATGGGTAGATGGAGTCCATTACTTTGAGTAGAGTCTTCCTTAAGGAAAAAAAGCTGACAGAAATGCATGTCAATGTATGACACACTGGTCACTGAGATACAGAGGTGTATCACAATGTATCTCCACAGACAATCACACATTTTACGCTCAACCTCACATAATGTACCAACACACCTGTGGAGATTATCTAACACAGCTAGTCTAGTCAGATAAACAGATTCATGGTAATTAATTATCTGCTCAATGACAGCCTGGTTTAGTATTAAAACTCTGTTATGTTTACATATACCACATATGACTGAATCAAATAGTTGTAACAGACAGCATCCTGGTGGTGTCGTATGAAACACCCATTTACTGCTATCTTTTGACTGAGCAATCAAATACATACAAGGGCATTTTGGTGGTGGAGTGGCAGAACACTCATATATTAATATCTGTACATACCACATGTGACAGAGCAATCAAATACACACGAGGGCATTTTGGTGGTGGAGTGGCAGAACACTCATATATTAATATCTTTACATACCACATGTGACAGAGCAATCAAATACATACAAGGGCATCTTGGTGGTGGACTGGTAGAACACTCATCTATTGCTATCTTTACATACCATATGTGTATGAACAATCACTTAGTTATATATAGTGGGCATCTTGGCGGTGTAGTAATAGAACACCCATCAATTGCTATCTTTACATACCACATGTGTATGTACAATCAAATAGTTATATATAAAGGGCATCTTGGCGGAGGACTGGAAGAACAATACCCATCTATTGCTATCTTTACATACCATATGTGACCCAGCAATCAAATATATATGAGGGCAATTTGACGGTGGAATGGTACAACAACCATCTATTGCTTGCTATCTTTACATACCATATGTGACCAAGCAATCAAATTAAACTCTACGGAAACCTGCAGAAGACAGTGCAGAAACAAAGCAATCCAAATACATAGTCAGTCATCTCAGCAGTAGAACATCCATCTACCGTGTTTACAAATCTGAACAATCCAAAAGAGTTATACTAACAGGGTGGGTTGGTAGCACAGTGAAAGAATATTAACCTCCTATTGATGGATGTCTGGAGTTTGAAACTGAAGTAAAATGTTCAGCTTGGCTTGGCCAAGCAAGTTTATATAATATGTATGTTATTCTGGTGCCTTCACTAAACTGTCAAACATCTGGAAGTCAAAGACACTAAGCAAACACACGAAACTTAAAATCTTCAACTCTTGTGTGATTCAAGTGCTAACGTATGAATGTGAGAGTTGGAAATCAACGGTAGCTTTAGATTTAAAAAAATTAGATAATTTTGAGAACAAATGTCTTAGAAGAATTCTAAACCTCCACTGGGCAGACTTCAGAACCAATACGCAAATAAGACAAGAGACTAAGCACGATATTGTATCCAATTTTATAAGAAAACGCCGTTGGAACTACATCGGCCATGTACTCAGAATGGACAAGACAAGACTCCCCTACCAAGCCCTCATATGGTCACCGGTAGGGAAAAGAAATCGGGGAAGACCAAGAGAGACCCTGTGTAGAACGATCATCAGAGAAGGCTCATTCAATGGCCAAGTAAACATCCAAGATCTACAACAGGTAGCAGCGAACCGTCAGGCATGGAGAGCCATGACTTCTGCCCTAGGCGCCACCTAAAGGCTCAAGAGGAAAGACTAACTAACTAATGTTATTATATTTTACATATAACAAGCAACGTCCGATTTTCTTCTAGATTCTTAGATGACAGAATAGAAGGAAGTAAAGAAAGAAAGAAAGAAAGAAAGAAAGAAAGAAAGAAAGAAAGAAAGAAAGAAAGAAAGAAAGAAAGAAAAAAAGAAAGAAAGAAAGAAAGAAAGAAAGAAAGAAAGAAAGAAAGAAAGAAAGAAAGAAAAAAAAAAAGAAAGAAAGAAAGAAAGAAAGAAAGAAAGAAAGAAAGAAAGAAAGAAAGAAAGAAAGAAAATTTACACATACATGAATATAAGCACTTACACATAAATTACAAAATAAACAGTCATGCCAACCTTGTACCACATCCACGTAACTACCATCTAGAAACAGTCATTATCATCATCATGTGCCTCACTCATAAACATGGACGGTCAAGTTTGGATCTCACATGCTCTAGGATCAGGTCTGTGCTCTTGTATTGATTATGACATATGGCCAGGTCATCTAGATATTTATCTCTTTGATTATGCCATGTGGTCAAGTCATCCAGATATTTATCTCTTTGATTATGACATATGGCCAGGTCATCCAGATAATTATCTCTTTGATTATGCCATAAGGCCAAGTCATCCAGATATTTATCATTTTCTCTTCTCCTTGCTCTTTTCCCGATCAATTTTGTTATTTGTCCTTATGTTTTCAAATTTATTTCTCCTCGTTATATGCCCAAATAATCTACATTGTCTATGTCTAATTTCTTTAATCAAGTTTTCATCAGATTCTTGGAGGACTGCCTCATTTGTTTTGTTTTTTTACCTTTATGGCATTCTTTGCATTTTCCTCAGAACACAAACTTATGCTGCCTTTATATACTACTTAGCTTGTCTGCTGGTTGTCCATGTTTCACATGCAAATAACTATAGGTTTTATTTAGTACTCCGACAATCATTCTGTCACTGCAGCGGACTTTTATTTACAATTGGTGAGCATGTATCCCATAATATATATATATATAGCGTGTTTGTAAAGTCTCACTACACTTTGTCTGCTAGAACAATATTTGAAAAATGAAATACATGACTTCATCAAAAATTATGCTCCAGTCCATCGTGAAGCAATATGCAGTGAATGGCTGTCGTCAGCTGGAGTAATTCTTTGCACTCCAAACAGAATGGTGCTATCAATGGAAGAAAGAATTTCTTTGGCTGAACAAGTGTTTCAAAATGGCGATCGATACACACGAAAATAACAACAGACATGTTGCTGAAGGTATTCAACAACATTTAGAGACATGTACAGTCATGTCTTGAAGTCTGTGGTGGACATTTCCAACACTTATTATAATTAGTACTTCATTGGTACTTTCCAGCTTCCCCAAAACAGCGTTAGACCATAGCAGTGACTATTGTAACTAATTTAATGAATTTTTTAGCACATTTTTTATGATGTCATGTGCTTCATTTTTCAAATTTAACCTACATACAAAGTGTAGTGAGACTTTACAAACTCTCTTTCCACTGTGTGTGTGCGCGTTTGCGTGTATGTGTATATATATATATATATATCATGCAGATGGTCTTGTGCAGAATGTTGCTCTGACCATGGTCCATTGACAAGATTCTCATTCCTTGGTCATTTCTCCTGCCTTGTACATTTTCAGGCCCAACGTGTCTGCAATGTTTTGTGTTCATTTTCATGGCGGAAGACAATATGTGGAACAAATCTTTATGAAAAAGGATATAAAGAAAATTTTTTTGGTGGAAACGGTACATAAATGGAACACTTTCTGGTGGAACGGATATATACAGAAAAATTTTAGCGGAAGTGGCAATGTAGAACAATTCTTGGTAGGCATACATGGAACACATCTTGGTGGAAGTGATATTTACAGGACAATTCTTGGTGGAAGAGATACATTACATACAGAACAGTTGTTATTGGAAATAGTTTACATGGACACCTTACTGATGGAATGTTGTTGCAGCAGAAAACCACTTATGATGTTTTAAGTTAAAAAGCAGAAATACCAAAATACTTAACCTACACAACATGGGATAGAACAAATGAAACAGTACACATCCCTATTTAGAAGATGGGAAGCACAATATTGAAAATCAAAATTTCTCAAAAGGAATTAACAAATATCCTTGTTCTGAAATAATAAAAACTAAATATGCCCCAATCTTAACCCAGTAGGGTTGAATGAGAATTTATATAAAATTTTTAAAATAAATTCTAACACTGATATAATAAAATCCGTAAGAAATATGTATGGGCGGCTGACATAATACTGACCTGTAGTGACGTTAGGGCATACAATATATAGGTCAAACAAGGTATTTTCATTATGGTACTTAATGGCATGAACTGTGACCATGTTTAGCTTCACATATTACAATTCTACACACAGAAATCTAAAAATTCACTATTCATACAAAAAATAGTTAAAATCCAATGCAGTCTGACTGTATAGAAATGTATCTAAATATTTTTTTAAAAGAACCAAAAATTAACTTGAAAATAATAACTGCTATTTTGAAAATAACATCACATACATGAAACAATATTTTTCATCCATTTCTGTAACTTGTAATTAATCTGGAATGTCAGTGCACAGCATCTGGACATCAAATCTCCGTACAAATACATTGCATTTTAAGATGTTTTATATATATTTCTCAGATATCCTCATATACCTGAGTGAAAACAATGACACCAAACAGCTTTATGTGTAGATGTAATCACAAGAATTTGACAAATTTATAATCTATTATAAAAGTATTGAAGTCTTACAAATGGTTTCACATCACAAACACTTCTATTTTCTTCTTCTCTTCTTCCTCCATTTACCTCAACAAACCAGTTGTTAAATAACCACACCTATTCCAACCCCTGGGCCTTCTGTACGCCAAATCAAATTGTAATCAATTTACGTGCATGAACCACTACATCGGCAGAACAGCGAGGTAGTTGAATTACAGGGTGATAGAGCACAAATCAATTGGATGGACAGAATAATAAACAAAGACTGATAATCTGTTAAAACCTAGATCAGAAATTTCCTACGTCATCAATAGGATGCCATATTTTGGAAGCTGGTCACATGATTGACAGAGATAATGCATTTTATGTGTTGTTTAACATAAATGGAAAGCTGGCTAAGGTAACTGCCATTCATTTACAATAGCCAACTTTGTGCAAACAAAGAGATATGATAGTAAGTTTAAGATTTCCGTGGTAGACAGTTCAAATTACTGTGTGAATATGTGTGTTGTATATTTCAGCTTGAAGGATTTAACTTTGTCCTTTAGTTTATGTTGTGTGATTTCTGCAATATGTTTGACGAGATGCAGTGAAATATACCAGGCAATAAATTGTGCAACCTATTGTTTGAGTCTTCGTTGTTCCAACTCTGTTTTGAAGGAGTTATGGGTGCAATTTGTAATCCCGCATACCACGTTCAAAACACAGCTGCAGGCGATTTGGTAGCAGCCCACCTTGCCTTGGTTTTCATAAAATGGAATATGTGCCAGCTGGTCAGAAAGCAATGGCAAACTACTGAATGTAAACCCACCAAGAAATCACAAACAGTCAAAACATGCTAGGGTTGACTGTGACATCCTGTAAAGGATATACAACTAACTTATTTTCCATTGTTCAAATATTAAATAACAACTAGACAGTCCTCCCTAATGGAATCAGCAGGACAAAAGAAATATAGGGAGACCAAAAGATACATGGAAATTGATAAATGGAAAAGAAAAACAGATTAATATGGGGATGGCATGGAAGGAGCTTCAAAAGACACAAAGAGCAGCAGGGATTGGCATGAGCTGACAGAAAGAAGGCGACAAGCAGAACAGATCAAATGACACTACGCTTCCGATAATGTTCATGATTTTACCAGTGCAGTCCACTATCAACTTCGCTAGTGTGCCCGCCAGCAACAGTTATAACTACCTGTCAGCATCTGTAGTTAGGGACAGTGTACACAGCTTCACAATCCCACCATACCAGGTTTCATATCAGCCACGAGCAATTTGGAAGCAGACTGCTTTGTGTTGATTTTCACAATGGTATGAGCATCAACCGGTCAGAAAGTGATGACAAAATACTGAACATACATTTGCCGATAAAATATCACAAAACAGTAAAATAAAAATGCCAGGGCTGATTGTGATATCCTGTAAAAGACATGCAACAAACTTATTTGTTATAATGAACCACATAAACTCAACTGACTACAAATCAAATGAACTTTCTTCTTCTTCGAAAACAGTACACAACAAGAGAAGTATGTAAATAAACCTATCAACCTGATTACTAAACAAGGTGGTAGTGATGAAAGGGGTTAGCGGCTGCTAAGCTTTCACTGGAGTCTGTGTAAAGAACAGCCTTATGCTGCCAATATCAAACTTGGATATTACTCAAAACACATTTACACAAAATCAACACCATGCTTGAGAGAGTGGCCAACTTAACTATCTGAGACCGAATAAGACATTATGTTATCCGACAGACAGTGGGATCAACACCTTATGCCACGTATACTGAAAGACAGGAGATCAAATGGTTCTGCCATCTCGTTAGAATGCAACACCATAAACTACCAGCACTGGCCCTACATCAAAGAACATCTGCTACGAGAGCATGAGGACACCCGAGAAGAAAATTGATTGACATTGTACAATCAAATGGAATGACACTATCCAGCCGCACATCAGGCACTGGAGCACCAATTATGCCTCCCCAAGACGTTAGACGGCAAAAGTGGAAGATGATGATGATGATGATGATGATGAGTGTAAAGACACAAAATATGACTACGAATAGGCTGCAGGATCAGTCTCCTAGACTGGACAACTGTTCAGGGAATACTAATTTGTGATGTTTGTTTTTTATATATTTTTCATTGTTCATTTTTGTTGTTCCGTTGACAAAGACTTTGGTTGACATGTCAATGTGTATCTCTGTGTTTCTCTATTTGTTGAGCTTCTCAGTCTTATTTTGTGATGTTATTGTGATCACTAAGAGTGTCCACTGACACACTTCAGTTGAAGTGCTTTTCATCTTGTTCAGGTGTCTAGTTTGTTCTCTGTCACACAGTATTCTCTTCTCCTTCAGTTTGGCAAGTCTTGCTGCACTCACAGTCTGCTTCCATCGCCTCCTGTCCCTGATGGATGTAGCCATAGTCTACAACATTCAGTTCTTTTAGCCCTAGTTTTACACTCTAGTAATTGTGCAGAGGCTAGTTTGCTTGCCTACCGATCAGAGGTCATGTGTTCGAAGGAGCTCTAAATGGCTCCAACATATCCTTTAATGAGGAGCTCTAAATGGCTCCAGCACATCCTTTAACAAGGAGCTCTAAATGGCTCCAGCACATCCTTTAACAAGGAGCTCTAAATGGCTCCAACATATCCTTTAATGAGAAGCTCTGTATGGCTCCAGCACATCCTTTACCGAGGAGATATATATGTCTGAAGTACCTACATAGTACATGATAACGCAGTGGCTAGTATCTTATGTTCTGGTCTGGTGGTCATGTGCTGAAATCCCCCATTGAGGTTATTTTTTAATGACCCGGGTTACCTGTCATTATAGCCTAGAATGGGTACTAGGAAGTGTCCTGGGAAGTAAACACAGCTGGCAGGAGATTTACAATATCACCCACTGAGTGCCAACTGATCTGTATAAAAGGATATGCCACAAGGCATGTAAAGAGTCCTTTACTTACTTATACACTATCTCTATACTACACCGTGTCTCTATACTACATTCTACCTCTATACTACACTCTATCTCTATACTACACCACATCTCTATACTACACCACATCTCTATACTACAGCCTATCTCTATACTACAACCTATCTCTATACTACACCATATCTCTATACTACAACCTATCTCTATACTACACTCTCTCTATACTACACTCTATCTCTATACTACACCACATCTCTATACTACACTCTATCTGTATACTACACCATATCTCTATACTACACTCTCTCTATACTACAACCTATCTCTATACTACAACCTATCTCTATACTACACCATATCTCTATACTACACCATATCTCTATACTACAACCTATCTCTATACTACACTCTCTCTATACTACACTCTATCTCTACACTACACCCTATCTCTATACTACACTCTATCTCTATACTACACTCTATCTCTATACTACACTCTGTATACTACACTCTATCTCTATACTACACTCTGTATACTACACTCTATCTGTATACTACACTCTCTCTATACTACACTATATCTCTATACTAAACTCTCTCTATACTACACTCTCTCTATACTACACTATATTTCTATACTACACTCTCTCTATACTACACTCTCTCTATACTACACTCTCTCTATACTACACTCTATCTGTATACTACACTTTATCTATACTACACTCTATCTCTATACTACACTATCTCTATACTACACCCTATCTCTATACTACACTCTATATCTATACTGCACTATCTCTATACTACACTCTATCTCTCTACATCACTATCTCACTACTACACCATCTCTGTACTAAACCATTTCTGTACTACACTATCTCTTTACTACTCTATCTCACTACTACAGTATCTCTGTACTACACTATCTCTCTACCACATTATATTTCTATCTTCTTCGGGACCTCCCTTCTGATCATCTACCTTATATTTGCCCAGTATTGACTCTGCATCCATTCTATCAACATGACCTGACCATACCACCCTGTATTTTAAACTGTATGCAGTCATACCTGATCACAACACTACACCTAACTGAGAAATACCTAGCTCTATCACTAGGGGTCATGTGCCACTGTGGTCCTAGCTCAACTAGAATGTATGTCAACAGGTCTGGTGGGCTCAGGATTGTCTGATACAAGTGTCCAAGGCCAGTGTGTCACCTCACTCAACAACAACAACAACTGCAAACATTCCACAAAGTATCTGTGCTGCTACCCTAGCCTGAATTCATCCAGACCAGTGGTTCTCAAACTCTCTGTCAGGTCACGGATCAAAACTCCACAATCCACATCTCGACACAGGTTAACACACAAATATACACTTGTTTCTTGGTGTTAAATTGACTACAAACTATAAATTGCACAGGAGAAGTGGTAGCGCTGTGGCTAGATGTTCATCTACCAGCCCCATAGTCATAGGTACAAATCTGCATCATTGTGAATTGTTTATATTGACCTGGGATAACAGGCTGACCCAGCCTATAATGGGTACCTGGAAATATCTGGGGAAGTGAAGGCGGCCGGCGTGATCTTGACCACATCACCAACCGCCAGAAGCTGACCGTTCATAACAATATGGATCTAACACTATCTGCCCAAAGCTCTACAAGCATGTAAACAGGTCCTTGACTTACTATGATTACACTGTCCCTCCAAGATCATCCCCACCCTCCCACGGAGACAGACCAATGATCTAGCATGTACTAAAACTGGCCTTTCAGTTACTGCTACCCCATGAATGTTTGTGTATGTGTGTATATATATTAATTCATTTATTGGCACCTTTCCGTCTTGACAGACGATAGTTTGGTACATTGTGCTTCAAAAAGGCTTAATAACTACAAGCCATGGTGGTGGCGAGTGTGGCTGATAAGGCCAATTCGTGCTGTAAATGTTTGTCCACAGTGGATACATGTGAAAACATGGTCATTTCCACCATCATGCACCATCTTACATCTCTCACGCTCTGTGTGTGCTTTATCTGCAATCATTTTCTCCTTTGTCTTTATTCCATTTCTGATAGTTGCCCTCCATGCAACACTTTCAGCTGCGACTTGCTCCCAATGTGCATTATCAATGCCTGTATCAATCATGTCCCGCTTGCACACATCTTTATACAGAGAGAGAGAGAGAGAGAGAGAGAGAGAGAGAGAGAGAGAGAGAGAGAGAGAGAGAGAGAGAGAGAGAGAGAGAGAGAGAGAGAGAGAGAGAGAGAGAGAGAGAGATTGTTGGATCACTTTGAACTCAAACATAGTCCACAGCGGACTAATTTTTAATCGGGGTTTTAAAAAAGTTAGTTGCATATCATTTACAGGATGTCAGTCAATCCCAGTATTTTTTGGCTGTTTGTGATCTCTTGGCAAATTTACGTTCAGTAGTTTGCTATTGCTTTCTGAATGACCGGCACTTATACCACTGTATGAAAATCAATGCAAGGCGGTCCGCTGCCAGATTGCCAAAAGCCGAGTTTTGATTGCTGTATGCGAGATTACAAACTGCATCCGTAACCCCTTCACCACAGAGCATGTTGGTTAGCTTCCTCTATTACTTGTGTCCCTCGCCATCAGGCAAACCCTCTATGACTTCAAAGATACTTGTAACTTACTCCCCAAGACAAGGATGAGAAGTCAACATTTTGGTCCAACTGACCAGTACAGAGGTTCAGTCTGCTGCCTCGACCATCAGCCCACCAGAAACAAAAGAGCATGCACTCTTATCCATTCAGCCATGCTGACCTCTATGAATGTATCTGACTTGACTGGCTGAGTTCAGGACTGCTGGCTTCAGCAATCTACATGTCTGACCTTTGTCAGTTCACCATTATTTGCACCAGCAGATATACAAGTTTGACCTTTAGAGTGTTTTTCTCTAGACCAGGGATTCACAAACTGTTCCATTCGCGACCCATTATTTATCAGACCAAATTGTTCCTCACCCCTTGACCCAGTTATAAACTATATTTGTTACAAAATACAAAGGTTCATCATTAATGCAACAAGTCATTTGCAGGATGTTACTCTCATCACAGCTCACTGGAAAAATCCTTGACCTTTCACCAGTTGGCCTGCCACATGTATTTTCCTGGCCAGAGTGTCATTAACGCCCAGTGTCTGCTGTCACATTGGTCGACCCTGCCTATTATTGCAGCAACCATGCCTTCTGTCACTGATCTGTCTCAGCCAGTGTCTAGTGTCATGTAGCCAAAGTATTTCAGTTGCACAAACTGATTCGGTGCCATGGGATGGTTAATTGTCTTAAACGACTTCCTGTATCTGCCATGGGCTTATATATCACCAAAATGTTGTCATTGCATTATAATACAACATATCTGCTACCATAACTGTTACATCAAAACTGTGACACACTTTCCATATGGTCCAAACCTATTTCTTATTTAGACACAGAATCTGTTAATAAAAAGTCTGTCTCCGTAATCCCGTATATTCTTGTGAGTAACGTAACCTGCGCGAGAATCAGTAGCGGTTCTCGCCGCGTTGGTAATTTACGGGGTAAGTAAGCCGGTTGCTCAGAAAGCAATGGCTAACTACTGAGTGTAATCTAGCCTAGTACATACAACAGCAGCTGAGAAATGCTGATGTTGACTGCAACGTCCTGTAAGGGATATGCAAAAAGAAAATAATAATAATAATAATTAGTAGTCGACGTGGCTGAAAGGATAAGAGCGTTTGCTCTTAAAACTTCAATTACACTGATAATGAGCTTGGGCATTTAATCCCTACACAGCATTAAGTTGGACTTGGTTAAATAGAATGAGTTCCCCTATTTCTGATGTAGTTCTTTCTGGTGGTGGTCTGCATGTGACATAACAGTCACCAGGCCCGATTCGCTGTCATATTTATTAACGATGAGATTTAAGCCTTTATACATAGCTTCCCTCTGGGTTTCCGTCATGGTTTTCTTGCCTTTATCTTTGGGTGATTCCCGGAAGAGTAATGAAAACATTGGAGGCTCGTTCAGAAAGCAATGGCAAACTACTGACATAAAATTGCCCAGAAAATCATCCTGGGGTTGATCATAATGTCCTGCCAAGGGCATGCAAGATTTTTAAAATAATAATTATCTTTAAAATTTAACTTGCAAATGTGCCTGCAACCTGGATTATTTGTTTTAGAGAGCTATCACCCCTACTTTGAGAATCCTTGGTCTAAACAATCAGAGAATCATGAGTGTGCTGTGTGAGGCCAGTGACCTCTGGTGAAGGCTGGTGGTATAAGGTTAGTGTGGCATGTTCATGTTACAGAGACACCACCCCTACTTTGGGAAGCCCTGGACTTAACAATCACAGAAACATACGTTGGTTGTTCCAGGCCACTAACCTTTTGGTGAAAGCTTATAGCAAAAGGTTAGTATGGCTTGTTGAAATTAAAAATCTGGGATTCAGGTGACATTGCCATAAATTTATATGTTCTGTATTCACAGTAGTCTCCTAGTCGCATATCAAGGCTTCTCAGCAGCCTTCCAGGGGATTCACAATCAATCAACCAATCAATACCTGACATTTTATTCTTCTTCTTTTTTTTTTCATCTTTTGAGCACATTGCTGTGGATGTACAAATAAATCTTAAATCACCTTGAAAAA
Organism: Cepaea nemoralis; assembly: GCA_014155875.1. Lineage (NCBI taxonomy): Eukaryota > Metazoa > Mollusca > Gastropoda > Stylommatophora > Helicidae > Cepaea > Cepaea nemoralis. The sequence continues at coordinate 282,403 of JACEFZ010019083.1, forward strand.
ACTGTATTATGTAATGAAAAGCATGAATTAAAAGCAATACTTCATTTTGGCAAGATGTGGTCTCAGGAGAAATATGATTCACATACCATATGCATGTTGTTTGTCATTCGAAAAATATTTTCCATATTTCACATTCAAAAATGTAACATGTCAACAGTGTGAAAACCATAATCACAATGTGTAATTTAACATGTGAAGACCATAATCACAATTTAAAATTTAGTATGTCAACAGTGTGAAGATCATAGTTACAATGAATTATTAACATGTCAACAGTGTGAAGACCATAATCACAATGTACAATGTAACATGTGAAGACCATAATCATAATGTAAAATTTAGTACTCAACAGTGTGAGGACCATAGTTACAATGAATAATTAACATGTCAACATTCTGATGACCATACTCAGACTAAACAATTAACATGTCAGTGGTGTGAGGACCATACTCACAATGAAAAATTAATACAGCAGTGTGAAGACCATATTCACACTTAAAAATTAACATGTCAATAGTGTGAAAACCATAGTCACAATGAGAAACTGTACATGTCAATATCCTAAAGACCATAATCCCACTGAAAAATTAACATGTCAACAGTGTGAAAACCACAGTCACAAAGACAAATTAACATATCAACACTTTGAAGACCATAGTTAAAATGAAAAATTAATGTATCAGCGTAATCTTGCCAAGAAATCAACAATCAGCTGAAAGATGCTGATGTTAACAGCGATGTCCTGTAAAGGATATACGAACAAAACAAAAAAAAAACAAAAACAACAATGTAGCAATGCTTTGAAGACCATAGTTACAATAAAAAATAAAGTATGAACACTTTGAAGAACATAGTTACAATGAAAAATTAAAATATCCACATTTTGAAGACCATAGTTACAATGAAAAATTAACGCATCAACCCCTTAATCACAACAGAAAATGAAGATATCAACAGTGTGAAGTCCTTGGCCACAATGACAAACCTGCTGTCAGTATGCTGGGTAGAAGTCAAAGACATGAGGTCTTTTAATGGAAGCATAGGATGAATTAGAGAAGATGACACCTTTTTTGTTGACAACACCGTTACCTTCGTGGACATGTCCAAACAGATGTAGAGTTGGCCTGCAGGATGGAAAACACAAGTAAACTTATCCAATGCATTGAAGTATTATTTTATCAGATCATATACTAGAGCACAAAATCTATAGAATGCATATGCAAATAAATGTGTTTATAACTGACACGTGCTGTTGTATGACATATGGTAACCAGTACCTTTTGTTTTTGCACGAAGCTAGTCATGTCAGGCCCGGGGTGGTCATGGATTCAATCCTCATTGAGAGTTGTGAATACTGAGCTCAGTTCACAGAACAATCCAGACTCCTCTTTCTTCTTCTGTGATCAGTGTTTGCTATGTGTGGTGCATAGCATCCACTGTAGTGCCTAGATGTCTGCTTTCTAGTTCTGTACCACTTGGCAGGGTGACCAGATCGCCGTGATCAAAAGAAGCCAAGTCATGAAATAAAAAAGCCAAAATAAAGCCAACCATTGTCCAGTAAAAAATGATTTCCAATTTCAGTGTTAATCAAATTAAATATATTCTCTCCTGTTGCCTCCTGGACTGGAATCAAACCTAGAAAACTAGTAGTAATTTCATTTCTTTTATCGCTGAGGTATCTAACTAAAATGCACAAATACTTTTGGGTTGAGACATCAGTGGACTCATCAATGATGAGTGCATACTTCTTGTTTTGCAGATCTAGAATTAGATCAGATCTTAAAGACGGTGAAACAACATTTTTTATTAGTGATATGCACTTCGTTCGGTGCAATTTTATCTGATCAAGAGTGCTACCACATCCATGGGCTACCATTATTTCACCTAAGTGATCGATGTTGCGTATGGCTCTATGGCAGGCCATGCTAACAGCAATTTGTAACTCTGCTAATTTGACTTTATCATCAAATTTCTTGCTTATTGTCACCACTGAAAGTGTTTTTTGTAAAGAAGTTGGCGCGCTCCGCTTGTGTTTTTCTGTTGCATGATTTGCGAGATTTGAAAATCTTGGAACAATATTACAATGGCACAATTGGCAATATGCCTGTTCAGAACCTGTTAGTGGATTTCTTGAGCCACACAAATGTCTTTTCCCTTTGATCATTATATTTCCGATTAGTATCATAAGATGGTTTCCACTTTGGCATGATAATAGGCTCAGTCAATAATAAGAAATACTTGCGACTTGCGATTGCGATGAAAGTATAAATTAATTTGAAAACTGAACTAAACAGTAAGCTGCGCAGTGCGTCAGTGCGCATAGAACATGACCAGTACGAAAACCATACGCCAAGCTTATCGTTTTGCATTTGTTTTAGCTAAAAAATAGTAAAACAAGACAACAATTAACTTGAAAAATTCAAAAAGAGGCATATGCCATTACAAAAAGCCAAGAAAAAGCCAAGAAAAAGCCAAAAAGCCAAACTGATTTTCTGACGCCAAACCCGTTTTAAAAAGGCCAAATTTGTCAAATTTGGCTTCAAAAAAGCCAATCTGGTCACCCTGCCACTTGGGCCAACATCTTCTGACTTCAATGGTTGAGGTTTCTTTTCTGGATTCCTCCAGATTGCCTTCTGGGGATTCTGGGCTCTGCCTGCCCACATTCTTTGTCAGGCTTTATTGCCCTAGCCTTTGGTCTTATAAGAACTTCCATAAGATAGTAATGGTTTGACATTCGGTGTTTCCTTCACGGAGATGGATTTCCTTCCAGGGTTTATAAGCTCCATGAGTCCACACTAACTCAGGCTAAAATGGAAACTAAGAAATGTTTTTTGGAAGGAGAAGTGGCTGACATGATACTGACCACATCAGCCACCAGGTGCCGTTTGGTCTATACAAATATGGATCTAGAAACATATGCCTACTGTCCCAAAGGCAAAGGGATCCTTGACTCGACTTAGTGCTATCTGGCACTTGTTTAAGTCTAGTACAACACTATTGAGTATAACTTCATTCAAAGCAAAACAACAACTGTATAACTTGTGGGTTATTTCTGTGGCTTTCCATTGTTGCCAACCAGTGACCACACAGTCATCTATCAGTCCCACAATGGGTTGAGAGGAGGTGGCTCATCAGATTTATCTGAATCTGAAAGCCTATGTTACAGTGAGAGCAGTGTGCCTGCTGTTGATGAAATGGGCCCTGGGTCAGAGTCTGTTGAAAATGGAGTACACATGACCAACTTAGGCCTAATCCCAGCAGTATGTGCTATGCTACATCACGACCTGGTTTACGTCCACATATGACTGTAGATGTGAAGTTCCAGTACCTGCCTTGCACACCCTGTTGGTTTCTGAGCTTGGAGAGAGGAAGCAGAACTCTGTAATGCAGTCCCCACAAAGATAGTACTTTGGTTCCTAGTTGAGAGGAGAGACTAAACTAACCTCGCCCCAATAGATGCAAGTCCAATAGTCGAGCGCTTGTGGGACCAGGTGGAGAGGGAAAACCAGGAGAACATTTAATCAGACAGCGGTGGGAACAATTAGTAGTATGACTCTTCGCTGGCTGTTGAACGAGGGGACTGAGCACGTATGGGAATGTCCTGAGTGCAGTGATGTCAGCTCCTGACTCAACTCAACACAACACAGTCCAATAGATCAAGACTGAAAGTACCAGCATGTCAATGTATCACAGTTAAAGAGTTAACTAACACTCAGTCCTCCATAGGATTCACCAACCAATTAAATGGAAATGACTGTTGAATACATACAGCCTTTAGGTAGGTAGTCTCTTCTATGTGTAGCTGCACTGAGGTCTCAGAGCCAGATAAGACTGATCAGCTGGCAGTGATCAGCTGGCAGAATGATCAGCAACAGTGTTCTACCAATGTTTATTACTTCCCAGACATATCTCCTGTCTATTAGTTACATATCCTTTATAACAGTGGTTCTCAACCAGTGGGGAATTCCCCCCCCCCAGGGGGGAATTTTAGGGTTGGGGGGGGGGGGGGGTGTAATTAAGATTATTTCAAGATCTCTTTAATACAAGAACCGATTACTTGATATTGTTTTTCCCTCCATACTTTACAGTTGCGTACTTCCTGCCCTTCTAAAATGCATTTTTCCTGCCCTTCTGAGATTCATTTTATAATGTAAGTAGACCTGCAAATCACGTTTTTTATGTGGACGTCTAGACTTGTTCTAGTATGTGTTATTAAATTTAGCTTCCGTTTTTACATATACTATGGGGGGGGGTGGGGGGGGGGGGGGGGGGGGGGGGGGGGGGGGGGAAGAGAGAGAGAGAAATAACATCTGAACATATGGTGAAAGGGTGCATGGACCAAAAAAGGTTGAGAACCACTGCTTTATAGAATGTCACGGTCAACCCAAGCATCTGTTTGTTGTTTGTGATTTCTGGGCAAGTTTAGTTCAGTATTTGCCATTGCTTTCTTGAACGACTGGCACTCATACTATTGTATGAAAACCAATGCAGGGCTGTCTGCTGCCAAATCGCCTGCTGCTGTGTTTCAAAAACAGTATGCAGAATTACAAATTTTGTCCGTAAACCCTTCGCACCAGAGGTGACATCTTATCTGTTATTTAGATTAAAAAACATACAAACCACTTGACCACAACACGCTGTCACTCCATCATTCCCATTAAAGTGTAATTGTGATAAGGGTTTGGTCCATATCTCGGATGGCCATACTGCATAAGACAGGTGATATGGTTATCATCACACCAGCCCCGGGAAATTTTGCCAGGAAAATCTCTAGTACTCATTTCAAGAGGTTAGAATGACACTAGAGTATTTTGATAGGAAAAAATATCCACCTCTAGGGACTGAATCTTAGACTACAGAGCAGGAAGCCAGTGTACTAATCACTATACTACAATGACTGCATCCACAGGTTCACCATCCTCATCTAGTGTCAACTCTGCTTTGAAGGTGACTGTAATCAGTCTCCAACACACTCTCTCCTGTGTGTATACATAGCGCTTACACAGGCTTCTTCCGGTCCATTGTTTTTATGTTGTTCACTCAGATGGAACACTCTCCTCTTTCATACCACCCCTCCACTTGTCCCTTGAGAACATCCTTTAAGAGGGAGCTTTATATTGCTGAAATACATTAATACTATGGCCCTGATCTCATTCAGTAATGTTTTCTTCACTTCAAATGTTTGTTAATCTTCTTTGCTTCTCCTGCCAAACAGAATCCTCCTAACTGTCTATATAACCGCATGCTAAAAAGGTTCAATTATATCTTCATCTTGTTTACTCATTGTCCATGTCACTGCATTATCCATTAATGTAGAGTAAACTGATCACACTTAATTTAATTTGCAACTTAGCTGAACATGTGTCAGAACTTGTTTCAAATGACCAATATACTGCACAAGGTGGTCTCGAGGTATGATGTCCGCCTTGAGTGCCGGAGGTCCCGGGTTCCTCCTAACTGTCTATATAACCGCATGCTAAAAAGGTTCAATTATATCTTCATCTTGTTTACTCATTGTCCATGTCACTGCATTATCCATTAATGTAGAGTAAACTGATTACACTTAATTTAATTTGCAACTTAGCTGAACATGTGTCAGAACTTGTTTCAAATGACCAATATACTGCACAAGGTGGTCTCGAGGTATGATGTCCGCCTTGAGTGCCGGAGGTCCCGGGTTCAAGCCCCGGTGATCACCGGGATTTTTTCACGTGGACTTCTAGTAATAAAATTCCCCTGGTCTCTGGGTAGTGAGATCGGATGCCGTGTGTATTGTTGCGCACGTAAAAAATCCTTAGGCAGTTAGAAATCAAAAAGAGTAGCCTAACGGCGCTGCCCAGGCAAAATTTCAAGTTAAAAATCTACCCAAAGTATTTTCAGGATCCTCGCCAGTGCTACGGAGTTCGTGCACTGAGCTGTGTTTCTCCAGACTCAGATCTGAGTTAGATGGAACACGGAGCACTTATGGGTTGCACCCGTGTGCTATGATGTTGATCCATCGACTAAACTGTAGACATCTATGGCAATAAGCTGGTTTGCTATTTTCTACTCATCACTATCATGTGGTCAGCCTTTTGCAGAACCTCCCTCTCATTCTCAGCCCGAAAGAAAGATTCTCAATCCATGGCCAGTTCCTCAATCTCATACATGTTCAACCTAAGGTGTCTTCACTGGCCTGTGTAGATCTGTATCATGGTCGACCCCGACTCTTCTTCCAGGAACCATGCATTCCTTCACTCCCCAAACCAATATGTAGATCTCTATCACGGTCAACCCCGACTATTCTTCCAGGAACCATGCCTTTCTTCACTCCCCAAACCAATGTGTAGATCTGTATCATGGTCGACCCAGACTCTTCTTCCAGGAACCATGCCTTCCTTCACTCCCCAAACCAGTGTCACATTTTATATGACCAAAGTATTTGATTATTGTTATTATAGTTCTACTACAGAATGGAAAAATCCCAGCAACAAAATATATTTACAAATGATAAAAATGTTAGGAGCAAATTTATTACTTTATGTTCTAGTTTGGATGAGAAAAATCTACTTCTTTTTGTTCTTTTACTACTTTTTTTTACTTCTTTTACTACTTTTTTTTTTGCTTGGAATTAATGAAAATCAACAATTTTGTTTCTTGCATGAACTTAACAAGGTCTATAAAAAGGAGCCTATTATAATAGATAAATGATGTCTGTGTATCAAATGATCAGCTATCAAGTCTCTAGATTGATTAAACTGGTATCCAAACCACTCAATTACTCAATTTTACTCTGGTGTAAGAACATTCTGGAGAAAGATAAAAGCTGAGTGAAAACAAACAAGATTGATATAATATTTCATACAGCAACCTGTAGCTAACGAATAAATTCACAATTAAGTAATTCTATGGCAGACCTCCGCTGGGGTATAAAGTTATCAAACTGCACATATATATTAAGTCACATCATGAAGAGAGGTAACAGTTCTCTTACCACTATCTTTCTTTGTTACAGGATGGGCTGACCTCATATCTGCATGAGGTCAGAAACAACCCTCCTCAACTAGAGGACTGCCCGTGTCTTTCCCATAATGGTGGAACTCACTGGTCGCTAACTGTTGAAGTTGATATTGAGCGGTTCCAACTTCACGGCAACGGTCATCCCCATATTGCTCCGTTCCTGTGCCAGTGAATATCACACAAAATGCTCCTCACTGCCCTATGTGAACAATGGAATAGACAGGAGTATCGGCAAGCCAACAGCCCGCACAGGTACATTGTGCATAATGCCGCCACCAGAATGCCAACACAAAAGTCCTTCCACGAAAATACAGTTCATTGTCGATGGAAACGGCAGTCACCAGAAAGACTTCATTGACCTGGGTTTTATCCCATATGGATTGGTCTCTTTCCGCAGACTGACCTGCCAAAAGCCCCACACAAAGCATGAACTCCATAGCTCCAGCAACGACTCCCAGGAGTCTCCTGACAAATGCACTCGTGAACCAAAAAGGCAAATCAGTCAATCCAGCCATCATTCTGAACATGCAGTTCACGCTACAAACAACCGCGGACAGATGTAAAAGCATTCCACACGAAATTCACAGCTCACGGTGTCGTGCCATGCACTCACTCAGTAGCATGGCGACGGAACCATAGCCTCCTTAGTCGCCTCTTACGACGTGCATGGTAGGCAACAGTGTTACTATTCTTTGCTCCCCCCTATGGGCCCCGGCAACACAAGGGTGAAAGAACAGCAACACTGCAACCTACCATGCATGCTGTTAGAGGCTCATAAGGAGGGTTGGTATGGGGCTGGTTGGTGTGAGATTAACTACCTCAACTTGTAGAAAACTTCAGCTGCACAATTCAAACAATCATAAAGAAGTCTATCTCTGAAGTCAGAGTGGGTTTGCCTAATGGCGAGGAACACTGGTAATGGGGAAAGCTAATCCACAGGCAAACATCAGTTCAGTGTGCTCACTTGTAGTGGAACCTATTAGAGGTAGCAGCACATGTATGGGCTATGCTTGAGTTTAGTTTAGTTTAGTTTAGTTTAGTCGTTGGATCAACATCACGGCACATGGTTTAACCCATAAGTGCACCGTTTTCCTCCTAACTCAAACCTGAGTCTGGAGAAACTCAGCTCAATGCACGATAGTAGATTTGGGTAGATTTTGCCCGGGCAGCGCCGTTATGCTACTCTTTTTCGATTTCCAACTTCCAAGGGATTTTTTACGTGCGCAACAATACACACGGGCGTCCAATCTCACTACCCAGAGACCAGGGGAAATTTTATTACTGGAAGTCCACGTGGATTTTTTAAATAAATCCCGGTCCTCATCGGGGCCTGAACCCGGGACCTCCAGCACTCGAGGTGGACACCATACCTCGAGACCACTGAATTCAAAGCGAGCGAACCAAACAACTACAAAAACAAACAAGTCTTCAAATGGCTTGGCGGAGGTTGGTTGACAGCCTATGATCTACTGGAAGATGAAAGGCAGGTGAAGAAGAAATTAGAGGATTGATCACGGTGTTGGCATACCATTTAACTGTTCACCATGCCCGCATCTTATCTCTGTAATTAAACTGCATTTCACTCTGGAAGGTTAACCCAGTCAAACATACCTGAAGAAGTCTGATGTGTCAACCGAAAGGTGCAAATATCGCAGCTCTGCTGTAAACAGGCACAACGTAATTATGTGCAAAACAACAATCCAGATGAACGCAGAAGAAGAAAACGAAGAAATTGCATTTCCAAAAATAAAATTCCAACTTACCTAATTCTTAGAAGCACCTCCTCTCTCAACCTGGGGCAGCCCCAGTGTGTCCGACCAGGGTGTACAATTCCACAAGTTTCACAAGGCTGGTTTGGGGTAACACGAAAATATGCTTCAGAGAGACCAGGAATCTTTTTTGCAGTCCATGTAACGCCGAGATCAAGTATCCCACGTGGGGGAGAATGAGTAATTAAGACATCTGTTCGTGTGGGTATCTGCCTCCAATGGGTTGCAATCTTTCCTGAAGTACGCAGAAAGCCTCTTGCATTCGTCATCCATCTGAATGGTGTGTAGGGTGTTCCATAAAAATGGATGCCCTCGTAAATAATGGACGAATCAAATAGATAGACAGCCGAAGTAAGCCTCTCTTGAACAGTCTGCAATTTCTTTCCTTCAAGACAAGTCCTCGTGGTTTCCGGCAACAAACAGTTTTAATTTGTGAGGAAATCTATCAAAGAAATCGTTCATCAACTGAACAACCTCCTCAAAATTATCCGATCTGAAGATACCACCAGAATGCTTTGACCAATCAAAATCTCCAGAATGCACAAGAACATCTCCATAAGGAATTTCGTAGTCATTTAACCTACTCCTGCGAGAGTTATTTACAAACACCTCACCTTTGTGAAAGACATCGTCCGATATATCCAGAAATGTCTTGTCAAAGACATCCAGACCTTTCTCATCCAACACATAATTCTGACTGTCGGAGGTGCTGCTGCTCTGGATGGATATATTACCACTGACTGGGTGTGGAGGAGTCAGTAGGCTGTGTTCAAGATGTGTATCCGAGATGTGAACTATCCGAACCACATGTGAAGAATGCGAGACTGTAGTCACATAGCCAACAGGAATAACATCCAGATTTTGCATTCTCAGTAAGTGGTTTGCAAAACTGAAAAAACAAGCATTGGAATATTCAAATTACTATTTACAAACCCCAGTTTTGTTCATAATTATTCAACAGGATATTGGCTGGTTATTTGTCATGTATTACAATCTGACAGAAAGTACCCTCCACCTTTTTCTCTCCTCTCCTCCCCAACAGCAATTAAAGGATAAAGTATTAGACACATATATTCAGTGATCAAAAGGTAAAGGAGAAGTGGTTGGTTGGTCAGTTTTTAACTCTTAAGTTACCTCAAAAGTTTGAGTGGGTTCATCTAATGGCGAGGGACACTGATAATTGTAAATTCAACCCCTATACCGGTTAGTTGGAATAAAATGTTGACTAATCATCCTTGACTTGGGGATGTAAATTACAAGTACAACTGAAGTCACAGTGGGTTCGCCTGATGGAGAGGGACACCGACGATAGGAAAAGTTGACCCACATGCAAAAATCAGTCCAGTGAAGTAGAATTAGTTGCACATGTATGGAGTATGCTTGAGTTCAAAGTAAGTGAAAGCAAAATAAAAACACATGCACACACAAAACTCTTCAGTTCAATGCATGGGTACCAGGTTATTCAAGTCCTGAAAAGGTGCTTGCATCTATCAGTGAAAGGCTGGTGTAGAGACTTGCCTCCAGAGATGCATGATACAGCAGACGTGGGGTGGGTCATTTGGGATTATGTAATGAGGCAGGAAAGATAATGGTGCTGCAGGGCGTGACCAGAGGATCAGGCTGAGAAACAGTACTCCCACGTAGGGAGGCACACAGTACTCCAAAGATATTCCAGACAGATACAAAATCATAGTGCCACTGGTACCATTAGCAGTGGGACTCTTTGCTGGCTGTTAAAGATGAGGATGGAGCACATATGGGAATGTCCCAAGTGCTGTGGTGTTAGTTCTTGACTCAACTCAACTTCACTGTTCTTCTGACCCAATACAAACATACTATCTCTACAGGGAACGTGTGGCGGTCCTTCCCTTCCCTCTCCAAACTCAGAAACCAGTTGGGTGTACAAGACTAGTTCTGGACCTCCACTTCTGCACAGAAGCATTTTACAATGTAACCAGATCCTGATTCAGCATAGCACATTAGAACTGACTGTAAAAAATGACAAATTGGAATCTGTCTTTCTTTCATGTGATGGAAAGCCCATTTTCCTCATGATTTCATTTCACAAAGTTTATGATAATGATGTTGTGCAGTCAAATTCCTTTGAATGATTAATTAATACACACAACATGAGAATTGGTTTACATTAAATTTTCTACACTTCTCTATTCAATATATTGCTAAGCCACCATGAGTATGTCATCTCTTGATCTTGTCCCTCCTTCTTGTCTAAAACCAGCTTGAACCACATTAATCTAATCTAATCTGTCCTTCCATTTTTTTACGAAGTCTTTTCATTTATGATGTTTAGTATACTTCTTAGTAGTAGAATTTTACTTGCGTGACATTGCTGTAATCATATAATATATGATATAGTGGTTCTGCCAATTCTCTATGCACGTTCTGCTTAGAAACGTGTTTTTAAAAAAAAAGTAGAGTTGAATAACTCATTATCTGTATCAAACAGCAGACTTCCTCCTCCTTCTTTCGCTTTGAACAATCAATCGATGGCGTCAAAGTTAAAATTAAAGCGACGAGTTCAATACCAACCAAAAAAACTACGCGTCCGTTCAACAAACAAGCTAACAATTTCTTAAAAGATACAAACCTTTAACTCGCAATACTGCCTGGCATGCTTCTGTTAGTACTTCGCTTCTAGCAAGCATAATATAATACATGGCTGGACATTTTAAACAGCATCAAAAGTTGTTCGTGTCGTTTTATGTTGACAATCACCACAGGACGCCAGACCGGGGTCGATTGCAACCACCGGATACTGGGAATTCCCGTATCACTTTCTATATACTACTTTCAAATCTGATCTTTAACGATACAATTTCCCAATGTAGCAGAACACTAAACGTTGAGAACAAGATGCTACATCACACAAGAAACATAATTTCGCGTTATGTGAATCCACTGTAAAATATCCCTTATATTTTCCCCGTATTCGTCAACCGGCAGTACAAGAGTGTCCTTATCTCATGGCGGGATCACATCGATACTACTTTTCATGTATCGCGTGCATTGTTTGTTCTAGAATTTCCCTCACTTGAGGTCGATACCACTTTTTGCAGAAATCGATCTCAACCGTGACCCAGGTCTGCTTTTCAAAGACCGTGGCAGACGATACACGATAGAACCGTTAACTACCAGAAATGGACTGCGTGTCTGAAAGATGAGGTGGTGATGCAGTTGAGATCGGAGAAGGTATCATTTGATGGTAATGGATTCGAATTAGGTGTGCCTGTAACTTGCATATGTTGCAGTTGTTTAGTTTATATACTTATACCAACTTTTCTATGATAGAGAGAATTATATATCTACAACTGTTTCCATGTGTTGTACAAACATTAGTATTTAGTATAATTTAGTAATGTCATTACAACTACTATGTTCACCCTCACCCTAACTACGTTTTGTGAATTATGCAAAGGCATTTGAAACGTCACGAAAGTTTTGAGAGATTCGATTCGATTTCACCATTACCCCTACCCCGTTCAACCTCAAGGAGAAGTTACAGTAGGGTCCATCACCGGCTCAGAATGATAGTCATGTGACTAGACAGCCACCAAAGCCGCTGAATATATTTTTACCCTCACAGTCATATCAATCCGAAGGTGATGGTTGTCCACGTGGACAATAATGGAAGTATATATACTTGGCAAGAGAGGAAGAGGAAGGCGAAAGAGAAAATGGGTGCAGGATGTGGCGGATGATCTCCAGAAGGGTGTATCGGACGCGAGACATCTTGCTTATGACCGAGAGGTTTTCCGGAGGGTTGTTATCGGAGCGAGGTTCTGCAAAGGACATGCTACTGTATGAATGAATGAATGAATCCCTAACTATATGTCCTACTTTAGAGGATAGCTTTCCACGCCCCGAAGTCTATGTGGTGTATGATGCTAGCTTTCTACATGTATTTAGGCATAGGCCTACACTCGGTGCCAGCGTCAATGTTGACAAATCTGCCTCGATTGGGGGTCGAACACATTACCACCGGGTCGACAGGCAAGTGTACTAACTGCTCCACTACCGTGGCTCCTCTATCAGTACTTATTAGCTAATTAATGATACGACGATTCTAATTAGCAAGTCGGCAAGGTTAATTAGAATCGTTGGGTCACACCCTAACGTGTTAAGTCTCTCAGCAGGTAGCGGTGTGCAGGTTGACCCCATCAATGAATCTTACTTATCCGGGTGGACCCAGCCTAAAAACAGGTATCAGGAAATGTGTTGGGAAGCAAAACGGCTGGTGTGATATTGAAAACATCACCTATCGAGTGTCCAATGGTCTATAAAATTATGGGACCAACACCATATACCCAGTAACCTCAAGTGTGTAAAAGGGGTTTTCCCTATGTATGCTTCGTTTTCTTTTCCCCTTATCTCCTGTGGTCAGCTCGCTCATGTCATCCCCCTGTTGTTCATCTTTAATTCTCGTCTCCGTGTAAAGGTCCTTTACTGAGCATTATATTATAAAGGCAGTGGATGTTTCACCACTCTGTGTAGCAGTTTACTAGCTACACGGTGGTCTCTATGTTTGTTGTGATCTGCATTACCATTGTAAGACTGAGTTTTAATTTATATATTTGATGCATTGACGTTCAGCATGCATTTTAGTTTTTCTCCCGACCCGTAACAAAGTGCTCTTAATTTCAGTTGGTGTCTTAGTTGTTTGGATGTTGTTTCTTTGGTTGTTGGTGGTTTGGTTTGCTGTGTGGTTGGTTAGTGAATTCTCTGGAAAGCTTAGGTTTACCTTGTAAGCCTGCTTTAACAGATTCAGACCCAAACAAAATGTAGGTTTGGACCAAACAATACTGGATGGCGGGAAAAAATGGGAAGTTACAGTTTATGACTTAAAAGTTGTTAATATGGTAGAAGACATGTTGTATTATACCTCAAGTTAAAGGGTTTTGCTTAGGGAAAACTACTGTACATAAACCCATGGCAGATACGGAAGGTAGCTTAAGACGATTATTTATCCCATGGCACTTAATCAGTTTCCTTTCATGTCCTTTGAGACTTAAAGAAAGCTAACATCTATTGAGGAGAGTTTGGTGTTGACTTTTCCTTCCCACGTCGTAACAAAGTACAATCTACAGAATGATTGTGTTGCAGAACTCTCCTTTCCCTGTCATATCCAGAAGACAGTGGGTGTGCAAAACCGGTACTGGAACTTGACATCTGTGGAGAGGAATATTAACGTGAAACCTGCTTATGATTCAGGTCAACACATGGGGGTTGACTGGGATTAGACCTGAGTCGGTAATGTTTCCTCGACGGATTGTAGTTATTCTATTGTCAGCAGACTTCAAAGAAATCCCCAGGGGAAAATTACAATTTGATCCACAAGTACAGGAAGTCACATCGTGCTGTTCGTACATACACAATACCGGTCTCATTGTTTGACCCGGAATCTAATCCCATTAAGTCATGTGATTTGTATGTTTAGGAGATTTTCTTGGCGATTGCTTTGGCAAGCAAACTGTACTTCCTCAAGGTTGCCCAATAGCTAGTACTGCTGTTGAGCTGTAAAGTGTTGGACTTCTTCACATATTCTAGGCAACGATATATGGTGCGGGGTGGCTGGTTCCCTTCCTGGTTCGCCTTTCCTGGCCATAGAATTTCGAGAACATTCTGAAAATTGTCAGGTATCCATTTTTATCAGTCTAGGTCGACCGATTCGGGGCCGGGGGGGGGGGGGGGAGGAAGAGAGTAATCCTGACTGTTCTGGGAATGAACCTGGACGACTGTCTTGATAATCAAACACATTAACCTTTATACCACCGCGTCTCCTTACTTCCTCTGCCCATGTCAAACGCATTTTGGTGTACACCAGCAGTGGTACTTGAAAACAAACATCGTTGAAGTCGATCTTACAAATTCTGTTTAATATTTACTATGATGTTTGTTGATCTTAGCATTAAGTGTTGTTTTTTTTTAATTTTTTAATGGGTCCAACAAAGCGCTTTTCGGCCCAATGTGGTCTACCGAGCTTCGTTTGCCAGTGTTAGTGGTTCAGTATTCGTATTTTATTATCCAGGGCCGTGCCGTGCTATGATAAGGAGGCTTCATAAATGGGCGGCTTGTTTTTTTAGAAAACAACATGCAAGGGGCGGCATTTCGAAGACTTGCGTCATACTGAGAAAATCGACCTCATGGTAATGTTATTATCCTTGATTCTAGTGGCACGACACGTTGATAATTTTTTTTTTTATTTAGGGGCTCGCGGTTTCCCAGGGGAAAGAGCCGTCCCGTGAGGTTTCATGTCTCTGTGTGTCAGTGTGATGACTGCCTCTGCTGGTGGCCCTGACCAGATCTAGTGCAGAGGAGGTTAGCATGGGCGAGTGGATAAGAGCATTCGTTCTTAAACATCCGGTGTGCTGGTGCTGAGGTAGGGAGCTCAACCCCTAAATCGGCCAGTTGGACTAAAATGTTGACGTTTCGTTCTTGACATGGGGATGTAAGTTACAAGTACCTCTGAAGTCTTGTGGGTTGGCCTGATGGCGAGGGACACTGGTAATAGGGAAGGCTAATCCACACGCAAGATTCAGTCCAGTGCTACTAGAAGTAGCGTGTATGGACCGCGCTTCAGTTCAAACTGAGCGAGCTTTTTTGTTTTGTTTTTGTTGCTATCTCCCTGGCCAAGGGGTTTACGACGGTGTTCGTAATCCTGTATATCCACGTGGGGGGAAAACAGCTGCGCGAGATTCGGCAGCGGATCAAGCCGCACTGGTAACTTAGGGGGTTATGTGAGCCGGTCGTTAAGAAAGCAATGGCAAACTACTGAACGTACTTGCCTAGTACATCAACAGCTGAAAATGCTGGTGTTGACTGCAACGTCCTGTAAGGGATATGCAACTTTAAAAAAAAGATCAAAGTGTAGTTATCTGCACTTGATCTTGCCCGGGCCAACAGCAGAGGCGGTCATCCGAATGACCCACGGGGACGTGGGACCTCATGGGGCGACTCTGTCCCCTGGGGAATCGTAAGCCCTTAACTAAAAAGGCCGAAAAGCGAAAAGGCCGCGTAGTCATTTTTTAGTTTGCCTCGCACACACTAAGCCCGTATATATTTTCAGATGTAATGCATAGTTATAAATCTTCTGTGTATACAGTAGTTTTACATTTATATATTATCTGATTATTCTAGAATTAGTTTACCATTAACAATCATAACTGAAAAGATACGTTTCCAAGAGTTGAATGTTATATTCACGTAGTTCAGGTACATTAACCGAAGCTGCTATTGTCCCAAATACCACTGTTGACTGATACGGAAATCGGAAGACAAAAATACAGTAATTATGTCCCCTAGAATCCGCCTCAAACCACCTGAAACTGAGAATGTTGATAAACTGTTGAGCCCCAGCAACTGACGTGGATTAACTCTTTCTAAAATAGAAAGTTGTTATTTAACTTTCGGCTGCCCCAGATAGAAATAGCAACGTCTAATTCCAGACATTTATCACTAAAGTATTAACTCTTAATGGCGGTAAATATGTTCATGTGTTCGTTGCTGAATTAATCGCTCTTTGAGCTTACATGTATCCGGGATGGCATACAGAATTCTATAACGTCGTATTGACAGTATTATTGTGATTAGTGCGCTTTTCCGCCAACACAGTGGTATGGACCTTTGAAGTCGGAGTGGGTTCGCTTATTGGCGAGGGGACATTGTTAATAGGCGAAAGCTTAATCCACACGCAAAATTCAGTCCATCACTACTTTTGTTCCGCCAACGAGCGAGCACAGTGGTATGGGTTCAATCCCCAGTAGTTCAGAAGTTTTTTTTTTTTTTTTCCCCAGTGGGGCTTTCGGCTATAGAATTTGGCGAGGGACATTGTTTATAGGGAAAGCTAATCCACCCACAGCAAAATTGTGATGTCCATCATTACTATAAAGTATGTATAGAAACTATTCTTGAGTTGAGTTCAAAGCGAGCGACTGTAAAAAAAAAAAACCATGTATGGGTTTTCAATCCCCAGTAGTTCATCATGATGGTTTTTTTTTTTTTTCCCCCACGTGTTCGGACTGGGCTATCAAGCCCGGCCCTGCATTGGGTATGCATGGGTAATCCTCGACAGGTGTGGATTTTTTTTTCTGTTGCCAAGAAGAATGAAAGAGACGAGAAAAGGTACTGTTGGCACCTCAGCACCTGTGAGTGTAATCGTGACAGAAAATGTGTGAATGTGGCCTTACCTTGGCACCACGAAAATGACAGTGTCTGCTAGGTGGGACCTTGGCCTTCCACCAATTTGTGTAAACAGGTGTCAATGGTGGCCTTTTTGTGTAAAATGTACCTTGGGTCAGTGGCAGATTTTACGTATAAACTACACACAAAAGTATAGCTGTGTCGAGTGCTACTCCCCCCGCTGTGCTTTTGCGGACCACCAGAATAAGATATTGCTCGTCTACTGAGCAAATCTCCCATCCTTTGTGCTGATCTAAAAGAATACGATAATTATTAGTCTCCATTTGACTGCGCGATGGGCTCCCACCTATGCTACACCCTTCACGTGTCTTCACAAAGTCGGACTAGAGTCAAGCTCAACATAGGCAGTAAATGAGTTTTTTGTTTACTTATAACAAGAAGGATTGATAATGAAGTGGGACAATATCAACCTATTAAGAGAGGTGTTAGGCAGGGATGTGTAATGTCTCCAGATCTTTTTTCCCTATACAGTGAAAATATTTTCAGGAATGTAGAAGATATAAATGGAATCAGCATTGGAGGACGAAACATCAATAACATTAGATATGCAGATGATACAGTATTGATTGCAGACAATGCACAAGATCTACAACAATTAGTAGACGCAGTTGTTGTACACAGTGAGCAGCTGGGGTTGGAATTACATTGTAAGAAGACACAGGTTATGGTCGTCACTAGGAAGAACGAAGTACCACAATGTAATATACAAGTAAATGGGAATATTCTTCAACAAGTGAATCGGTACAATTATCTCGGAACAGTCATAACATCTGATGGGAGATGCCTTGAAGAGATCAGAACAATAATCGCCATGGCGAAAGTAGCCTTTAGCAAGATGAAAAACATTCTGACCAATAAAAAGATGTCAATTGAAACGAGAAAAAGAGTCTTGAGGGAATACATAGAGCCTGTTCTTTTGTATGGATGTGAAACTTGGACAATGTGCAGTCAAGCTGAAAAACATCTGATGGCTGCAGAAATGTGGTTTCTGAGGAAAATGCAAAGAATACCATGGACAGACAGAAAAACCAATGACCAAGTACTACAGGAGACAAATGAAAATCGTAAACTGATTAGAGAAATTAGACGTAGACAGTCAAAATTGCTTGGACATGTTATGAGAAGAAATGGATTGGAGAACTTAGTGACAACTCGCAAGATCGAAGGGAACAGACCAAGAGGAAGACCGAGAGGAAAATACCTGGATGGCTTAGCCACATGGCATGAACGAGACAGGAACACTGAGCTGATCCACGACGCTGGTGATCGAGTGAAATGGCGAGTCATGACCGCCCACGTTTTCCGGCATGGCACATGATTGATTGATTGATAACAAGAATATTTAGAAAATATTACTTGGACAAATCGATCACGAATATGGCCTCTCGACTCGAACATTTGAAATATCGGTCTCACACAATTGCCGGACGTCTTTGAAGAGTTAACTGCCTGCGACAAGAGTTGTGAAGTATGTGACATATGAAATAACCACTACTGACTGGTACGAACAGTTACCTCGTACAGAATGAGTTAATTGCATCAGGTGCCCTTTGCACAAACAAATCTATTATCTCCCTTCCACTTGTATTCAGCTTTTTAGCTATCCAGGTTACCGGGGCAAAGGGGGAAATTAACAGTTACATCGAAGTCTGACGCGGGTAGTTTGTCAAAGATTTCCTTAATTTCACACGCGGATACCTCAATAAGTGTTTCAGTCCGCTTCTATACTATAGATCACACACGATTATCAACACAGGGCACGCACTCCGTAGCACCGATGATAATTAAAATAGCTGTACCTTTGAAATACAATACATATTATTTTGTGGTTTGTTTTTCTAATGTTGAAATTTAACTTGAGCAACTATCTGTTATTTTGTTGCGACGTACTTGTTGCAACTTCCACCAGCCCATGGACTTTTACAGTGTACACAATGTACTTAGTTCCTTCTAGTTTGTGGTTCGAATGTTCCTTCTGAATAGTTGGTTGAGGGATACCGATCTCATTGATTGTGTTGTGCCCGTTTACAGCGAAGCTGTGACTTTTGGGCTCCTCCCACCCCGACACATTATACTTAAGTACAGTACTATTTGTAACCCGATTTGTCTTCCTTGCTCTCCTGGTCAGACTGCAGGAATATTACTAGGTGGATAGAATATTGGTCAGTCCAGTAATATAACCCCTTTCCAGCACCATAACCAGGTGGATTATAGTCTTGGGCAGATCATAGTGATGTAACCTCTTTCCGGGAATGTCACGAGGTGGAGCAGAGATTATAACTTGGCCAGGTCATAGTGAGGTAACTTCTTTCTAGGAATGTCACAAGGTGGAGCAGAGTTTTGGCCAGCTTTGTTTCATAGACTATCACACACGAACACCGAGTCCATGAATGCGTTCATTATTTTTCCGGCGTAATCATGATTATCGTGTGCCTCGCAAAGTGACGTAGGCGTTCAAACCTCGCCACAGATCTCGTCACTTATGGTTCTACTTTATTTCTGTTGCTGATATTCTACAATACCAACGTCTTAAACCATCAAGCATCCTTTCTCTTGCCCGTGTCTGCCACTTCAACTTTCGATTTTTCCAGTTACCACGATGTTCTCCAATGTTCCTCGTCTCATTATACGAGGGCTATTCCAATATCACTCACGAATTTGGCTGGTAAAAATGTAAATAAATCGACATTAACATCTAAGTACATACACAAGTTGCATACATCACTGAATTACTTTTTCTCATAGTCACTACCTAAATTCAGGCACTTGTCGTACCGTGGCACGAGTGTTTATAACATCGCGTCAAGGAACGGCGCCGCCAGGGTATTTAGTTGCTGACTCCATCCATGAGCTCCTCGGCGGTGTCGAAGAGCTGGGTATCCAGTCAGACCTTCATCTTGTCAAAGAGATGATAATCGCTTGGTGTCAAGTCCGGGATGTAACAAAATAAAAGGAGGTGGAGGGGCGGGGTAGTTAAAATTCTCCAATTAAACTGCTCAAGAAAAGCCTTTGTGGGAGCAGCAGTGTGGGGCCGCACATTGTCGTGCAAGATAATTACGCCAATGGTGAGAATTCCGCGCTCTTGTTTTGGACCGATCGACGAAACTTCGTTAGTGTTTCACAATAGACTTCTGACGTTATTATGGTCCATAGTGTTTGAATTCCGTCAAAAAAATGTCCTTGCGGTCCCAGAACATTGCACCATCATTATTCGTTACGAAAATGTTTGCTTGAATTTTTTTACTTGTTTGGAGAATAAGTATGCATCCACTGTTTTGACTATTCCTTCGTCTCTGCATTCGCGAAGTGAACCCGAGGTGTCTCGTTCCCAGTCACTATTCTGTCGAGAAATGGACCTCTCTCTCTCTCTCTCTCTCTCTCTCTCTCTCTCTCTCTCTCTCTCTCTTCCTCTCTCTCTCTCTCTCTCTCTCTCTCTCTCTCTCTCTCTCTCTCTCTCTCTCCACCCGCACTCCCTCTCTTCCCAGTAGCGCAAAAGAAACGTCAAAAATGAGCCCATTCTTTAGGCTATATGAACGTCAGTCAGTTGCTTTGGTACCCACCGTGAACAGAATTTGTGGTAACCTAACCGCTCTGTGACAATTCGAAGCAGACTAGTCCTATAAAGTTGTGGACATTTTGCAGAAAAATCTGAAATTGTGAAACGGCGCTTTTCTACTACGACTTGGTCGGCTTTTTTTTTTTTTAATGAGCTCATTTGTCACATATGACTGTCGTTCTTGTCCACCCTCAGCACGCACATATTTACGACCATCTCTGAATTTCCTGCACCAATCCCTCTCAAAGCCGTTACTCATAACGTTATCACCGTACACATGACACAATCGACGATGAATCTCGACCGCATTTTGATCTTCTGCTTGAAGAAAACGAATCACACAACGAGTTTCACAGTTGGCTGGAAAGGCAATAACAATTAACAGTGGCCATGTTTATTCCTTCGTGATTTATCAACCACTGAACGAATGCAACTGTAGGTTGGTGTGTAGTGAGCTAAAAGACTACTGATTGATGCAAGCAATTAACGGTGGCTGTAGCAGTAAGTGTATATGTGGTGGGCAAAACTATAGCACGCTTGAGCATCAGGGTAGAATGGGAAGAAAGATGCTCAAGTCGTGACGTAGTTTGTGGTTACGGATCAGTTAACATCGGGGACTAGAGAAGAGATGGACGTATGATTTAACTGAGCAACATCTGGCTTGATTCTTAATAAAGTAACATGGAACTGGAACCGTCTTGGAGTTGTTGATAGTCCATCGTCCCTTCGCTGTACTGTTACAGTACAGAATTGTTGCCCAGACCAGGACGAATAACTTCAATTGTCGCGGTACATAGCGGACGTACTAGCCCACTATATTTGATGCAGCCACTACTTCATACAGCGTTTGTGGGGAAAATGCAGTGCCTTTGAAACATTAGCACGTTATCAGATTGTTGCTGAACGGACTTCAGGGGGTTTTCCAAAATGTCCTACAAGAAACAAATGAAAACCGTAAACTAATTATAGAAATTAGACGTAGAAAGTCAACATTACTTGTTGACAACTGGCAAGATCGAGAAGAAGAGAAATAAATTCCTTGATGACTTGGCCACGTTGTGTGGTCTAGACAAGAAAACTGAGCTGATCCACGACTCTGGTGATCGAGTGAGATGGCAAAACATGACCGCCCACGCTTACCTGCATGGCATTTAATGACGATGATGATGATGACGATGATGATGACGATGATGATGATGATGATGATGAGAAAAGAGATCCGGTGAAAAACACACCCTTGCCTTACTCAGTGTCATCGGTCCCTTCAAAAACCTTACATTTTCGTCTCAACCACTTGCACTAGCAAGGATGGGGTTTTGTCCGTGTTAACTTTGAAAATTAACCTTTTAACTTTTACCGATTCCAGCACGGTTGGCTGGTTTGGTTTGTAAAGAATAACCTTCATTGCACAGGCATACCCACAATAAGCGGCATGAGAAATGAATTCACGGATATTTGTTCAGAATGCATATACTGCGACGCATATTCAGCTGGATACTCTTAATGTATCCCATAATTAGCCAGGCCTGTCATTCCTCCTCCCCTCCGTTTTCCTCACCTGATGGGTGAAGTTGTAGAAGGGCTTGTGTTTTCCAATGATCATAAGAGCTATGCCGACGGGAGCAAAGCTACTGGCAGAGATCTCCATGTCGGTAATGTCTAGGGATATTGACCAGACGAAGATATAAATCTGCTGCCTTGTAGGACACTAAAAGTGGAGGTCTTCGATGGCTTCAATCGTTGCACGAGCAGTATTGGGCCGAGCATTGTCATGTTGCAGAAGGACACCTTTACTCAGAAGTCAAATGATTCCTGGGAAGATCTGTATTCGTATCACTGGTGATAGTTTTCCCTCCTGGCATATAGTGCTCTTAAATTACGCCTCGTTCATCCCAAAAGAGAGTCAGCATAACCTACCATGCAGAATGCTGCGTGTGAAACTTCTTTGATTTCGGTGAGAAGAGGTGGCGCTATTCCTTGCTAGCTCTCTTCGTTTCCGGCTCGTAGTAGTGAGCCCAGGTTTCATCTCCAGCAAGGGACGCAGAGGTGTTTCCAAGGTACCAGAGCCAGGTTATATACTGGCCAATACCTACTAACACGTCCTAGTCGTGCGTCCTGGGCAACAGGTCCCTTCGGGGAGAGCATGGTTCCCGGAAGAATTGGGGGGTGGGGGTGAGGACAGCTCGAAAATGAACAAAGCACATTGAAGACACATTCGACAATGCATGAGACAGAACTAGCAAGGGATAAGAGTGTCTTTTCAACGGGTCGTAATGAAAGCGACGTCCTGCTAACAACCAGCTGCATTATTATCTGATTTAGTGCCATGGGATGATTAGTCATCTGAAGCGACTTCCCGTATCTGCCATGGGCCTATATACAATTGTTTTCCCCACGCAACGCCTATTAATTTGATATATAATACAACATGTCTACTGCTATATAAATATTTAAGTCATAACTGTGTGTAGTGAAAAACTGAAGAGTTAACGATTCCCAGATGGACGACTGTATACCCGACTAACCAGGTAGGAAAAGGGTTAACAAAGGAGTGACCAGGCGCATGTGTTTCTAGGTCAAGACCCAGAATGAGGCCAACACGACAGGTAAACTGTCCGAGTGGAAAATATTGGTTTGCGACAAAAGCGGAGAGTATTATTGGATAGCATATTGCTGTCTGAACTGTATGAATAACGGAAAAGATTCAGAGCTGGAATTTTCCACTAAACAATGATAATGCAGTCTGGAATGCGAGAGGTCCAGCAATGTCAAGGACTATGCGGCACAAATGACCGATATAAAGAGGGTCAATTCTTTGTGTAAAGTTAGTGTGTGTTCCAAACTGACCTGAAGGAGATATGTTCTTGAGTGGGAATAGAAATACACGTCCCTAATGATGGAAATAGGGGATAATAGTGTGTTATTCGCTAAGTGTTATTTCGATTCCAGGAACATAGATGCCTAAATAAGGTATAAAGATATTAGATATAGTTTAGGATATGAATATAGATGTGCGTGAAGTAGCATTTAATCATTGCTTTCTATTAGTAGGAATAGTATAGACGATTAGGTGAATCTTCTATCCTATGTCAGAGTGGGTTTTTTCGGAAGCCTTTTCATTTCGGCTGGAGGAAAAGACACTCACATAGGAGAGAAGAGGAAGCAGACACAGATCTCATTATTAAATGTATATCACACAGGTTTCCATACCAGTGCGGGACTTATCAACTAAGAGATTACACAGATGGCTGTGGTCAAGATCACCCAGTGTTGATAACCCACAAGAAAGCACTTTAAAGTAATAAAGCACGACACTTGTGCATAAGAAAGGAAGGAAAAGAAGTGGCATCTTAATAAGTCAGGAGGACAGAGAATGGAAAATAGAGATCATACAAACTAAAGGAAAAAGACTCAAATTACTCAGTATCAAAGAGTTGCAAGGTGCATACAAAGTGCCTATATCAATTAAGTGTAGAACTTTTACAGGACAAAAATAGAGAACAATAGAAACTCGATGTGTTTTCCAAGATGGAATTAAGAACGCTATAAGATAATAAAGAACATTCTGTACGCTGACAGCATATGGTGATCGGGTTAAATACATTCATACAGTGGTGAACATTTTTCATTACAAAAAACGGATATATCTACCGACTCAAGCAGACGGAGCTGTCAGGGTGAGACCGTTCTGTATCTATGTCATGTCCTGTACTCTAGCTGAGAGAAGAGACGAGAGAAACCACGGAGACTATCTATCAACATCTTATCTGGCAGCCACACTAGAAGAACATACAAACTACATAGACAATATCCATACATACACCAGACATAGTTTTTTATAATAAATCTTTTATCTTATCGTTGAAAGGAACTGTTGTCGGAGTATGTGTTGAGGGAATAATAGAGAGAGTGAAAGAAATAGATATATGGAAGGGAAGACAGAAGAGAGGAGTGTAGACCAAAGTCAGTCAATAATCCCAACAGATAATAAGTTTAAAGATGTGCTTGTTGAGTCCAGTCTCCTCTCTGGAATTTAACAGGACATAATTGGTGGAGCGAGCGGGATACGTACATACATTATACCCATATGACCTGCATATTGGCACAGGCATAGCGGAGTACATGCATGTTGGGACATACTGATTGGAATAAAAAGAAGTATACATTGATGACTTTTAATGGAAGGACGTCCATTGGATATATGGTGCCATTACATTTATGGTAGAAACATTTCATTAATGCTGGTGACTTTGCAGTGAGAAAGTTCCAGACAGAGTGAATGTGGATAGGTGGTAAGAGACATTACATACCTAGTCACACGGTCACACGTCTACATAAGTCTTTATCCTATATCTCCTCTTGTGGATGAGAGAGTGGTTGTGATGTACTGTGTGGTGTTGGAGATTTATAATATTTAATAGACATCGATAAATGATATAGGTTCTAGGTAGATTATCTGTTTATAGTGAGTATTCTTTACTGCCTTGAGGTGTCTTTACTCAACGTGCTGACTTATCTGCTGTAACTATGGCAACTCCTAAAGTAACTACAGCCGAACTGAGGGCCAATGGGGAGGCAATTGGTTTAGCTGGTTCCGAGCTAACTGATTACATACAAGAACGAGAGAGAGAAATTCGTCAAGCGGAAAGAGAAGATCGGAAGACTGAGTTGGAATTGAAACGCATGGAAATGGAACAAATCAACAAGCGGTTAGATGCTGAAGCGGAACAGACCAAAAAGAGGTTGGATGCAGAAGAAGCCACAAAGATCAGAGAACATGAATACCGCATGAAAGAGCTAGAACTCAAGACACAAACTAAGGGAGAAATAGATGGAGTGGAAGGAAATTCTTCTTCACCTGGTGCAACCCATATGAGTGGACATGGTTACCATGCCATGAAGTTTCCCTTAGCTGTCTACGATCAGTCTAAGGAACGCTTTGACCAGTACGCATCTCGTTTCGAAGCAATGTCAGTCGCTATGGGGCTGGATCGGAGCAGATGGGCTCTTAAACTATCCCAGGGTTTAATCGGTTCGGGATTTGAAGTGTACACACGCTTACCACCAGGACAGGAAAATAATTACCAGGAATTAAAAGCAGCTTTGATGAAACATTTTGACATAACCGCACAAACGTATAGGAAGAAGTTTAGATCGTCTAGACGAGAGCCGGGAGAACTATTCGCCGCCTACAGTCTGAGGCTGAAATCCTATCTCCAGAAATGGATGGACTTGGCAGAATTCACGAGGGATTATGAGAGTCTCGAAGAGATGATGGTGGTAGACCAAATGCGAAAGCAAATGTCGAAACCTCTCAGAACCTTCTTGGGAGAACAAGGGGCGGAACGGATTGATGTGGTGAATAAGCTGGCGGAACGATTCGTGGAAGTACATGGTGAAACTGAGGAACTAAGTACACAAACCAAAGGTCAGGAGAAACCAGAGAAAAAGAAACATAAAAACTGGGAAGGAGAAAAAGGGGAACCTTATATAAAGCACACAGAGGAGAGTTCAGAGAAGGTGAAGGTAGGAAACCAGAGCACCTCGAATTCTCAAGCGAAACGACAGTGGTCTGAAAAGTGGTGTTCATTTTGTAAGGGCGGCCTCCCACAACACAAAAGACTGCAGATCGAAACCTAAAAGTTCTTACTTCGCAGCATGCAAAGTGATTCCTACATCGGTGATCACAGACAAGGCTGAGGTCGGCGAAGGAGAAAGGAACAAAAAGGACACAGGGAAACCTAGGAAGGGAACAGAGTGCACTCACTGCCAGTCGACAACACATAATACTGTGGACTGCAGATGCAAGGCAAAACACGCCAATTGCATAACCAACCTCGAGGAATCAAAAGAGGAAGGCAAGGAAACGGTCAAGGAGATGAAAGACACTCAGGACCAAGAGAGACCACCTGTGGTTGAACTTATTGAAGTCAATGGCCAGCAGGTTGCTTTGTCTCTACGATACCGGTTTGGATGGGGAAGCGGTGGTGGACGCCAGCTTGGTAAGCCCAGACCAACTTACAGGGGAGACCATAGAAATACAGCCGGCAATGAGGAGTGCTGTTACCATGACGCTGCCAATCGCCAAGGTGGAGATTAAATCCAGGTACGTCACGGGCATTATTCCAGCTGCTGTATTATCTGACTCCTTATTTCCAATGATCATTGGCACGAAATATGTCTTTTTGGGGATGCCCAAACAGCCAGCCCACAAGGGAACAGTAGTCAGTGGATCTCAAGGGAAGGAAAAAGAGGCAGAGACACTATGCGACAACTCAGGAGATAGGAGAATTGCATACTGCCCAGAGGAAGGATACTACGTTGCATCCTTGCTACAGGAAGCTGCAAAGAAGTGCTGAGCCACCAGAACGGGGACAGTACTTTCTGAAGAATCAACTACTCTATCGGAGAGCTGGGAGGGGAGATAACCTGCATGAGCAGTGGGTGGTTCCAGAGACCCACCGTCCTCACATTCTTCAGAGTGGACACATCATAGGCGAGAATCGACATATGGGTGTCAGAGAGACCTTGCAGCAAATATCCGGCCATTATTGCTGGCCAGGAATGACCGGAGATGTACGCCGGTGGGTGAAGTCTTGTTCGGAGTGCCAGAGAGCACCACCCAACAAGCGAATTAAGAGGAAACTAGCTCTTAAAGTGGAAGACAAAGTGGAAGTGTGGAGTCCAGCAGAGACCAATATACTCCAAGTAGGATGGAAAGGACCTTATCCTGTGGAAAAGGTGGTGTCCAAGAACATCTACAAAATACGGATCGGGGAAGAGAAGAAAAATCTCCCTAGACATCTCATTAGGAAATATGAGGAGAGATCCGGGAGCAAAGCTTCGCACTTTATGGTGATGGCAGCCATTAGGACAAAGGTTACCAGTCCAGACGAAGACCAGAGATCGCCAGTACAACATAGGAGGGCCTATGGGACAGTACGTGATAGGTCAGATTTACCCAACGACAGGAGGAGGGAAATCACAAGTCAGGGAAAGGACAAGAGTGAAAGTTTCACCGGTAACCAAGTTCAGAAGGGGTGGGTAACGTCGGGAAAAGCGAGAATTACCCAGGACTCCAACCAAAGATTGGCTGACCAGATACAACATCGCCCAAGATGGTCCTGGAAGCAAAAGCCCAGGAGGTTTGGGAAAGACGACTCGGTCCGACGAGGACGAGGCGGAACATCCCCAGAGGAAAAGCCGGGGGAAACCAAGAGGACATGGAAGCAGTGTTACAATCAGGATGGGACAATCCGTCTGTATTGTGAGCCGTCGCTGACGCAAGTCGAAAGTAGGTCGACCAGACGTACAGGAGCGAAGAGCCAACACTAGTTTCAGTCGTTAGTAGTATAGTAGGGTGTCAATTAGAGCGCCTACTGGATAATGAGATGAGCCATGTGAGGATCCAATCATATCATCAACACGTGGTGTTAATAGCTACTTCGCAGAAGCTCAACGCACGATGGATGTGATGGACGTTGTTGCTGCAACGGGACTTCACAGTGGAATACATCTTGGTAAGGAGAATGTAGGAGCAGATTTCTTATCCAGACATCCAGCTCCGGAGGAAGAAGATTAGGATTGTGGATCATGGGAATCAAACCTACAGTGAGAAAGATTCGACGCGGTCTAATCTCTTAAGAGGGGGCCTCTGTAGTGAAAAACTGAAGAGTTAACGATTCCCAGATGGACGACTGTATACCCGACTAACCAGGTAGGAAAAGGGTTAACAAAGGAGTGACCAGGCGCATGTGTTTCTAGGTCAAGACCCAGAATGAGGCCAACACGACAGGTAAACTGTCGAGTGGAAATATTGGTTTGCGACAAAAGCGGAGAGTATTATTGGATAGCATATTGCTGTCTGAACGTATGAATAACGGAAAAGGTTCAGAGCTGGAATTTTCCACTAAACAATGATAATGCAGTCTGGATGCGAGAGGTCCAGCAATGTCAAGGACTATGCGGCAAAATGACCGATATAAAGAGGGTCAATTCTTTGTGTAAAGTTAGTGTGTGTTCCAAACTGACCTGAAGGAGATATGTTCTTGAGTGGGAATAGAAATACACGTCCCTAATGATGGAAATAGGGGATAATAGTGTGTTATTCGCTAAGTGTTATTTCGATTCCAGGAACATAGATGCCTAAATAAGGTATAAAGATATTAGATATAGTTTAGGATATGAATATAGATGTGCGTGAAGTAGCATTTAACATTACTTTCTATTAGTAGGAATAGTATAGACGATTAGGTGAATCTTCTATCCTATGTCAGAGTGGGTTTTTTCGGAAGCCTTTTCATTTCGGCTGGAGGAAAAGACACTCACATAGGAGAGAAGAGGAAGCAGACACAGATCTCATTATTAAATGTATATCACACAGGTTTCCATACCAGTGCGGGACTTATCAACTAAGAGATTACACAGATGGCTGTGGTCAAGATCACCCAGTGTTGATAACCCACGAGAAAGCACTTTAAAGTAATAACGCACGACACTTGTGCATAAGAAAGGAAGGAAAAGAAGTGGCATCTTAATAAGTCAGGAGGACAGAGAATGGAAAATAGAGATCATACAAACTAAAGGAAAAAGACTCAAATTACTCAGTATCAAAGAGTTGCAAGGTGCATACAAAGTGCCTATATCACTTAAGTGTAGAACTTTTACAGGACAAAAATAGAGAACAATAGAAACTCGATGTGTTTTCCAAGATGGAATTAAGAACGCTATAAGATAATAAAGAACATTCTGTACGCTGACAGCATATGGTGATCGGGTTAAATACATTCATACAGTGGTGAACATTTTTCATTACAAAAAACGGATATATCTACCGACTCAAGCAGACGGAGCTGTCAGGGTGAGACCGTTCTGTATCTATGTCATGTCCTGTACTCTAGCTGAGAGAAGAGACGAGAGAAACCACGGAGACTATCTATCAACATCTTATCTGGCAGCCACACTAGAAGAACATACAAACTACATAGACAATATCCATACATACACCAGACATAGTTTTTTATAATAAATCTTTTATCTTATCGTTGAAAGGAACTGTTGTCGGAGTAAGTGTTGAGGGAATAATAGAGAGAGTGAAAGAAATAGATATATGGAAGGGAAGACAGAAGAGAGGAGTGTAGACCAAAGTCAGTCAATAATCCCAACAGATAATAAGTTTAAAGATGTGCTTGTTGAGTCCAGTCTCCTCTCTGGAATTTAACAGGACATAATTGGTGGAGCGAGCGGGATACGTACATACATTATACCCATATGACCTGCATATTGGCACAGGCATAGCGGAGTACATGCATGTTGGGACATACTGATTGGAATAAAAAGAAGTATACATTGATGACTTTTAATGGAAGGACGTCCATTGGATATATGGTGCCATTACATTTATGGTAGAAACATTTCATTAATGCTGGTGACTTTGCAGTGAGAAAGTTCCAGACAGAGTGAATGTGGATAGGTGGTAAGACATTACATACCTAGTCACACGGTCACACGTCTACATAAGTCTTTATCCTATATCTCCTCTTGTGGATGAGAGAGTGGTTGTGATGTACTGTGTGGTGTTGGAGATTTATAATAATTAATAGATATAGATAAATGATATAGGTTCTAGGTAGATTATCGGTTTATAGTAAGTATTCTTTACTGCTTTGAGGTGTCTTTACTCAACGTGCTGACTTACCTGCTTTAACTATGGCCAATCCCAAACTAACTACAGCCGAACTGAGGGCAAACGGAGAGGAAATTGGGTTGGCTGGTTCAGACTTAACTGATTACATCCAAGAAAGAGAGCGAGAGATTCGTCAGGCGGAACGAGAAGATCGAAAGACTGAGTTGGAAGTGAGAAGAATAGAGGTGGAGACCAAGCGACTGGAAATGGAACAAGAAGCCACAAAGATCAGAGAACATGAATACCGCATGAAGAGACTAGAACTCAAGACACAAACTAAGGGAGAAATAGATGGAGTGGAAGGAAATTCTTCTTCACCTGGTGCAACCCATATGAGTGGACATGGTTACCATGCCATGAAGTTTCCCTTAGCTGTCTACGATCAGTCTAAGGAACGCTTTGACCAGTACGCATCTCGTTTCGAAGCAATGTCAGTCGCTATGGGGCTGGATCGGAGCAGATGGGCTCTTAAACTATCCCAGGGTTTAATCGGTTCGGGATTTGAAGTGTACACACGCTTACCACCAGGACAGGAAAATAATTACCAGGAATTAAAAGCCGCTTTGATGAAACATTTTGACATAACCGCACAAACGTATAGGAAGAAGTTTAGATCGTCTAGACGAGAGCCGGGAGAACTATTCGCCGCCTACAGTCTGAGGCTGAAATCCTATCTCCAGAAATGGATGGACTTGGCAGAATTCACGAGGGATTATGAGAGTCTCGAAGAGATGATGGTGGTAGACCAAATGCGAAAGCAAATGTCGAAACCTCTCAGAACCTTCTTGGGAGAACAAGGGGCGGAACGGATTGATGTGGTGAATAAGCTGGCGGAACGATTCGTGGAAGTACATGGTGAAACTGAGGAACTAAGTACACAAACCAAAGGTCAGGAGAAACCAGAGAAAAAGAAACATAAAAACTGGGAAGGAGAAAAAGGGGAACCTTATATAAAGCACACAGAGGAGAGTTCAGAGAAGGTGAAGGTAGGAAACCAGAGCACCTCGAATTCTCAAGCGAAACGACAGTGGTCTGAAAAGTGGTGTTCATTTTGTAAGGGCGGCCTCCCACAACACAAAAGACTGCAGATCGAAACCTAAAAGTTCTTACTTCGCAGCATGCAAAGTGATTCCTACATCGGTGATC
Source organism: Cepaea nemoralis (assembly GCA_014155875.1). Lineage (NCBI taxonomy): Eukaryota > Metazoa > Mollusca > Gastropoda > Stylommatophora > Helicidae > Cepaea > Cepaea nemoralis. Next base: position 313,775 of record JACEFZ010019083.1, read on the forward strand.
ACAGACAAGGCTGAGGTCGGCGAAGGAGAAAGGAACAAAAAGGACACAGGGAAACCTAGGAAGGGAACAGAGTGCACTCACTGCCAGTCGACAACACATAATACTGTGGACTGCAGATGCAAGGCAAAACACGCCAATTGCATAACCAACCTCGAGGAATCAAAAGAGGAAGGCAAGGAAACGGTCAAGGAGATGAAAGACACTCAGGACCAAGAGAGACCACCTGTGGTTGAACTTATTGAAGTCAATGGCCAGCAGGTTGTTTGTCTCTACGATACCGGTTTGGATGGGGAAGCGGTGGTGGACGCCAGCTTGGTAAGCCCAGACCAACTTACAGGGGAGACCATAGAAATACAGCCGGCAATGAGGAGTGCTGTTACCATGACGCTGCCAATCGCCAAGGTGGAGATTAAATCCAGGTACGTCACGGGCATTATTCCAGCTGCTGTATTATCTGACTCCTTATTTCCAATGATCATTGGCACGAAATATGTCTTTTTGGGGATGCCCAAACAGCAAGCCCACAAGGGAACAGTAGTCAGTGGATCTCAAGGGAAGGAAAAAGAGGCAGAGACACTATGCGACAACTCAGGGATAGGAGAATTGCATACTGCCCAGAGGAAGGATACTACGTTGCATCCTTGCTACAGGAAGCTGCAAAGAAGTGCTGAGCCACCAGAACGGGGACAGTACTTTCTGAAGAATCAACTACTCTATCGGAGAGCTGGGAGGGGAGATAACCTGCATGAGCAGTGGGTGGTTCCAGAGACCCACCGTCCTCACATTCTTCAGAGTGGACACATCATAGGCGAGAATCGACATATGGGTGTCAGAGAGACCTTGCAGCAAATATCCGGCCATTATTGCTGGCCAGGAATGACCGGAGATGTACGCCGGTGGGTGAAGTCTTGTTCGGAGTGCCAGAGAGCACCACCCAACAAGCGAATTAAGAGGAAACTAGCTCTTAAAGTGGAAGACAAAGTGGAAGTGTGGAGTCCAGCAGAGACCAATATACTCCAAGTAGGATGGAAAGGACCTTATCCTGTGGAAAAGGTGGTGTCCAAGAACATCTACAAAATACGGATCGGGGAAGAGAAGAAAAATCTCCCTAGACATCTCATTAGGAAATATGAGGAGAGATCCGGGAACAAAGCTTCACACTTTATGGTGATGGCAGCCATTAGGACAACGGTTACCAGTCCAGACGAAGACCAGAGATCGCCAGTACAACATAGGAGGGCCTATGGGACAGTACGTGATAGGTCAGATTTACCCAACGACAGGAGGAGGGAAATCACAAGTCAGGGAAAGGACAAGAGTGAAAGTTTCACCGGTAACCAAGTTCAGAAGGGGTGGGTAACGTCGGGAAAAGCGAGAATTACCCAGGACTCCAACCAAAGATTGGCTGACCAGATACAACATCGCCCAAGATGGTCCTGGAAGCAAAAGCCCAGGAGGTTTGGGAAAGACGACTCGGTCCGACGAGGACGAGGCGGAACATCCCCAGAGGAAAAAGCCGGGGGAAACCAAGAGGACATGGAAGCAGTGTTACAATCAGGATGGGACAATCCGTCTGTATTGTGAGCCGTCGCTGACGCAAGTCGAAAGTAGGTCGACTGAACGTACAGGAGCGAGGAGCCAACACTAGTTTCAGTCGTTAGTAGTATAGTAGGGTGTCAATTAGAGCGCCTACTGGATAATGAGATGAGCCATGTGAGGATCCAATCATATCATCAACACGTGGTGTTAATAGCTACTTCGCAGAAGCTCAACGCACGGTGGATGTGATGGACGTTGTTGCTGCAACGGGACTTCACAGTGGAATACTCTTGGTAAGGAGAATGTAGGAGCAGATTTTTTATCCAGACATCCAGCTCCGGAGGAAGAAGATTAGGATTGTGGATCATGGGAATCAAACCTACAGTGAGAAAGATTCGACGCGGTCTAATCTCTTAAGAGGGGGCCTCTGTAGTGAAAAACTGAAGAGTTAACGATTCCCAGATGGACGACTGTATACCCGACTAACCAGGTAGGAAAAGGGTTAACAAAGGAGTGACCAGGCGCATGTGTTTCTAGGTCAAGACCCAGAATGAGGCCAACACGACAGGTAAACTGTCGAGTGGAAATATTGGTTTGCGACAAAGGCAGAGCAGTATTATTGGATAGCATATTGCGGTCTGAATGTATGAATAACGGAAAAGATTCAGAGCTGGAATTTTCCACTAAACAATGATAATGCAGTCTGGAATGCGAGAGGTCCAGCAATGTCAAGGACTATGCGGCAAAATGACCGATATAAAGAGGGTCAATTCTTTGTGTAAAGTTAGTGTGTGTTCCAAACTGACCTGAAGGAGATATGTTCTTGAGTGGGAATAGAAATACACGTCCCTAATGATGGAAAAAGGGGATAATAGTGTGTTATTCGCTAAGTGTTATTTCGATTCCAGGAACATAGATGCCTAAATAAGGTATAAAGATATTAGATATAGTTTAGGATATGAATATAGATGTGCGTGAAGTAGCATTTAATCATTACTTTCTATTAGTAGGAATAGTATAGACGATTAGGTGAATCTTCTATCCTATGTCAGAGTGGGTTTTTTCGGAAGCCTTTTCATTTCGGCTGGAGGAAAAGACACTCACATAGGAGAGAAGAGGAAGCAGACACAGATCTCATTATTAAATGTATATCACACAGGTTTCCATACCAGTGCGGGACTTATCAACTAAGAGATTACACAGATGGCTGTGGTCAAGATCACCCAGTGTTGATAACCCACAAGAAAGCACTTTAAAGTAATAAAGCACGACACTTGTGCATAAGAAAGGAAGGAAAAGAAGTGGCATCTTAATAAGTCAGGAGGACAGAGAATGGAAAATAGAGATCATACAAACTAAAGAAAAAAGACTCAAATTACTCAGTATCAAAGAGTTGCAAGGTGCATACAAAGTGCCTATATCAATTAAGTGTAGAACTTTTACAGGACAAAAATAGAGAACAATAGAAACTCGATGTGTTTTCCAAGATGGAATTAAGAACGCTATAAGATAATAAAGAACATTCTGTACGCTGACAGCATATGGTGATCGGGTTAAATACATTCATACAGTGGTGAACATTTTTTCATTACAAAAAACGGATATATCTACCGACTCAAGCAGACGGAGCTGTCAGGGTGAGACCGTTCTGTATCTATGTCATGTCCTGTACTCTAGCTGAGAGAAGAGACGAGAGAAACCACGGAGACTATCTATCAACATCTTATCTGGCAGCCACACTAGAAGAACATACCAACTACATAGACAATATCCATACATACACCAGACATAGTTTTTTTATTAATAAATCTTTTATCTTATCGTTGAAGGGAACTGTTGTCGGAGTATGTGTTGAGGGAATAAGAGAGAGAGAGAAAGAATTAGATATATGGAAGGGAAGACAGAAGAGAGGAGTGTAGACCAAAGTCAGTCAATAATCCCAACAGATAATAAGTTTAAAGATGTGCTTGTTGAGTCCAGTCTTCTCTCGGGATTTTAACACAGGACACTGTGACACACCACAATTTTCCATTTTCCGCCATCCATTTTTTTTGGGGGGGGGGGGAGGGGGGGGGGTGGCAAACCAACTGTTTGTTTGGAACTGAATTATTTATGATGATGAGAATGGCGCATTTTATGAAGCTACAGAATGTGACATAGCATTGTCATCAAAATGCCTTTTCTCAGTTCGGGTCGATAGCAAGCGCATTCTCACAACGATATTATTTTAAGTAACTCTCGATGCATTCCTTACGTGACAATTGATTATGAACGGAACTGGGGTGAGAAAAGGGTTAATTACGAGTTGTGTAAACCTACCTGAAAAAGCGCCTGTGCAGCTGGAGTGTAAACAGAGTAGGAGAAAATCTATGGTCAAAACTACGCCCATTGACTGGTGGGTTAAAGGTTAATGACTGTGCAGTGTATAATTACCCTTTTCTCCGATGTTTCGGGAAATAACTGCTGTCACCTAGATATTATTGGAGACTTGGCGGCACAATGTGGAACTTGAAAGTAACGGGACAGGCTGCGAAAGTTTATAGCAGAAAACGTCCTGAAATGTTATTATGAGTGACAATTACTGTTTAACTGACAGCCAGGAGACGGTAACTAATTGATTTCCCCTAGTCTTAACTATTGAAGGAAAATTCGACTCAGGGTTCAGCTGGCATACTCTGAGTGCAAGTCAGTGCATTGTGTGATTTATTCTTAGGATAAATTGTAGTGTGTTTCTGGAAGCAGGGTGAGTGACACTTACAGTAACACCAACAGTGCTTGTTATAACTAACTTGAAAGGTTTTGAACCATTCATTACTTTTCTATATTTTATAAGACGTTGTCTATATGGTGACTTTGTCTTTAACAAGTACATTTGCTATTAAGATATCTATGTACTGCATCGTGTTTACTGACAGTTCTATTTTTCTGTCTGGTCTCTTTTTGTTACTTTATTATCTCCTTTGCTTATTACACGCACTTAATGTGATAATATTCTACGAAGAAGTATTATTCGTTACTTTATAATCTCCCCTGTCTATTACACGTACTTAATGAGATAATATTCTTCTAAGATGCATTATTTGTTACTTTATTATCTCCTTAGTGTATTGCATTGCTTAAGGAGATAATATTTTTACAGCCATCCACACTGTAAATGGATATCATCAGAACTTTGTATGAATACCATCATTATCTAAATTCCGCACTGTGATCTAGACAATTGGACAGTCGCATATTATGGATATATGAGAAACTTATTACGTTATAATTATGATGCATGTCTAGTTAGACATGTGATGTTAACTACATCTATATATGTGAATATTTATCGCATCATCCCATTGGACCGGAACAGATGATGTAAAGACCTGACCTTAGGGATAGGAAAAGGTTAAAGGGCAGATGATGTATGGACTTATTGTGCGACTACGGCACCCTTAACCGACCGCAAGCAGCATATAAGGATCTACCCAAACTCGCCATGTAATATTATACTGAGCCCAACTGGTGATACATATTTGTCGTTCTTGTTTTTTAGCAGTGGTGATTTTTTTCCTACGGTTTTTCCTACTTTGAAGTTCACCAGTGATTGCTGAAGGATCTTACCTTTATACTGCAATGACGCGTGAAGACCTGGTACCAGTCACTATACACTTAGAGCCCAACTGTTCCAACACCAAGAACTGCATTAGAACAGATGGATACTCACAAACTAATACCAGACCCATTGCCAAATCTTCGCAAAGCCAAAAGCTAAAAATAATGGAAGACTTTACCACTCATTCTGCTAGGCCAGATGCCATAGCCTGCTGCATTGTATGACAGCGACTGACAGTCATGTTCATTCATTATCCTATTATCAATTGTGTTGTTTCGTGACATAACCATCTTTCATATTATCCCAATCATCCATTATAATTTGTTCACGTGTTCAGCAAGAGTTAATTCCTTCTTCTTTTTTTTCATATCTACGTGTGTGTGTAACTGTGTTACATATGCTTGCGATAGTGCTAAAACTGTATCAGGGGGGAGGGGGAGGGTTCATAAATCAGGAGAGCTGTGTGGCAGAATAATACTAGTCCTCAGTTGACATAAGAATGAGCATCATCCTCTCTGACGGCAGTGCCATTCCTGTGTTCTCTTGACCTTCTACATGAAAACCGTACTTGATCCCTTAGTGTAATCCTGCTAGATTGTCTGATCCAGTTCACTAAGGAATCTCACGAGCCACTTATGGTTTTCTTTTAGTAGTTGGTAACCACTATTTGGGAATATCTATCTATCTATCTATCTATCTATCTATCTATCTATCTATCTATCTATCTATCTATCTATCTATCTATCTATCTATCTATCTATCTATCTATCTATCTATCTATCTATCTATCTATCTATCTATCTATCTATCTATCTATCTGTCTGTCTGTCTGTCTATCTATCTATCTATCTATCTATCTATCTATCTATCTATTTATCTATCTATCTATCTATATCTATCTATCTATCTATCTATCTATCTATCTATCTATCTATCTATCTATCTAGCCTCTCAAACTAAACACCACACAGAGCATACTTGCACAATGAATTTTAAAACAAACGAATGCTTGAACTACCGGTTGAACCCGGACCACACTTTCCAGTCTGTTGTGCGTCCAAGCCGGCGCTGTGGCGAAGGTGTTACGGACGCAGTTCGTAATCCCGAATACCCGCGTTCGAAACATAGCTGCGGGCGATTAGACACCAGACCGCCTTGCGTTGGTTTTTTACGAAATGGTATGGATGCCGGTCGTTCAGAAAGAAATGCCAAATTACTAAAAGTAAACTTGCCAAGAGATCACAACAGTACCTAATACTGGTGTTGACTGCGACGTCCTGTAAAGGATATGCAACTAACTTTTAACTGTGCATCCTTGCCAAGGTAATAAAGTACTAAATTACTAGAGTCGAGCAGGGTGGACTTCTCTGCACCGGCTTTACTATATCTAGCCTGGACTCTCTCCACAGAATGGCAGGCCGCTTGCTGAGAGTGTCACACAAAGCACGAACTCCGTAGCTCCAGCGATGACGCCCCCACTCCCCCCCCTCCCCCGGAGTCTCCGGAAAAATGCTTTCGTGGCCGTAACGACAGAGTCCGGAGAACAAACTCACGACCTTCACAACGTGAGGCAGACAGCTTAACCACGTCACCACCGAGACCCTCCAGGTAATGTAATCTGCATAACACTATCGAGTGCAGCTTCCTTGGTCTTAGGATTACACAGGCCTTGATTGTTCTGTGTACCACAGACACACCCAAATAGTGTTACCACCAGCCAAGTCTTCCGTTTGCCCTAATTCACTAAGTGGTGTGTTAAAACTACTTAACGTGTGTAGTTATCGCATCAATGATCCCATAGACAAACATTTAGGGGCAAACGGCAGTGTCAGTCTGTTTTATTAGTGGTTGATCTGTTTCTTGCCCCACAATGTTTGCATTCATGTTATGACTATTTTCACCGGACCGCGGTGACATGCGCAATCTGAAAACATCCTGTTGGCCAGAAAATGCACGCACAAAGACATACACCCCCCCCCCCCCCCCCCCCCACTCCGCTCTCTCTCTCTCTCTCTCTCTCTCTCTCTCTCTCTCTCTCACACACACACACACACACGCATACAAACATATACACACACTCTCTCACATATTCTGTCTCTCACTATCTACTCTTTCTCACTCTGTCACTGCCTTTTTCTCATTCTCCCTTAAATCTCTCTCTCTCTCTCTCTCTCTCTCTCTCTCTCTCTCTCTCTCTCTCTCTCTCCTCTCTCTCTCTCTCTCTCTCTCTCACTCTCTCTCTCTCTCTCCTTCTCTGACCTTATCACTCTATTTCACGCTGCCTCGCTCACTTTCTTGCTCTCTAACTTCATGTATCTCGTCTTCTTATGGGTGGGGGATGTGTGTGTGGGTGGGCGGATGTGTATGGGTGGTGTATGTGTGTGTTGGTGGGTGAATATGTTGTTGAGGGATGAGTGGATGGGGATGGGTGATTGGGAGTGTGTAGGTGGATGGGTGGGGGATGTGTAGAGGATGTGTGGGTGGTTGAATGTGTGTGGGATGGGGGTTGCGTGTGGCCTGTGTGTCGGTTGGGAGATTGTGTGTGTGGGGGATGTGTGTAGGGGTGGGTGCGGGATGTGTGTGTGGGTGGGGGAGATTGTGTGGTGGGGGAATTTTGGGTGGGAGCTGTGTAGGTGGGTGCATGATGTATGGGTTGCAGAGGATGTTTGTGTTGATGGGGGAATGTGTCGTTGGTGATGTGTGTTTGGCTGAGTGGCTGGGGTGGGTGGGTGGAGGATGTGTGGGTGGGCAAGTGTGTGTGGGTGGGCAAGTGTGTGTGGGGTGGGGATATGTGTGTGTGTGGTAGAGAGATGTGTGTATGTGAGGGATGTGTGGGTGGGGATGGATGGGTGGGTGAGGATGGGTGAGTGGGGGAAAATATGTATGCCTCGGGTGTGTGCGTGGTTGGGGGATATGTGTGTGTGGTGGATGTGTGGTGGGTGGGGGACATGTCTCATATCATGGTAATATGCATTGTTTATGTTTACAACATTCAATTGACAATGTTTTTTCCCCTATGTAAATGCATAATGCACTATTGATGAACGAAAGATGAGTGACTGGAAGGGCCGAATATAAGACGAGCCTGCGTGCCCAATTTGTAACCCTTCTAGAATAAAGATCAATCAATCAATAAATCAATCTTCTTCTTCTTCTTCTTCTTCTTCTTCTTCTTCTTCTTCTTCTTCTTCTTCTTCTTCTTCTTCTTCTTCTTCTTCTTCTTCTTCTTCTTCTTCTTCTTCTGCTTCTTCTTCTCCTGTAGCTACTGCCGCTGCTACTGCTGCTTCTACTGCTGCTGCTCTCCCAACCGAGCTTAGGTCTTCAACTGAAACGAACTCACGCCAAGCCCTTTGTAAAATTGTTTGTTATTGCTTGCATTTTGCAGCTAAAGTTTTCTATGAGATGAGGTAGCCAGTCTGATGCCAATCCTCCAGTTGCCTCTTCCGTCATGTATATTAGGTTACTGTGTGGCCACTACTCACTATATATAGTACTTATAGTTATCAACTGTTCACAGTCTAGTTTGTGCGCGGATCATAACTTCTTTACTCTTCTCACTAGAGTGCCGATCAATCAGCATCACCATGTGCTATGTCGATAAAAATCTGAAACTAGCACCAGTATCGGACCAGGTCTGTGTTCTTGTACCGATTGTACCACGTGAACTAACTATCCAAGCATATATCTCTTTGTCTTTTTCCTTGTTTTGTGTTTTTTATTTTCCTTCCTCCAAACTTTCCCCAATAATTTTGACTGTCTTTGTTTAAGTTCTCTAATCAATTCACTGGTTTCATCTGTTTATTGAAGGACGGCCTCGTTCGTTTTTTTTTTTTTTTTTGCCTGGCCGATCACCAACTGTTAATTTATTTGTCAGGTTATTTCAGTGGCCCTGGAAGTTCCCCATTTATCATTGTTCAAAAAGACAGAATAACTTACAACCCTGATCAGACCAAGTTGCACTGTAAATGTTCGTCCACAATGGATGTATGTGAACACATGGTCATTTTCACGCACCATCTTACGTCTCACGTGTTCAGAGTGTTACCTATCTGCAATCATTATCTCCTTTGTATTTATTCCATTTCTGATATTTGCCCTCCATGCAATACGTTCGGCGTCGATTTGCTCCCAAATTGCATTATCAATGCCTGTATAAGGGGTGGAGTTATCCCTCTCCATAGCACAAAACCTAGGGCTGAAATATAAGAGACCATGTTTTGCCCATGCAGCATGCTCTCTCTCTCTCTCTCTCTCTCTCTCTCTCTCTCTCTCTCTCTCTCTCTCTCTCTCTCTCTCTCTCTCTCTCTCTCTCTCTCTCTCTAGGCCTGCCTAGTTCACCCCAGAGTAAAGGCAACACCAACACATCTGGAACAAGACAAGCTGCAGATGCTGCCGGATCAACAAAGCAATGCTCTAACCGTCTGCCTGTCGGAGCTTCGATCCTAGACTAGCTGCCAACCAAGGTTTAGGGCCTAGTCTGCTTTGCCATGACATTTTGTCTGGAAGCTTCCCAACTATAGATACGAGTGCGAGTCAATAAGTAAATCACACAGTTCTGTTGGATGGCAGGTAAATGTAGTTGGTGTTTTCTACATGTGTCATTAGGTGACAGCAACATCGAACTTTATATTCCCGTTCGTCACGTGGCGCTAGGTGTCTCATGCACATGCGCAGCGCATAAACAAAATGGCGACTGTACTTATAGCGTGTACAACCAAATAGCAACGTGCTGTTGTGCGTTTTTTTGTGTGGGCAAAAGGACTTCCTGCAAACGACATTCATAAGGAAATGCTTCCTGTTTATACTGGGGACGAATCATGGTGCATCACTACCAGCCCGAATCAAAGCGTGCTTCAATGCAATGGAAACATCCTTCTTCGCCTTGTGTCCAAAAATTCAAGGTTACGCCATCAGCAGTGAAGATGCTGACAGTGTTCTGGGATTGTCAATGAGTGCTTTTAACCAGTTTTAGAAGAAAGGTGATAATGTGAATTATGAATCGTACTGTGAGGTTCTATCAATCTTCATGATGCAATTCGAAGAAAACGTCCAGGACTGCGGACTTGAGGTGTATTGCTTCTTCATGACAATGCCAGACCACATACGGCTCGATTAACTCAGGAGAAAATTAACCAACTAAAGTGGGAAGTTCTGGAACATCCACCTTACAGCCCCGACTTAGCCCCTATCGATTTCCACCTGTTTGGTCCACTGAAACCGCACCTTGGCGGGAGACATTTCGCGAATGACGCCGAAGTTTAATGTAAAGTGAAAACGTGGTTTAGAAAACAAAGCACGCAGGTCTATGAAACCGGTTTGGGAGGACTGATAAAACGATGGGATAAGTGCATCAAAGCTGGTGGAAATTATGTTGAGAAATACAGGGGCAATGTGTGTATAAAAATAAACTGGTTACAGGTTTTTATCATATATAGTTATTTTTCTACAGCAATTTGTGACTTACGTATTGACTTCTTCTCGTATTTCTGTGCAGTCGCGTTACATTACGAAAAGTGCCATTTTAGTCTAATGCCATTAATCTTTATTTGTTTGGTTTGGTGATAACGCATTTTGTTAACAAGATCAGATAAGAGAGACCGTGGTGCCGTAGTTGTTAGGGAAACGGCCGGGGTTATGTCCCCAATCAATGGCAGAATTATTTGTTCTGATGAATACAGCTCTGGAGAATTGGCCCCTTCACCTCATTATGCCCTGGCTTAAAATATGCGGAAGCTTAAAACTTCAAACCCTGTGTAGGGGTATGAACGAGTCACGGCCACTAATTGTGAAAGGCAAATCACGTGGGGTTATATTTTTAGGAAACATTGGTTTTCATCCAAGCTAAGATCTATCCAAGCTATATTTTTATGTACAAGATAATTAAAAACACATTTACTCCGAAACACACACACACACACACACACACACACACACACAGATATATATATATATATATATATATATATATATATAATTGCACATGCCTTCAAGATATAGGAGTAGACGGAAAGGCCATCAGACTTATTAGTAACTTGTACTGGGAACAAGTGGCGTCTATTAGATGCGGTAATAACTATTCGTCGCCTATAGAGATAAAAAGAGGAGTACGGCAGGGATGTGTACTGTCCCCAAGCCTCTTCAACCTATACACAGAAAGAATTTTTAAACAAGTTGAAATGCCTGGACTCAACATCAATAGAAGAATCATAAACAATCTTAGATATGCTGACGATACCGTGTTACTAGCAGAAAGTGAGCAAGAGTTGCAAGACCTAGTGGAAGAAGTAAATAGGCACAGTGCAGAATGTGGCTTAGATATTAACATCCAAAAAACAAAAACTATGATAATTAGCAGTGAAAAGGAAAGGTCATCAATGAACATCACAGTAAACGGGCAGATACTAGAACAAGTAACAAGTTTCTCTTATCTTGGACATATAATAACAGTTGAAGGCAGAAGTGAAATGGAAATCAAAAAAGGAATAGGAATGGCCAAAAATGCTTTCAACGACATGAAATCAGTATTAACATCTAGAATGAGAATTGTCACTGTATGGCGCGGAATCCTGGACATTGAACAAGCAACTAGAAAGTCGCATAGAAGCCCTGGAGATGTGGATATACAGACGAATAGGTCATATTTCATGGAAACAAAAACAATCAAATGCATAGGTCCTAGAAATACTGGGAATGAAGAGAGAGTTGATGAAAGAAATAAAGAGGAGACAAGTGAAATATTTTGGCCACGTTAAAAGACATGATACTCATAACCATACTGGAAGGCAAGGTTGAGGGCAAGCAAGCAAGAGGTAGACAACGATACAAGTGGGAGGATAACATCAAGAGATGGACGAACATCAGCCTGACAGGATGTGCAGTCAAGGCAAGAGACAGACAGTGATTGGAGATCCATTGCAGCCAACCTTCATTGTGGAGACGGCACCTGATTGATTGATTGATATAAATGCATATCCTTTACAGGACATCCCTGTCAACATCAGTATCTTTCAGCTGATTGTTGATTTCTTGGCAAGATTACGCTCAGTAGTTTGCCATTGCTTTCTGAGCGACCGGCTCACATACCCCTTAAGTTACTGACATGTTAAGAACCGCTACAGATTCTCGCTGTCGTCACGTTACTCACGAGAGTATATGGGATTACGGAGAAAGTCGCTAACTCCTAGGCCAGGCAGCCGGCAAATAAACACACAAAAAACACACACACTGAAAGAGAGAGAGGACACACACACACACATACACACGCTTGCATACACACAGGAGTCAAACAATACTACATGACGTGTTTATAAAGCCGTAACACTTTATTCCGCTCTGTATAACTTTTCAACCCTTCTGACGTTATTTGCCGCTTTTAATGTGTCATAAAGCGATTCTTTTACGGAAGTGTGCAGCTACAAGCCGATACCATGATTCAATTTAATAGAGTAAGGCAGCCGAAACAACGGCGTACCCAGATTTTGAACTGAGAGGGGGAATTTAGATAAATTTGATAAATTTAAAACTTAGGAACAAATATATAAGAGTTGATGTAGAATCAACACCATAGCACTCATAGAAGACCCATACAAAAGCGTAAGGTGTAGTTGCTGATCTTTCCAGCAACACACTCGTTGGAAACACGTCGGGTGAGTATTCTCATTCGTCTTTTTACACTGGATTCACACTTAATTCCAAACCCAGGCATAATTACATATGTTTTTTCGATAACGTTAGACATGTCAATGCGATAGAGATGCTTACGGATCTACAAATTGATGGGAAAGATATTAGACTTGTAAAAAGAAACATATATTGAAAACAAGAAGCTGCCATAGGGATTGTTAATGAAGTAGGTCAATATCAACCTAATAAGAGCGGCGTGAGACAGGGATGTGTAATTTCTCCAGATATTATACAGTGAAAATATTTTCAGAAATGTACAAGATATAAAAGGAATCATCAACATCAATAACATTAGATATGCAGCTGATACAATATTGATTGCAGACATTGAGCAGGATCTGCAACATTTAGTAGATGCGATTGATGCACACGGTGAACAACTTGGGTTAGAATTAAATTGTAAGAAGACATACAGTTATGGTCGTCACTAGGAAGAACGAAATACCACAATGCAATATACAAGTAAAAGGGAATATTCGCAAATAAGTGAATCGGTACAATTATCTCGGAACAGTCATAACATCTGATGGAAGATGCCTTGAAGAGATTAGAACAAGATTCGCCATGGCGAAGGTAACCGTTTGCAGTTTGCAAGATGAAAAACATACTGACTAATAAAAAGATGTTGCTATGAGACAAAGAGTTTTGAAGTGCTACATAGAACCTGTACTTTTGTATCGATGTGAAGCGTTGACAATGAGCAGTCAAGCTGAAAAACATCTGATGGCTGTGGAAATGTGGTTTCTGAGGAGAACCCAAAGAATACAGTGGAAAGACAGAACAAATAATAACCAAGTCCTACAAGAAGCAACTGAAAATCGTAAACTAATTAGAGAAATTACACATGGACAGTCAAAATGTGTTGGGCATGTTATGAGAAGAAATAAATTGGAGAACTTGGTGACAACTAGCAAGATCGAAGGGAAAAGAACAGGGGGAAGACAGAGAAGTAAATAAATACCTGCATGGCTTGTTCACGTGGCATGGTCGAGACAAGAATACTGTGCTGATCCACGACTCTGGGGATCGAGTGAAATGGCGAATCATGACCGCCGACACTTATCGAAATGGCACATGATGGATGGATTTATCTGTTATTGTCTTCGACTAGCAGTCGTTCATATGAATATATCAGCAAATAAACACAGCAGTCAACTTCAAGGGTAATTGTTAAAACATAAGAACTGAACTACATCTCACTTGCGCCAGTTGAACTTGATGGCACGGGCATTCTCGAGGTGTAATAACCCTCTGAGTGTTTCCTTTTATTGATTGTTTTCTATGGATTTCAAGTTGTTTCTTTTCTTGTAAGTTAAATGTGTTGGTCTGTGGATCTTTCGGTGGTCGGTTGGGAATCCTGTTATATCGAATTATTCATTCTTGTATGTTTTCATTAAATCGACACTGGTAATGAATTGCTTCTATCGCCTGAGACAGTCATCACGACCAATTCCAATTGTAGCGGAAATAGCAATCTAGTTTATAGTCACCATTATTAGCACACTATACTAGCATATGGCATACTTCATTAAACGCCAGCTGATCGTTTCGTAAATATTTCGTGGACTTGTTCGAGGAGGTTTCCAAATCCACGCCATCAATTTTAATAGTGCCAACCGCCACCTAGGCAAAGCAGACATTTCTCTCAATATCTTGATCTGGTGACCAACTGTTCTCTGTCCAACGGGAATTAATAACCAGCAATCTTTCGTCTGACGTCCATCCCTTTTCCTTCCTTCCCACTTGTTCTTCTCTCGTCTTCTGCTTTCTATCCTCCAGTGGAGCATAGGCCTCAAATAACTCACGTCAAGTCGTCCTTTATGTTGCTATCTCCTAGAGCACTGGTTCTCAACCTTTTTTTTTTTGGGGGGGGGGGGCATAGACCCTTTCACCTTATGTTCAGAATGTCATTTCTTCCTTTCCAAAACGTCATTCCCCTTCCCCCTTACACACACACACACACACACACACACACACACACACACACACACACGCTCACACTTAATTCAAAAAAGGGGGACGATTGCGTTTTGTGTGGTCCTGAAGCCAGTTTGAGTCTGCCAATCTGTTGTTTTTAATCTCTCTTCCCCCCAAAACAACAACAACAACAACAACAACAACAACATGGAAACCCTAAAATGCCCCACCCCTAGGGGTGGAGGGGGAGGGGGGAATTTCCAACCGGTTGTTGAGAGCCACTGTCCTCCACATCCCGACATTATTAATCTGTCGCCAACTCTCCTCTCCATTGACTCCCAGCTCTCTATTCACCTCCTCTGAATCCAGAAAAAGAGCCCCCCAGTCAAACTATTATTATGCTTTCTCAATTCGTGTCCAACTCGCGAGAGCATCTTCCTCCCACCACCTCACGACTCGACGGAATCCGTCCAGCTCTCTCCCAAATCTCCGCACCAACGATTCAGTCACACCAGACTCCAGTCCCTCCTGTCTGCGCAGTCACCAATCTGTGCATGCTTGTAGTCCGTTAGCAATCGTTTAAGTCATAACCAATGTCTCCGACCCACACATTAGCACTGTCCTAACGCTGGAGCTGAACTGTCCAACTGCAGTACTATGTTTAATCTCTTTTCATTTCCACACATATCCCGTCTCCACAACAGTCCCTTTTGCCTCCCGCACCTCATTTCAACATCTTCATCTGCTCTTCCTCCCTATCCGCACCGTTACCCAAATAGGCGTATGAAACGCACCCCTTGAAACGAGGCCTCACCAAGTAAGATCTGGTAATCATTTGCCAGACCTCCCTCCCATCAAGTGTGTCCTGCCCATTCCGTATCCTACTTTGTGCGCGGGACAGCAGAGCAATACCGTCAGCGAAATGCAAACCACTTATCCTCCACGTCACAGTCCACTGAACTCCATTTCCGGCACCAGCTACTGTTGTTTTAACAGTCCAGTTCACAGTCAGCAAGAATAATAAACGTGACAGAATGCACCCCTATCGCGTTTCTGCTCTTATTTTAAATGTGTCCGTCAATCTACCCCAACGAAGAACCCACACTTCATGACACCAGACATTGCTCCTATTAAGTTAATGATTTTCTGGATTCACTCAGTGCCAATGAACCCTGTAAGCGAGTTCCTACCAATGATGTCAACGGCCTTTTTACAGTTCACATCCATTACAAAGATCCATTACAAAGTTGCTTTCTATATGCATATAAAATAGTTTTAATCGTCCTTAATATTTACATCCTTTCTGCGTTCGTTTCGTTCTTGTTTGTGCCCCCCCCCCTCAAACGTATGTGTGTGTGTGTGTGTGTGTGTGTGTGTGCGCGCGCGCGCGCGCGTGCTTTACGGACTTCCGGGTTTTTTTTCAGTTTAAATTTTAATTTGAGGTGTGCGGTTAACTGTTTGTGAATTACGATACTTATGTTTTCAACTAAGTATTCTTGTATTCCTATTTTATGTTCCTTGACAATCAATCACGCGAGAGAGAGGGAGGAAGAGAGAGAGAGAGACACAGACAGAGAGACAGAGAGAGAGAGAGAGAGAGACAGAGAGAGAGAGAGACTTTCTTTCACAGTTTCCTAATCTTATTTCACACCCATTCGCGCTGTGACACTCACCACCCCCCCACCCCCACCCCCCCCACCCCCCCCCCCCCCCCCCCCCCCCCCCCCCCAGTATACCCCAGAGCTTTCCACGCGGAATTGCAGGACACGGGTGCTGATAGTCTACGGATATCATGGTGAATTGATGTGGTCCTCTCGCAGCTTACAAAGTAGGACGCTCAACATAGTTCACCATCGGAAAGATCATTGTCGATTCCCTGTTATCTAGACAGACTTGTATCTGTATCTGTCAGGCCTCGTAGGGAGAAGTCCTGATCAGTGTAGTACCTGATCTTTTATTTTATTTATTTTTTTCGCATATCATTTACAGGACATTGCTGTCAACATCAGCATCTTTCAGCTGATTGCTGATTTCTTGGCAAGATTACGCTCAGTAGTGTGCCATTGCTTTCTGTATAATATATGCAACTTAAAAAAAATATATATATACCTGGGGTGTCGCGCGATACCTTAGTAGCTAGACGCTCGACTGCCGACCTGGTGGCCATGGGTCAGAAGCCGCATCGGGTGGATTTTTACAGTTAATCTGGGTTTCCAGGTCGTTTCGGTCTAAAATTGATACTAGGAAATGTGTCCGGAAGTCTTGGTGACCGC
Source organism: Cepaea nemoralis (assembly GCA_014155875.1). Lineage (NCBI taxonomy): Eukaryota > Metazoa > Mollusca > Gastropoda > Stylommatophora > Helicidae > Cepaea > Cepaea nemoralis. The sequence continues at coordinate 330,785 of JACEFZ010019083.1, forward strand.
TGTGGTACTGACCACACCACCCAGCAAGCGGCGATTGGTCTATACCAGTGTGAGTCTAAGAACACATGCTCAGTGCGTCTTAAGGCGTGTTAAAGGGTCCTTTCTGTCTGTTACCATATACTGGGTACGCCCCATGGGCATGAAAATGGGTCCTTTATCCTAATTGACACTACTGTTCGCCTTGACACGATTTCCGTCCGCCCAGAAACACGCGTTAGTAGGTGTAGGCTCCAAGTTACACAAGTTGGTATGACATTCACTCAATGCTGCTGATGCTTTCACCAAGTTTTAGACCAATCGGCGCTCCATGTGTGGTCAATATTAGACCAGCCGTCCTTACTACCCAGAACAGTTCCTGATGGCCATTTTACGCTTGGTCGACCGTGCTTCCCTCTGTGATAAAGTTAGTTTCGTACCCTGTACAGGTCGTTGCAATCAACAACAGCATTTATTGGCGTTTTGTGATTTCATGGGCAATTTTACGTTCAGTAATTTATCATTGCATTGTTTATCCCTTAATAAATAAATAAATGTTTTGCATATCCTTTACAGGACATCGCTGTCAACATCAGCATCTTTCAGCTGATTGTTGATTTCTTGGCAAGATTACGCTCAGTAGTTTGCCATTGCTTTCTGAGCGACCGGCTCCATGCTCTCAAAAGTCACTGGCGCGACTCGAACCGATTCCAATTCTCGTGCGCTCACGTCAACCACGAGAATATTCGGGGTTACAGAAAAAGCTGCTAACGCCTCGGCCAGGGAGACGGCATCCCTTAATGTACTCGAGTAATATATTGTTTAAAAAAAGAGTTAATACCCTTTTAACGCATTATGCCAACTTCCAAACGATGTTTATTACTAACTTTTAGGTTTAGACACGTACGCTCGTATATTTATTTAAGTGTAACATTGCTCAACGAATTTGTGGAAGTTTAATTATATACATCTGTGGTCTATAATAGGTTACTAGCTGCCCAGCCCGTCTGTCTGTCTGTCTGTCTGTCTGTCTGTCTGTCTGTCTGTCTGTCTGTCTGTCTGTCTGTCTGTCTATCTATCTGTCTGTCTGTCTATCTGTCTGTCTGTCTGTCTGTCTGTCTGTCTGTCTGTCTGTCTGTCTGTCTGTCTATCTGTCTGTCTGTCTGTCTGACCCGGCCCGGCTTCGCCCAGACCCTGATGGGGAGCATCTCATTTAATTCATATAAGTTCCCGTTCCCGACTGTCTGTCTGTCTGTCTGTCTGTCTGTCTGTCTGACCCAGCCCGGCTTCGCCCAGTCCCTGGTGGGGATCTGTCTGTCTGTCTGTATGTCTGTCTGTCTATGTATCTATCTATGTATCTGTCTGTCTGTCCTGTCTGTCTGTCTGTCTGTTTGTCTATCTGTCTGTCTGACCCGGCCCGGCTATTTACCTATAGCCAGGGGACTTAACCTAAGATATAGCAATGCTACTAAAAGTTATGTCCCTTTATTTAATTTTTCTTATGTTAAGTCATGTAAATTTAATTATTAAATGTTAGTAAGTATTTTAGTATTGTACACTAAAAAAAAAACTATGACAGAAGGTTGCATGGGAATGAAAAGAAGACGTGTAGAAAACTTCATCTCAATCGGATGGACCGTTCGCGAACGCATAAAGAACGAACACACACACATACACATACACACACACACATACATACATAAATTGCCTTAGATATAGATTAATGCTAGCGAATGATGTCACTTCCGGCACGAGATCTTAAAGTGTAGTTTTGTGTGCAGGTCATGGACAGTTGACTTATAATAGAAACATTGAACATAGAAAAGGTTAAAGACATCATCATCATCATTATCATCATCGTCATCATCATTATCATCATCGTCATCATCGTGTAGTGGGTTATGTGCCGAACATCGTTCTCATCACAACCTTTTTAAAAGATTCTCCATCCTTTGCCATTTCCGCTATCTTGTGCATTTCATGCATACCATCATCATCATCATCATCATCATCATCATCATCATCATCATCATCATCATCATCATCTGCCATGCCATTAAGCGTGGGCGGCCATGTTTCACCATCTCCCACGATCACCAGAGTCGTGATCAGCTCTGTATTCTTATCTCGACCATGCCACGTGGCCAAGCCTTCCAGATATTTACTTCTTTGCCTTCCCCTTGTTATTTTTCCCTCAATCTTGCCACTTGTCACCAAGTTCTCTAATTTATTTCTTCTTATAATGTGTCCAAAAATATTGACTGTCTGCGTCTAATTTCTCTAATCAGTTTACGGCTCTCATTTGCTTCTTGTAGGACTTGCTCATTGGTTTTTCTGTCTGTCCATGTATTCTTTGTATTTTCCTCAGAAACCACATCTCCACTGCAATTAGATGGTTTTCAGCGTGGCTGCTCATTGTCCACGTTTCACATCCGTCCAAAAGTACAGGTTCTATGTATCACTTTATGCTCAAGGTGTATTCATTATCTCGTGACCATCTTCGTGCTTCGTGCTGCTTGACCCCTGCCCCTTCATCCAGGAACAGTGATAGAAGGCTTGGTCAAGAAGATGTATTAGAGATTTTGCTTGTCTCATCATCATCATCACATCATCATCATCATCATCACATCATCATCATCATCATCATCATCATCATTATCATCATTATCATCATCATCATATTTTAAGGTGTGTGTGTGTGTGCTCTTCTATAATGAAATGGTTCTCGATTCAAAGACAAATACTGACACAGAAACCATGATCTCAAATTGTTTACGTTTAATTGTTTGCTGGTGTTGTGCTATAGACTCTTACTGCTGTTCATCTTCTGCATTGGTGTTGCCTTTCTCATTCTGGTTACCTTTGACCAGTCGCTAATGTCGCTCGTAATTATAGAGCCAAGATATTCACAATTCGTGATATTTTCAAGTTCTTCATATTCTTACTTGACATTTATTGTTGACGTGCAGTTTTGCTGCCATTGACAAACGACTAAGTGGTGGACGGGCAGGTTGCCCACTAAAAAGATCCTGCACTGACCTGATAGCCACATTACTCACAATAATAGAACAAAACACTGAACTGAACTCGCTGCTTTAATTTGGATTTGTGAATTGTGCAAAGCATGTGGTAGCATTGATAAACAATTCTTTTGAAATTTCTTGATGCACTATAGGATCCTGCAGAAAATCGTTAACTTAATACGGACATCATATTAAAAATATAAGTTCTTTATCAGGGAAAACTTCCACTTCTTCATCGTTCGTCTGAAATGTTTGTTTTGGACATAACTGCATTGTGCCTGTTTATAGTAGAGCTGCGATATTTGAGCCTTTCGGTCAACACATCCGAATTCTGCTGGCGTATGTTGGCTGGGTTAGCCTTCCCACGTGTTTCTTAGGACTTTCCTAGCTCTTAGTTTTGTAGTTTCATCTTCATCCCTCCATTTATAGGAGGTACATCCGCGGGCCTGTCTAGAACAGGCGACCGCATTCTGGTCGACCCGAAGGGAAAGGCAGGGACCGATTTTGGACCTTCCCCTCCATCCAAGGAGGCTTCCATAAATGCAGGGCCGACACAACACTCTGGTACTGAAATAGTCATGTCCTGCACATGGCTGCTTAGCCTCAGTTATGTATATTGAGACAAGAAGAATGTAGTCTGCATGTGATGTCCACAAAATGAGCTTTCGATTCAGATTTTCTACGTATCGGATTAGCTAGCCAAGCAATATCACAGGTGTGATAAGTACTTGTCAATTTAGTGTGGCGCTCACGATAGCTGCTTACTACTTGACATTCTATACAAGGGTGTAGGTTAATCAGGCAATCCATTTGAGATGTTTTCGAAGCATAGATTAACTGAACGGCAATCATTTATCAAAACTTTGATTAAACGAGTGAATTCTTAGACATCTCGTTGGCTTCTCAAGATGTGAACTTCACTTTGTCGTCTCACTTACATGGAGACTGCCCACAAGGCAAAGCGGCTCAATCGAATAGGGGACAGATTGAGCTCATAACTGGTCTAGTATACTTTGTGGGCCTACACACAAGAATAATCAAAGAAAGTGTTTCCATTGTTATACATTGCTATGTTCGTCAACGATGTTCAAGTGTAAATAAAAGATGACTGACGAATAATCATGAGTGTATTTCTGGTCATGTAGCTGTTGGAATACATGTCAGGTATACACGCACGCAGCGCCATAGTGGTTGATGTGCTTGTCTGCCAAGACAGAGACAGGATTGTTTCCACCATTGCAGGCTCAGTGAGTCTACCCAGCCTCATAAAAATGGGCATTTCAGTCTGGGGAGGAAAGGCGACAAGAAAGGGAACTGACTTTCCTATCGTAAATGCGTGGCCTAGAATATGTGAAGGCCTAACATTTCATAAACGGGCTCGCTGGTGTAACTGGTTAGCATGTTTCGCTGACAATGGCATAAACGCTTTTGGGCGAGGTCTCGATATCAACTCTTGACACTCGCTACGAAAGAGAAAGACTGGCCACCTTTCCTTCCGTGTACTCAGGACCTACAAATTGTGAGTCCTACACTTCACATGCACACAACACGTTCCTGCTATGGGATTTGTTTTTATTTCTTCTTCTACTTCTTCCTCTTCTTCTTTGTTTGTTTGCTTTCTGTTTGTTTGTTTTTTACATTTCTGTAGCACTTCATACCCGAATGAACTGCTATATTTGCTGTGGGACTACATTTATTATTATGCCATTAGATAAGATGACCTTAAACCCATCACAATATCCTTCTAAAAGAAGTTCATAGTAAAATGACAGTTTTATTTTTTTTTTTTAATTTAGGTACTTCGTCAATGCTAATGACTTTCATTATCGGTCTTGTTTAATCATATGTATGGGTATGGTGGGGGAAGACTTTAAGTTGCTGTGCCGTGGAAAGATAGTCACTTGATATACATGTACATATTGATATCTTTCAAAGGACAATAGAGACAGACTGAAGAAACAGTTTACTCCGCATGGACAGTTAGAAACATCTAAACAAAACACATCATTAGCTAGGCCTGAACCAACAACTATGACATTTGAATAGAATGCAAACATAAATAATTGTATTGAACTCTAGGTCCTGTCTTCTTTACTTCTTTCCATTGCGCAAAAGTATGTCAATAAATACAGATGAGTTTATTTCGCAGGTTATATGCAAATAGTGCAGAAAAGTCATGACGTCGAGAAGTTTCTAAATTGAAAACAATGAGGTCATCGGCATCATGTCGCGGGTCTTTTGCAGAACATCGACCTCATCACGGCCCACCTAAGAAGTCTCTGGATGTCTTTCCATTGCTCTCATCACATACACCCTCATGCCCAATGAGTCTGCAATATCCTGCGTCCATCTTTGTGCTGGTGGATCCCTTCCTCTGATCCAAGTACCCTACCTTCCATCAAAGTTTCAAGCTATTTAAAATGGACCAGAGTATTATAGTTTCCCCGACATAATTCCGCATTTAGAAGCCAGTTTTCTTCAATGTTCAGACTTCAATATAAATTCATTGTTTTATTCTTCTTGGTTCACTATATTTAAAAACAGTTTCTGTAACATTTGAGCTCAAACGCCCCAGTTTTCTTCATTTTAGTGATTATGAAATGGCCCTTAACTCACATTCATAAGTTGTCACAGAAAAAAGCACATTCTCAGACATTTTACTTCAGCTTGTTTGCTGATGTCACAGGTTCTTAATATATTTTACCGTCTGCATTGTCATGACAGCCTTTGTCTGAGTTCCTTTCAACAATCTACACAGTCGTTGATTCTGGAGCTAAGATATTCAAAGTTTAGGGACATTTTCCTCATTGTTGATTGATATCTTTGACTGGCATGTAAACAATGATATAAGCCAAAGGATTAAATTTTTTTTTTTTTTTTTTTTTGAAAAGGAAATAAATATTGCGACTGCAGGCAGGATGTGGCAATATAACATATAATTAACGTCAGTAGGTTTAAATCGTGTTGTGAAATTAGTGCAAACTGAGATACTTTGTGGGGACTAGCACGCAGAGCGTGTGTTCGTTGTACCTCTGTTATAACCTCATCAACATCGTGTCCCCTGCAAAGTGGCGTTGGTGTCCATGTCTCTCCATACATTTCCGGTCCTTGGTGTTCGGGATCTGTTCTTCTGATGTTATTCCTAGATGCCATTGTCTTAGACTATCAAGCATCATTTCTATATTTCTGTCTCTGCGTCTTTTATTGTTGATCTTTTCAGCTATCATGATGTTCTTCAATGCCCCTCTTATCATTATATGATCAAAGGGCACTATTTGTCTCTTTCTTATAATTGTGTTTAATTCTCTACTTTCATTAACCTCTTCTAGGCTTTTCGTTGTTAGTTACTCTGGCTGTCCAGGGACCCGCAACATTCGTCTTAAAAACCACGTCTTCTCTGCCTTCAAGGCCCTCCTAATTTATTTTTTGACATTCCAAACATCACTAGCACACAACAGAACAGGTTATATATACGATTTCAGTCATTTCTTTCTGACATTCATTGAATGTGTTTTATTACATAAGATTGTTTTCATGTTCTGAAATCCAACGTTTTCTCAACGTATTCTCCTCTTAATCTCCGCCACACATCTTCCATCCCAGTGGTTCTCAACCTTTTTTGGCCCATGCCTACCTTTACCATATGTTCAGAACGTCATTCCCCCGTTTCGAATTTCCTCTCTATAAATCCCCCCTCCCTTTCACAGTATACATAAAAATGAAAGCTAAATTTATTAACACATAATAGAACAAATCTAGACATCTACATAAAACGTGATTTACGGGTCTACTTACGTTATAAAACGAATTTCATTAAGGCGAGACGTACAGAACCGTAAAATTTAGAGGGAAAATAATATCAAGTAACTGGTTCTTGTATTAATGCGATCTTGAAATAATCTTAATTCCCCCCCCCCCCCCCCAGGAAACTATTGAGAACCACTGTTCTGACCGATGTCCCAAATATTGCATCGCATTCAAGATCTCCACTTGTGCCGTATGTGGTATAATTTAAATAGAAAGCAACATGATCGTCTGCTAGTATTCCATCAAGAAGCAGTGCTGCAAACATTACAGAAATCGCATAAATGAAGAAATAAACATTCCCATTTGGATGATCGAAGCATTATAAGTGTGTATTTATTAGTAAACACTGGTGAGACATTATTTATATCAGGTAATCTTGTTGTACTGCGGGATATTGTAGTCTTGGTCTGCACAGATCTGTTTAACCATAGCTGCAAATGCCTGCCGAAGATACCAAACAAAATCAGATTAACGTGCGCAATAACCGCAGAAGCATTTAATATATTTTAAAGGAATGTTTGCTCTGCTTGGTATTTCTCCTAGGTGGCTTCTTCAACACACATATTTCAACACACATATATCCACACACACAGATATCCACACACACACACACGCGCGCGCGCACACACACACACACACACACACACACACTCACACTTTCCCTGGCCTTTGACTATTTTAAGTCTACCCATAAGGCAGTCGGCGCTGTGGCGAAGTGGTTACGAATCCAGTTTGTAATCCCACCTACCGCGTTCGAAACACAGCTTCGGGCGTTCTTCCAAGCAGACGCCTTGCGTTGGCTTCTATACAATGGTACTATATAGTGCCGGTAGTTCAGAAAGCAATGGCAAACTAATAAACGTAAACTTGCCCAGGAATCACAAACAGCCAGATATGCTGGAGTTGACTGCTACGTCCTGTAAAGGATATGCAACTAACAAAGCTGCATGTTTATGAATCACTTTGTCTGGTCCCTATCCCTTGAGCTGTCCGACATGGTAGACCCTCCCAGTAGCAGCGCAACCGTCGGTATAGCTCTTGGGGGTCACTGGAGCAGGCAAACAAGTCTACCACTACAAGGTAAAGACTGGATAGAAAGTCTTTTCACTGGAACTCACAGGGTAACTTAGAAAAAAAATGATACCTACAACACACATAGGAGAGGATTAGAGACACAGAAACAATATGACATGGGGGAAGCTGCAGGAGGAAAGAGGCAACAAATAGAATGGCTTGGAATGAACTGGTTGAGGCTCTATGCTCCTGTAAGGGGATAAAGGGCAGAACAAGAAGATATATTTAACCACTTTTAAATTAACGCACTTTTTATTTTTAATCATGGTTATTTCCCCATTTTTTGGATATCTGCTCATATGCTCACTTGCTTATGCCATGAAACCATATTTTATCTTGTTATGCTAAGTACCTAATGCAATAAGTCATTATCATTGAATGTAAGAAAGAGAGCGTTAAATGCTATATATATATATATGCTGTTTTAATGTATGACAGCGAATCTTTGAACGTAAACGAACACGTTAGGAAGAAATTAGAAGCAAGGGAGATGTGGTTCCTGAGACGAATATTGCAAATTCTTTGGACTGCCAGAGTGACTAATAACGATTGCCTGAAAGAGACTAATGAAACTAAAAACGTATGTGGTACTATAAGGAAACGGCACACAGCTTTCTTTGATCATGTAATGAAAAGAGATTCAATGGAGAACATCGTGACAACTGGACCAAATCAATGAAAAGAAACAGAGGCAGACCAAGAGAAATGATGCTGAATGGACTGAAACGGTAGCATGGAGAAATATCATCATCAGAGTTGATCCAGAAAACTCAGATCGATATCTGTTGGGAGGCATGAACGCCTAGGCCGTCTGTAGGGCACATGGTGATTGTGATGCTAAGAATAAAAACAACTACTACATTTAAAAAGGCAATACAGTAACAATGCCTACAGGTGACAAATTGTGCTTGAGAGCAGCTAACACATAGGTGTCGGTTGTGGTCTCAGGTTCGCGGCGGCAGGCAGATGATCTCTTCATAGAGACAATGGCTACGGTCACTGACCAATGTGGTCAGTGTCCAGAAGGAAAGTAATGGCAGACTAGTTTATTCACAAATGCCTAGAAAAATATAGCAGTCAAAGACATTATAGAGACGGCCTGTTATGGAATTATGGAGAATCACTACTGTGTGGGGAACGTTCTACACGGGATAAACCACTGGTGAAGAACATACATCAGGAGCCGCGGTTGCGTAGTAATCTTTTCTCACGTTGTATTAAATTATATGCCAAACATACCATAGGGTTGAACCAAATACGGATGGACGGCGGAAAACGGGAAGTCTGGATGTGTCAAGGTTGTGACTTTAAAAATGTTAATATGGTAGCAGACGAAATTTCGTCGATATATAAGTTTATGGCAGATATGGGAAGTCGCTTAAGACGATTTATCAGTCCATGGCACTTGATCACTTAATGCGTATTGGGTACATATTGCTAGCGCAACTACGCTGAACCCACACAAGGAATGGCCACGTTCTGCACATGGCCTCTTAGTCTCACTTCTGTAGAATGAACCGTCTCCTTCATCACAGGCTGTGTCTTTAGAGACCAGACGGATGAAGTCCGTAGATTCAGATGTTTAATGACTTTCACACCATGAGCGATTTGATCCTTTAGCACAGTGCCAGCATCTCTTTCAGTTCAGTCTGCTTTGCTGTATGTTTCCAGGATCCGTTTCTTGGTTCGTGACTTCAGCGCCGATTTACACTTACCTTTAATACAGTACCGTCCATGGTAACAATACTGTTTTTACACGAAGTTAGTGATAGTAAGAATATTAACAACTATCACGAAGGAACACAGTAACAAATGAGTCTCCGGTGTAATTACCCCACACTCCATCTTCCATTGTGGCGCAGAAGTCGCCGGTCTCGCACGGGCAGCGATCAAACTCTGTCACCATTTCTACAGGTCGAACCCAGGCGTACGGCTGTAATGGGTGACATGCTGGCAATGAAATAAGGCAATATCAGTAAATAAGAGGAATATAAGTAACAATATAAGCAGTATCATCATCATCATCATCATTATGTGCAATACCAATAAGCGTCATGTATCACCATCTCACCAGAGTCGTGAACCAGCTCTATGTTTTTGTCTCGATTATGCCATGTGGCCAAGCCATCTCTATATTTAATTCTCTGCCTTCCCCTTGCTCCTCTCCCCTCAATCTTGCAGTTGTCACCAAGTTCTCTAGTTTATTTCTTCTTATAACGTGCCCAAAATTACTGTCTAAATCTAATTTCTCTAATCAGTTTACGGTTTTCATTTGTTTCTTGTAAGACTTGCTCACTGGTTTTACTATGAGCATTATACTGACTTTATTACAGTAGAACTAATATATAACTTGGCTGATTCTATATGAGGTCTCTTCTTTATAACACACGAAGACCAAGCACGATGTCCGGTGATTACGTTTTTGTTATTTGGCCTATGCTTAGTTAATATACATTTCCGAAATGTATAGTGCTATAACTTGGTACGAATTCTGTAGGGTTTTAATAGTGGCGAGTTCAGGTCGATGACTTACCTGGCAAAATCACCATCATCGTCATCATCATCATCATCATCATCATCATCATCATCATCATCATCATCATCATCATCATCATCATCATCATCTTATGCGTCTACTACTACTACTACTACTACTACTACTACTACTACTACTACTACTGACTGACTGACTGACTGACTGACTGACTGACTGACTGACTGACTGACTGACTGGCACCTTGCCGTCTTGACAGATGATAGTTTGTAAAATGGAGTTATACCTCTCCATAACACAAAGCCTGGGTTAAATTTAGAGACCATGTGTTGCGCATGCAGCATTATCGCTCTCTCAGCCTACCTAGTTTACTCCAGAGGAAAGGTAACACCAATAAGTCTGGAAGAAGACAAGCTGCAGAAGCTGCCGGATCAGAAAAGCAATGCTCTAACTGTCCGCTTGTCGGAGCTTCGATCCTAGACCAGTTGCCAACCAAGGCTTAGGGCCCGCTCTGACCTGCCATGACATTCAGTGTTTAGGTTGCATTTCCTCGCACTAGGATCAGGCTTGTACCCTCCTAATTGCGCTATTCCGCCCGAAGCCGTTGGCACAATGTGGGGTGTCGGGTTTGGTAAGCGCAGCTCAACATTCGGCGCTAACAGAAGCAGGTAGTAGCGTCTACTGTCATACGGTAGCTCAGTCATATCTAACTAAGACCTGATACTACTACTACTACTACTACTACTACTACTACTACTACTACTACTACTACTACTACTACTACTACTACTACTACGACTACTACGACAGCAGCGGTGCCGACGAAGACGGCTACTGCTACTGCGACTGAAAATAAATTTGACTCGAAGAGACAGTTAACAGAGTATTTGTCAGAGCAAAATATAAAAGAAGCAAAATATATGACTAAGGTAAACTGCTAACTGTCGCCACATATAAATATTGTGGCAGTCAAATATGAAGCCAGAGGCTTAATGAATATATTAATTTCTTGCAGCCAACAGCTGCCATATTCATATACATTATTCTGTTAAAGGATGTGCTGGGTTGGGGCGGGGGATGAGGTGAAGCGCTTAAGAGAACAACAACTATTACATGTGGGTAGACAACGTTAAGAGATGGACTTATAGGGCTTATCTTATATGAATACACCACGAAGACAGAGAGGGTGTTGAAGACTTATTGCAGCCAATCTTCAATGCGAAGATGGCACTTGCTGAAAACGATGCGGGTAGGGAAATAATCAACCCAAGTAATAGCCACGGTATTGACCAAATGATAACAGGATGGGGAAAAGCTAATGACAATTCACCTAGCCATTATTATCAGAGTTAATAATACATCTATATTTGTCCCAGAGCTACTTCGTTTGTTCGAGAAAAATTGTTTATGTAGTAAGTAAGTTAATGACGCTTTTATCTGCTTTAAGGTACCAGGCATATTCGATTCGATTCGATTTCACCATTAGCCCTACCCCGTTCAGAAAAATAGACGATATGGAAGGAATCAACATTGGGGGACGATACATCAATAACATTAGATATGCAGATGATACAGTCTTGATTGGAGACAATAAAAAGGACCTGCGACATTTAATAGATGTGGTTGTTGCACACAGTGAACAACTAGGGTTAAAACTGAAAAGTAAAAAGACACAGATTATGGTCCAATTCCAATTCCAATTTTCGAAAAACAAATTCCAAATTCGGTATCGTCCAACCTGCTTCCTCAGCGTCGGTTATTGTTGAGATCCGTGGTTGTGTGGATTGTTAGTCCTGATTCATACTGCTTTTATTGGTTCCGCTCTGTTTGTAGGATAAAGTTCTTTTGTGCCGTCTGGTTATTTTCTTCTGTCTTATGTTGTGTTGTTCTCACCGGGGCTGGTCCCGGTCAAGTTCAGTCCTCATAAGGGCTCGATATTGGCAAAGGCAGAGAGGTTTAAGTGCAGTCTCAAGTTGTTCCCCCGGTCAGCTGCCCGTCCTCCTCTACGTTCGCTTTCTTGTTTTCGTTATCGGTGTATGTGTTGGTGCGACCACAATACTATCAGGTCTCCCTGTCATCCCCGTTCAGGAGCCCTTCCGTAAGAGCCAACTCACCATCCTGCCATTCACCCCGCCACTCAGCATTGCTTTTTTTTTTTTAAAGGTATATATGTATATATATGCACATACATTTAGAAAAAAAATAAAATAAACATACAAGTATATACAATGTCGGGAGGTTATGTGGCCTTCCCTATTCTGAAGATGAACTGTCTGACTAGCCGCTGTATTTCTGGGTTGCTGTTTGTGTGTAGGCACTCCGTCATTGTCAATGGAGTCCCAGTTTTGACGAAGTGATCTCTCAGCTCCCTTCGTTCACTATTGAACTTGTCGCATGCTAGTAAATAGTGTTCAATAGTGTTATTTTCTAGGCATACTCTGCAGAATGGGTTTTCTCTTGTGTCTTTCCAGTTACCTAGTCTGATTCTCCACAGCTGTCTGTTTGCCGGTGCTTTCATATTGGTCTTGACTTGTGGCTTGTATCTGGGTTCACCCAATACTTGGTATGCATGACGACCTTTAGAGCTGTCTCGCCACTGTTTCCTCCATTCCTGGAGTATGTAGTTTTTGACGATATTCTTTCCTTCTACTTTACCTAGGCCTGTGCAGATTTTATTATTGCTGGTTAGTCCTCGTTTCGCCGCTCTGTCTGCTTGTTCGTTTCCCGGGATACCCCTGTGGGCTGGTATCCATCCGATGGTGACTTGGCAACCCATGTACCTGACGTTGGTGGCTATCGCTAGTATCTCCTCTTTTATGTCGGGCCTGTTTCCTCTAGCGAAGTTCCCGAGCGTTTGCACTGAGGACAGGGAGTCTGTTAATATACACAGTCTCAGCGGTGGTTTTTCTTATGCAATCTCCAGGCCTTTCATCGTGGCTATTCCTCCGAAGTCGGCAGTGTCTGCTGTACGCGAGTAACCACCATCTGCACACCAATCGACATGGACAACACTCACTCAACCTCAGTCTGTATGATTCCACTGCTGTTACAACAGATGCTTCTCCGAAACAGTTCGCGTTGGACTCAGCCATTCAAGAAGCAGCTTTGCTGTCAGTTCGGCCGTGATACGCTGTCTGTCTGTTCCTACTGTTCTTAGCTAGTCTGGACCCTATCTGCCTACTTCTGTTCTTCTTTGACCCGTCTGTGTATATTATGAGGTTGGCCTTACTGATTTCTTGTATGTACAGCCTCGGCCGCTTCTCTTGCAATCTGTGTCCTCCGTGTCCTTGGTGATGGTCTTTGCCTAGATTACGTACATGTGAATGGGACTGTTAGTTCCCATGGTGGGATGTGTTGGCTTGAACCGTCTTGTCTGTTTCAGGGTTTCTGCTAGCTCGATTTCTTCCTTCATCTTCTCTGCTGCTTCCCATCCTGCCGGTCTTTGCAGTTTTACTATTGGGATGCCCCACCCCCCCCCTTTGCTGTGGTTGTCACTGAACGTTTGGTATCCAGGATGGTCTTCGTCTTGTGCTAGCCTTTAGCCAGTAGTTATACGTCAGCTGTTTACGCCTCAGACTCAGTGGTAGTACACCCAGTGCTACCTCCATGGCTTCTTTGGATGTCCCTTTTCCAGCTCCCAGGATGGTGTTTAGCGCTTGGGTCTGTATGGTGTCTAGCCTCCTCTTGTTGGCTTCTGATGCTGAGTCGTACACAATGCTGCCATATTCTAGCTTGCCTCTGATAAATGCTTTATAGAACATCAGCATTGTTTTGGTGTGGGCACCCCAACCGTTACCTTTTATCACCCGCAGTAGGTTGCTTGCTTTCTTGCATTTTTCTAGTGTCTGGCCTATATGTTTTGACCAGTTCATCTGTTCGTCTAGGGTCATTCCTAGGAAGACTGTGCTGCTTGTTCTATTAATGGTTTCCCCTTTTATCTCTATTTTGTAGTCCTTGTTAGAATTTATCTTCTTCTTGCTGCTAAATACCATACTGACTGTTTTATTGGTGTTGATTTTGAAACCCCATTTGTCCATCCATGCGGTTAGCTTGTTTATCTGTTTTTGCAGGGGTCCTCGTGTAGTCTTTGCCGCTTTACCACTCCTCCATATGGCGCAGTCGTCCGCGAATTGAGATAGTCCTGTTTTCTGGTCTTGTATCTCCTCTGTTAGGTCATTCACCAGTATTGAGAAGATTGTTGGTGAGATGACCGAACCCTAGGGGATGCCGTTCTCTTGCACATATGTGTCGGATACCTCATTCCCTATCCTCACTGAGAAGCTTCTATCTTGAGGAAGTTTTCTATGTATTTGTAGGTTCTTCCCACTATGCCTACTTTCTTTATCTTGATTAGTGCGGCTTCTCTCCAGCATTGATCGTACGCCTGGGCTAGGTCCAGGAATACAGCCAACGTCTTTTCCCCTCTCTTGAATCCTTTCTTTACATGGTTTTCCAATTTGATGATCTGATCCATCGTGCACCTGTTGGCTCTAAACCCGGATTGTGTATGGCTGTACAGTTCATTCTTCTCCAGGTAGAATGTTATTCTTTTATTTATCACAGTCTCCATAACTTTGCCCAGGTGCGATGTCAGCGAGATGGGGCGGTATGATTCTATCCTTGTTGACTCTGTGGCTTGTTTCTTGATTGGGATCACCGTGGCTGTTTTCCATTGACTGGGGATCTTTCCCATCTGCCATATTACATTATACAGCTTAGTAATTGTTTTTATTGTGTTATTTGGGAGCTTTTTGAGGATGGTATAGTTTAGGATGTCCGCACCAGCCGCGGTTTTGGATTTCTCGTTAGGACTGTCATCACCTCATCTGGTTTTGCAGGTGATCTCTTCAGTGGACACTCCTTGAAGGTGTGGTGATCGGCGCAGTACCGGCAGATTTCCGTCTTACTGCGACATGCTGCTCTGCTGTGCCGGCCCTCTGACATCTTGAACATTGATTGATGTCTGCATCCATAAAGTGTTCTTCGATGTTCTCGTCTGCTGTGTCTTTTAACTCGTGCATCATCTCCTCCCTTCTTTGTCTTTCTTTGCTTCCTAGTCTTTTGTTAGAACAGACTTCGTGGAAATATTCTCCGAACACCTTGGCTTTTTCTTGGTCTGTAATTGCTAGGATTGGACTTTTGATGGTTGGTATTTTGTTGGTCTTTTTATTTCCTTGTATTGCTTTTATTTGCTTCCATACCTTTGTAGTTGGTGTATCTGGGCTGAGTGTCTGACAGAACCTTGTCCACTCCTTTCCGTTCAACCTCAAGGAGAAGTTACAGCAGGGTCCATCACCGGCTCAGAATGATAGTCCTGTGACTAGACAGCCAATCAATCAATCCATCATGTGCCATGCCGGAAAGCCTGGGCGGTCATGACTCGCCATTTCACTCGATCACCAGTGTCGTGGATCAGCTCAGTGTTCCTGTCTCGTCCAGGCCACAAGGATCTAGTGACACCAGCATTTGTAAGTATCTCGAGTGTTGTTGTGGGTTGTTGTTGTTGTTGTTGTTGTTGTTGTTACACCAAGAGAAACGCTTAAACAACTTTTGTATGCGGTGTCTGCGAAGAATACTTGGTATTAAGTGGCAAGGCAAGATCACAAATATTGAAGTATTGGAAAGATCAGGTTGTGTACAGGCTTGTTCCATGCTCAGTCTTCGTAGACTTAGATGGATAGGACACGTTAGGAGGATGGATGATGGTAGAATACCAAAGGACATCCTTTTAGGTGAATTACAGATGGATAAGAGATCTCAGGATCGGCCTCTACTACGATACAAAGATGTGTGTTAGCGGGACATGATTGATACAGGCATTGATAATGCACATTGGGAGCAAGTCGCCGCTGAACGTGTTGCATGGAGGGCAAATATGAGAAATGGAATAAAGACAAAGGAGAAAATGATTGCAGATAAAGCACACACAGAGCGTGAGAGATGTAAGATGATGCATGATGGTGGAAATGACCATGTTTTCACATGTATCCACTGTGGACAAACATTTACAGCACGAATTGGCCTTATCAGCCACACTCGCCACCACCATGGCTTGTAGTTATTAAGCCTTTTTGAAGCACAATGTACCAAACTATCGTCTGTCAAGACGGCAAGGTGCCAATGTTGTTGTTGTTATTCTATATATTCCTAATGTTCTTTTCTAAAAACCAAACATCCACTGCCTCCAGATTTCTTGCAGTTTCATTTCTCATTATTCAGCATTAACATTTCTATTGAAGAACAAACAAGACATTCTAGTTGTGTTGTTCCCATGGAATGACTGAACAGAGCCCAAGTACTTTGCTTGTCCATGGCCTGCGTGCTTTTCAGACGATCCCAATTCAATTGTCCTATTTGTGAATGTGTTCTTTCTATATATTATCTTTGCATTCAGTTAACTACCTATTCGAAACGCCTCATAACTTTGACAAGAATAAAGAATTAACAGAGTATTTGTTACAGCAGAATATAAAGAGGTAACATGTATGAATAAGGTAAATGACTATCAGCTGTCATCACATGTAGACAACCGTATTTGTGGTCTCCAACGTAGTGAGTCATAGGCTTAATAAATGTATGATATACTTGCCACCAACTGTTGTTATATCCGCACGATAACGATCGCTGGCCATAAAGTGCAAATATGTTTAGTTTATTACAAAGTATGCGCTGGAAAACCATGCCGCTTACACGCTGTTTTTCAGGACAAAGTATATGAGAAATGACTTATGCATCGGATCCCCCCTAGTGCTACGGAGTTCGTGCACCATATTGATATTTTCTTTGTGTGATCTATGGGAGGAGAATAGGACACTAATATGGATATCCTTTCGCAATAAATGTGATCCTTAATTAATAAAAACAACAACAATAACAACACAAACAACACTAAATGTTCAAATCCCGGTGTGCTAATAGATGTAGATTTTTCTGATGTTTAGTATGTTCACGGATTTCTACTTTGTTCCGTTGTCTTACGTGAGCGCCAATCGATGCCTATGGCATTATGATGCTTAGAAATCAGATTTGATTAAAAACAAAGATATTAAATAGCTCAGTTCAGCAAATAAAGCTAGCCGTTGGTCATGAAACATCTGGACACTCGCCTCTAGAATATCAAGATATTCACAGATTTAAAAAGTAGGTTTGAACCCAACACAAATGAACGGCAGAAAATCGGAAATAGGGATGTGTCACAGCTATGACTTAAAAGTTGTTAATATGGTAGCAGGCATGTTGTATTGTAACGCAGTGACAACATTTGACGATATATTAGCCCATGGCAGATACGGGAAGTCGCATAAGACGATTAATCATCCCATGACAATTAATCAGTTTTAAAAGAGGCCAAAACATTCATGGAAGTATGACACGACCGTCTGACGTTTAGAATCACGATGGGGATTCTATTACTTCCAGATCTTAGAGAAATAATCAAGGTAAAGATATACCGGTTCCATACCGTTATAGCATATTGAGTGTGGGGTGCCGGTCTTTTATTGGGCAAACTATGTTCAAAAAGCGATGCAGCAGTCATTACTATCGCCTTGCCCCCCAGAACATTTTCTCGTGACGCATTTTACTAAACTGAGCCGATCCCGAAGCCGTGTGGACAAGAGAAAAGCAATAAAGAGGAATTTGAAGCTTTGACTACAGTAGTCTAGCACACGAGCCACTAAGCCATGCAGTAAAGACGCCAGGACAGAGGATATGAATACTGAAAAAATCAACACGGTAATCTACCTAGTACGTCTCAGTACGACAACACGAAGTAAATAATATTAGATTCAAAAATTATCCTATAACACCAACAAGTACAAAATAAGAACATTCTGTGTTAGGTTTTGCTTACTGTCTGTGTGAGTTCTTGGGGCGTTTCACGTAACTTGGTGTCATGTTTATACAGCGCACGGTTCATCTCCAAATATTTCAACCATTGGTCTAATTTTTATTTTTAAATTGCAACAGCTTCATATCTTTAATTGAGCGGGGTAACATTGTGTTTCCTCCTATATCCGCCTTGTTTTGGTTGCCTGTCTTATTTAATAATGCTTTAGATTGCCCAGGGAAAGTGAGTAGCCTGGTTGTAGTATCTTGACTAAATAGACACATTTTTCAAGTTTATTAATCACCACGGTTACTCAGTCCACTTAGCAGCGTTAGCCAGACAGTATTATTCGCTTCCTCTACCCCATGAAGGTGCAGTTGGGAGTGTGTCTTCGTCGAGACTGAGACCAACTTGATATGTCAGTCTCGTCAGTACTGATTAGAAGCTTACGGCTATAGACTTGTTTTAAAAAAAAAGAAGAAGCTGGGGCTTATGCTACATGTCGAACACGTGTCCGTGTTAGATGTGCGTTAAACCAGCACGCGATGGAGGTAGCTAGCACACAAACACCTCAATATCTGTTGAGTGAGAGAGACTACGCACTTATTGTCCTGCCTCAAGTGCCAGAATGTTATTTCTGTTGACCTATATACGACACAGGAAACGACACATGGACTGAAACACAAAGATTATTTACTTTCACGAAATCTCAACATTGGTTGACAGACGCCGCTGCCCAAGAGAGGGTCAAAAACGCAACATTTGTCAGCTGGACAGTCACTGCCCTTGGTGCATGTCACAATATCTATTGGGGAGGGGTTACTTGCCATGCGCACGGACATCACCATCTGAAACATAAAATACAAAAAATTTAAAAAAAACGTCTTGGATTGATTCAGTGCCACACAACAAGTAGGTTTAGACCAAGCATGGTGCACAATCAAATCAACAAGTATTATAATGTAAATTTCCATTCAATGAGCTTTAAAATTGCGAAAGATACCACGAAACAAAATAAACAACACGATGACCCTATATGGCGATATATCGTCCTTCTGTCCAAATGTATTACTATTACACAGAATCTGTCCAAATGGGGGGGGGGGGGGGGGCCGAATGTGTCTCATTTGGTGATATGTTATCCTTCGGCACTGACTCAGTTAAGGTCAGCCTGACTCTGACCTCGTGTTCTATATTAATCTTAAACGTCGAGAAGCCAGTATGTTGGCGACCACATTACCAAGTGTTCCTGAGTGTCATTTCTACTGAACCTTTTGTTTCCTTTTGTCCTGGTGGTTTATTACCACTTTTTACAATGCTGCATGCCCTTATCCCGACATTGTAATAAACCCCAGGTTGATTTACTAGACAACTTTACGCTCTCTAGTTGGCTATTGTTTTCTGAACAGGCAGTCAACGTTTAATTTCAGCTGACCATGTGTGTGGAATGAACCCAATACCCAGCCGACAGTACACACGGACTTAAAGCGTGAGCGAGTTAAAACTCTCGGCCTCGTTGATGTCTTATTACCACTTACAACGTCAACTTAATTGCAAAAACCATGGAAATAATCAACACGTAAATCTTTTAGCTAGTAAACCGTCATGTCCTCCAATCGTTAATCATCATTTATGGAGTTCTGTCGAACAATCATCATCATCATCATCATCATGGAGTGAGTTGCGATGCACTATTTCGTAAAGTCTGTGGCTCAGTACATCCGATTTCGACAAACATGTTTCTGGGTTTGCTTTCCTTAGCCTTTGACTATCTTCAGTCTACCAACAAGGCAGCGAGCGGGTTGTGGGTATCACTTTGACTGGTTCATACCCCTTGAACTGTTCGACATGGTAGACCCTAGCAATAGATGCGCTACTGTCGGCATTGCTCTTGGGGTCATTGGAACACGCAAGCCCTTCTACAAATACACGGTGGACATATAGTAGAGGGGGGCAGGGGGGGGGGGTATGTTTTAGAGCAGTGGGTCTCAACCGGTCGGGAATTTCCCCCCCCCCCCCGGGGGGGGGGGGGGATTTTAGGGTTTCTCAGAGGGAGGGGGGATTAAGATTATTACAAGATCGCGTTAATACAAGAACCGATTACTTGAGATTGTTTTTCCTCCAAACTTTCGGTTCTGTACTTCTCGCGCTTCTTAAATTCGTTTTATAACGTAAGTAGACCTGCAAATCACATTTTATGTAGACTCTAGACTTGTTCTAGTATGTGTTATTAAATTTAGCTTCCATCTTTATGTATACTGTGTGGTTGGGGGAATTATAGGGAGGAAATACGAAGAGGGTGGGGGTGGGGGGGGGAGTGGCATTCTTAACATATGGTGAAGGGGTGCATGGTCAAAAAAGGTTGAGAACCACTGGCCTAGAGGAAAGTGAAATATTCCGAGTCTTTCACTAACATCTACTGCTAATAGTACCTTGCGGTGTAGGGCAGAGAAAGCGCGAAATGTAAACGTTTTATTTTTGCCCCCGACAGAAACAAATCCACACCTTATTTTCCACGTCGAGGGTTCGAAATAAGCCGTCGTAAAACAATTGCAAACTACTGAACTAACATTGACTAGTAAATCACAAACAGGCAATAACTACGGGGGTTGATTCAGACGTCCTGTAAAGTATAATAAAATAATTAACCACAGAAGACACAAACAATATGTTGCACGGTTTATTGCCTGGCTGGAATGCCTTTTGATTTTGTGTACGGAGGGATTTGATTCTTCTACAGATGGAGTAGGTACCGGGGTGGTTTGCATGATGGAGTAGGTACCGGGGTGGTTTGCATGATGGAGTAGGTACCGGGGTGGTTTGCATGATGGAGTAGGTACCGGGGTGGTTTGCATGATGGAGTAGGTACCGGGGTGGTTTGCATGATGGAGTAGGTACCGGGGTGGTTTGCATGATGGAGTAGGTATCGGGGTGGTTTGCATGATGGAGTAGGTACCGGGGTGGTTTGCATGATTTCTGCATTAATTAATTCCAGTGTGAGTGTCAAGCAACTTGCATAGTTAGAACGAAAAGATAATTAGCAAATGGAGTAGCCAAACATATACCAATGTGGTTCCAAATGTTGCTGTTATGTAGCCGGGGTGCAGAGTTGAGGTCAGCGACCAACCTTGCATAAGTACTCCATGGTTCGTGCATTCATCACCTCTGTAGCAAAAGTCCAACTCCTGGCCTTCACGTGGCGGACCTGTTTTAACTAACAGGAAAAGGGGCGGCGGCGAGTCACTGGCGTCGAGAAATAACCAGAGCACTCTAGATGTGCATGAACGTACATGCATGCGCAGACACTTGTGTGCGTGCCTACACATCTAAACTGTAGTAAGACCACAGTCTTCTCTAGTAAAGGAACGGTGCTGAAGATGTAGGCAACCAGCCCAGGAGGCGCACTACAGAAATCCGGATGAAACGCAATTACGCCACGAAATATGTCGACAACTGTTAAATGTTATGGTGCTCGCCCTGCTTAGGACCCTCAGGCAGGTGCAGTGCAAGGCCGTATGCCTCGAAAGGGCCCAACCACAACTACTGGAGGTCCTTCTCAGAGGTTCTATTGAGCCAGGGGACCTGAGAATATAGCTTCTGGCCATGCCAAACAAAGACTAAAGATAATGCACTGGAATGCGGAGGGAGTCAGGAAAAAACAAATAAAACTAGAAAACATCTTGGACCAAGACAACGTAAGCGTATGCTGCTTGCAAGAAACCCACCGCAACGAAAATATAGTTTTCAAAATCAGAGGCTACCAGTGTTACCGATCTGACTGTAAGGACAGGCGAAAGAGTGGGATACTGACCCTTGTAAAAAAAATAACATCACTGCTTCCTAAATTGAAGTTTACATGGAAGGGGCTGAGTATCAGACACTTAAACTTAAGATGGGCAATACAGACCTAAATCTGATAAATTACTACTGTTCAAGTGACCGCCTACACGCACTGGACACACTACCATTAAAAGAAAAAAAATGATTGTGTGTGGCGATTTCAACAGCACTCGCAGAGATGGGGCCATTATCACATGGACCAGGCAGGAGACAGACTGGAAGACTGGCAGGATGAGAATAGATTCATCTTGATTAACAAGCCATCTGACCCACATACTTTCTACTCAAGATCATGGCATACTACAACTACACCTGACCTGGCTGGAACATTACACGAATCGTTGGAAACAACTTTGTGCAGTGACCATCGGCCAGTATTTCTAACTGTAGAAAATTAGCTTGTAAGTGAAAGCAGCACCCTCTCGAGGTGGAGCTACATGAAAGCAGATTGGGCAATGTACAATAATCTCACCAGCATGCTGGTTAGAAACCAGAACACTGAGAAATATATAAATAAAATAGTTGAGGAGTTTAGGAAATGCATACTACAGGCAGCACGAGAAACAGTACCAAGAGGAGCCCATAAACATTATAAACTCTACTGGAGTAGTGAACTGGAAAAGTTGCATAATGATGTGGAAGTGTGTAGAAAGCAAGCAGAGGCCAAACCCAGCCAAGAGCATCACAATAAATATCAGCACGCAAAAGCGAAATTTCAAAGTGCCAAGCTGCAGGCTAGACGGAAAAGCTGGCAGGAGAAAACAGAGTCACTGAACTTTGAAAGAGACACAAGGAAGTTGTGGAAACAACTTAATGATGAGGGCACAAGGAGAAACTCAAAAATTTCACTACGTAAAGACGGAAATATCTTAACAGGAAAGCAAGCAGCAGACCATTTTGCGGACTCATTCGCACAAGATAACAATATTGAAATTAGTTCAGAGAAACAACAGCAGATTCGAGAGAAATGGCAACATGCAGGACAGAATGAAATAGTACATGAGGTTCTGAAGGCACCCATCACAATCAGCGAACTGGAGCTAGCCATATCAAAACTGAAAATGAGAAAGTCACCAGGAGCTGAAGGTATCTCCAATGAAATGATTAGGAACAGAGGCCAACGCAAAGCTGTTGCAGATCTTCAATAACAGCTGGACCTTAGGCAGTGTTCCACAAGCCCGGGGAGAAGCAATCATGATACCACTCCTAAAATCAGGGAAAGATGGTTCCACTGCCTCTAGCTACAGACCAATTAGTCTCACCAGCTGTCTATGCAAAACAATGGAGCGCATCATCAATCACAGACTGCAGTGGTACATTGAAAGTGAAAACATTCTTGTGCCAAATACAAATGGGTGAAAGCTTACTTGCACAACATAAGAGCCCGAGTACAGATAGACGGACTCAAGAGCAAGAAAGTACTACTGCGTCACGGTGTTCCCCTGGGCGGAGTCTTGTCCCCCACACTTTTTCTATTCTTCATCAATGATCTTGTTGCTATTCTACCACATGGAATTAAAGCGGTAATGTACGCTGATGACCTGGTTCTAAGGAACTCACAAATGAACATACATCAGTGGCCACCAGATCACTACAAAGCGCTGTAGATACATTTGTTGCATGAGCAAATAGATGGTGTGTCAGCATAAACACTGACAAGTACAGCACCACTTTATTTACCCTCTCTCCAAAACAAAAGGCAGGGATCATCCAGATAAAAGGAATACCCCTAAGGGAAGATTAAGAACCAACATACCTTGGGGTAACATTTTATGACAGGCTGACATGGAGAAAGCACATCAACAAAGCAATAGCAAAAGCCAGAAGGAAAATAGCCATCCTGAGAAAGCTGAGTGGAACTACATGAGGAACCAGTGGGACAATACTTAGCAAAGTTTATCAACAGAGCATACGATCACACCTGGAATATGGGTCAACTGAGCGGTGTTCAGCATAAAAAACTACACTACAAGAGCTGGACAAGGTGCAAAATCAAGCACTTAGAGTCACCACAGAGGGATGAGATCAACCCCTATAGTGGAAATGGAGGAGATGGGGAGGACACACGCGCAGATACGAAAATGCTAATACAAGCAGAACAGTTCTTCAGCTTGCCAGGCCACCCTATGAAGAACATATTTGAAAACTTAGCTATGGGGCTGTTGAAAAGAAGCAGTTTTATCCACCAGGCCAAACGACTCTGTAGAGAAACCACCGATCTGCCCTCAGTCGGCATCTCCCTAAACACTATTCCAGAGCGAACTCCATGGAACGATGAACATAGGCTAAGGCTACAAATCCAGACAAAAGTGAGAGGAATATTTGACAAGAAAAAACAGAACAGCGTACAGCGGAGAACAGCCACTCTCAGCGTCCTTGATTAGGAGTACCCACAGGACCTCTGGATATTTGTCTACACAAATAGGTCAGCACAAAATGTTGTTCGAAATGGAGGAGAGGGAGTGTACATAGAATACCCAAATAATACTAGGGACACGGCCAGAGTACCTACAGGAAAGTACTGCCATAACTATGATGCTGAAATTGAGGCAATCAAGATAGCAACAGAGAAGTTACTAAATACCAGCCATGGTATACAACTGTGGTGCTATTGACAGATGCAAAATCAGTACTCGAGGCACTCCTGTCTGGGAAATTGCCAGTACTTAGGAAACTACTTTCTGAACTTAGTTGTCAGTGTAAGGTCACTATACAGTGGATACCATCCCACTGTGGAGTACCCGGAAACGACAGAGCTGATCGTTTGGCTAAGGAAGGAGCAAAAGAAGAACAACCTGATGTGCCCGTTATATACCACCAAAAGAACAGAATGATCAAATCAGTCAGAAAGCCACCAAAACCTGCTCAAGACGACTACAATGTTATGGACAGACCAGAACAGGTTATTCTTCTGTGTCTCAGAACAGGTCACACTATATTACGCAACCACATGTATACAAAATTCAAGATTGGTGACTCAGCTATGTGCACATTTTGATTGGCGTCACAGACAGTAGAGCACATACTCCAAGACTGCCCAACATACAGCATATCAAGGCAAACCTTTTGGCCTAGAGAGACGACAGTGGAAGATAAACTCTATGGACTGCTGAGTGAACTAAATAAGACAGTTAAATTCATACAAGCGACAACATTGCAGTTATAGACATATTTCAAGCGAACGAAAGAAGAAGAATATACCAGTGTGGGTGAAAAAGAGAGCTAATCAGCCTGCAGCCTGTACAATCGAAAGGCTATAAAACGCCGTCCTCATCGATTTGTCAACACCTCATAATCTATAGTCATAACATAAACAAATAAAAAGCGTTTCGTATACTGTATTCGACAAACAATAACCGATTGTTCAAATGTAGTGAGTCGTTGCAATTAGGCTATTCCAGCTGGTTTGATGCAAACAGAAAGAGTTCGTGTTAAATTTGAAATTACCGCGGGGATAACAGATGCTTCACATTCGAACAATAACTGTGACTTGGTATTTTAATTGTGTCAGTTAAAGTATTATTATTTATTCACTTCATATGGTGTAACTCTGCAGTGGGCACCTGACGAGGAGATGCAGCAAAATATGTCAGGTCATAAATAGTGCAACATTCAGTGTGGTTTCTGTGTTTAAATTCACTAAAGTAATACATTATTTTGAATTCATATAACATTGTATTGCTAAATTCGAGAAATAAATTCGCACACATTGATGGGCACTCAGTGATGTACGGGAGGAGCCTTTCATCGTAACTTATTTCCTCTCCTACTATGAGTGCCAGTCACTGCCTGTGAATTTATTTCTCGTGCTATCTCACTGGCCTCAAGGGTGCCCTTACAGCTGATATTTTTGTGTATCAAGAATTCTGTTAAGTGTGGGGTTTTCCCCCCAGAATACCATAGATAAAGAAGAAAAGAAATACACTCTACAAGATGTGATCAACAAAGAAAACTGGTCACAAACTGTATCATATCTCGGAAACTGATACATTTTTGCCACAGCAAACGCCAAAATGGTTTAAAAAGAACAGCAGTGGAAGGCCTGGTATAATAACAGGGACAGGTCAACGCGAGCAGAGAGTGTGAAAGACATCTGGACATGACAGTGCACGAGGAGGGGCAACTGGCGAAGGCTCGAGAATTGTCCTTGTCTGTTGTGATGTGAGCCAGGTTCTGAACAGGGCATGCTACGCGATGATGGTTTTTTTTAGAAGAAAGTTTCAAATTGTACTCAGAAACGCTTTTATTACAGACTTTAAAGGTGGAATGCTAACAGACAAGAAGAAGAAGAAGAAGAAGAAGAAGAAGAAGAAGAAGAAGAAGAAGAAGAAGAAGAAGAAGAAGAAGAAGAAGAAGAAGAAGAAGAAGAAGAAGAAGAAGAAGAAGAAGAAGAAGATGATGATTATTTTCCAGAAATTAGTGTGCATAAACATATTTCTCCATCATGTAAACAAAATAATGAACACCACATACTTACAGCCATAGTCGACAAAAGCAGAATATCGTAACCCATTTCGATAAAGCGGCAGTATGTTGTTAATTAAGACTTCGTCGCACACGCTGTTGCAGAATTCACAACCGAACTGAGAACACGACTTGATGGCAATGGTATCGTTTCAAAAAGCCCGGAAACGTTTATTTTAAATAGCAAATTCCAGTTTCCATAACGCCCGAATTTAACCAGTTATGTTTGTTTCCAGGTGGTGAACCAGAAATCCGGTCTGCGGATGTGGCAGATCCGCTTAATAAACAACGGGATAAGAATGTTGTTAGAACCCAACCCACCTGTGGTCGGCTATGGGTATGACTGGGAGATAGAATGCTTTTTAAAGGGGAGACAATAAGGTAGACGTAGGCAGGGAGAAGCTGACCCGCTGGTCATTAATCTTGTGCGTTGATAGCTGGCGCTGTCCCTTTGTGTGCATGTTAAGTAGCTGAGACATGTACGAAAAGGTTAGCTAATATACTGCTTTGGTATATATAATATAGAGGTGAGGATCGATTGACCTATTTGCGTAGGAGACGTAGAGGAGGAGAAGGAGGAAACATTCATTGAAAAGAAACTGACTGAAAAAGAAAGAACACGGATGCGAAGATTAGTGACACAAACGTAAATAAATATAGTGGAACAGAAAGAAAGAAAGAAAGAGAGAGAAGAAAGAAAGAAAGAGGAGGAGGATGAGGATAAAGAGGAAGAAACAGAAAAAAATATCTTTGTTGTAACTTTGAAACTTTAGAGGGAAGTGGCAGTTCCTTTTGCAGCTGCACAGACTCCTAACTTCAAATAACACATACACAGATGCTTTTACAGAGTAAAAGTCTGTCATTCAAGCTACGTCATGACGCGCGCTTCCAGGGAATGAATGACAGTGCCAGGATGTTGTCTAGAAGAACAACATTGTATGGCAGGTTAGTGTTACTATTCTTTGCTATTGTTTCCTTATAAGTACCTATTATACTGCAGGGATTAATCAGTAACCCTGCCTGCGAGGAAAGAGACTAGGAGCGCCCAGAAGACGTCCGTAAATCAGGTATCTCCCCCACCCCCACACGCACATACACCAGAAGCCACACGTTAACAACCATTTAACCCATGGACATCCAGTTCCTCGGCACGTAGGTCCACCTAGAGCTTGGGGATTTGATTTTTTATATATCAAATCATAGCAAAATATATATATTTGATATATTTTGATATATTTCTTTCTTTCTAGTAGGCCACCACAATTTAACTCCCTGTTAATATAGCTGGGACAAAATGAGTTAAGACGATATGTCGCACGTAGAGTAACGAATGTAGATATTGACTTCTCGTCCTTGATTTTGGGACGTAAATTACAAGTAACTCAGAAGTTGGAGTGGGTTCGCCTGATAGCGAGGGACACTGGTAATAGGGGAAGCTAATCCACACGCAAACATCTGTTCAGTACACTAGAAGTAGTAGTACGAGTATGTACTAAGCTTGAATTCAAAGCCAGCGAGCGCAAGAGAAACAGTAACACTGCCCAGTACAGCATGTGATTATATGATACATGTCCACACTGTTATTATATCATTTATATGAAGAACAGTAAACAATTTACACACACTATCTAGCAAATAGTCTATGATATAATACATAGACAAAGTGACAAAGAGCTGCAAGTGACCTAATAGGGAAGATAGAAGTAGAACTATGGAAATAGACGTAGACAGGATCAGGAGAACATAGCTATCTAGGAAATAGGGACAGAAAGGACAGAAGCACGAGTGAGAACTATAAATAGTTCTCCGACTGGACACACTCGTGTCCAAACAGGAGACACTGTACCACGTGAGCTGGAGTTGCCCACAATAGAGTGGGGAAACCCGCATCACGAGAAGTGTCAACGAAATACCAGCAACTTTAAACAGTTGACCAGTTACTAACTGCGTGCTGGAACTCCGAGCACGCAAACTAGCTGATGCACGAAGAGTCAACTGCTCGTTGCTGGACACACCACGAAGATCGTCAGACCGGGACTCGACAGCGTAGAAGACAGACGGAAGTGTTCGCTGTGAATACTTTGTTGCTTACAAAGGACAATAGCAATAGTTGTGACTTAGACTTAGCTTCGATAGATATTACCATCGATATCATCTTTCACATAACATCATTACGATACACCATGATGTGTATTACCTACGTGGTTATCCGCTCGCAGAGCTACTGTACAACTAGC
This sequence comes from Cepaea nemoralis, assembly GCA_014155875.1. Lineage (NCBI taxonomy): Eukaryota > Metazoa > Mollusca > Gastropoda > Stylommatophora > Helicidae > Cepaea > Cepaea nemoralis. The sequence continues at coordinate 359,528 of JACEFZ010019083.1, forward strand.
TAATAAAACTGTACTATATTTGTATTCTTTTCTACGTTCTCATTTCGTGTGGTACAAAAGAGGAATCCTTGTATGCCTGTCAAAGTTAAGTTGTTGACAGGCAGGATCCGATTTGGTGTCAAAAGTGGGATCTGAACCCACGCCCACAATAAACTATGTTAGTATATGGGAAAAGAGCAGAGTGCCTCTACTGTTTCGCATTTTTCTTGCAGAAAACGCTGAACAACATTTTCCACGTCATTTATGAAGTTTGTTCTGTTGGCTAAACCCATTTCCATCAGATACCGCATCCCCGCAGTTCATGTCACAGAGCTGTGTCCGCGATCTCCAGAACAGCAAAAGTTAGTGTCTTCTGCGGCAAGGCCAGAGAAGATATGGAAGTTTCAGGGGAGACAGGCTGGCGCATCAGCTTCTGCACTTTTGTTGTCAGTTTTATCGGCGGCTGCTGCATGTCAAAGACTTAGGAGATAGCTCTAAGCTAAGAAGAGCTGAAATAGAGCATAGGTATAGGGCAAGTGACGTAATAGGATAGGAGACCAGAGAGGAGAGACACTATCGCTATAAATAGCGATAACGGGACACCCTTGTGTCAACAAGGAGGGCAACCAGTGCAGATGAGCGGGGTTACCCAAGAGATGGGAAACCGGGTGCACGAGGAAGGACCGAGTAACTCTGGTCAACACAGCCCAGGGCCCAGCACGTAAACCAACGAACGCACGCTGAGCTAATTGCTGGTGGCTGAACACACCACGCTCAGCGAGCTCAGACGGACATCAGACGGCGTAGGAATCAGACGTGTATCCGCTATGGATACTTTGTGGTTATTAAAGGACAGTATTATAGTTATAATAGTCTAGCTTAGCTTCAATAGTTATAATGTTTATATCATCTCCTCATTCCATCTTATCGTCATCACATTCTATGTTCAATACTGTTATGGTATTCCGCTCATGGAGCTATTGTTGATCAGCTCCAAATAAACATGTATCCTTTTCCATACAATACGAGTTGTCACTTCGTGTAGTGTAAAAGAAGGGAATCCTTGTACGCCTGTCGCAAGTGAGTTGCTGACACTGCAGCTCCTTGGGTTTTTCAAATTCTGCACTCAATTTACATTTCAAAGTTCTACACCAAAAGCTTGAGTTTTTTTATTTTTTTTAAATTGGTTATCAATCAAATACTAAACATCAGTAAGTTGGAAAGTTGCCATATTGACTTCATTGATGTCCCTCAAAGGAGAAATTAGTGGGGCTCACAATAAGGTACTCAGAGATGGCATAAAGACCTCATCAACTTGCTCTTGGGGACACAGAGGTGTTTCCAACGCACCAGGGCCAGGTATTATACTGGCCAAGACCTACTAACACGTCCTAGTGCTTGTTTAGAGCTGCACGAATATGCGTAGTAGGGATAAATACCTTCAACAAGAGGATTGTACCACAACAGAAATAGGAAGGATAATGCTTGATTGCTTGCTTGTGTTCGCTGGCTGTGAACTCCAGCGCGAGGTCCTGTATGTCGGATGAAGACATCCTGTTGTCCAACATCAGTGTGATGTCATACCGGACCTGAGGTTTGCGTGAGTATCCGTTGTCCCATGTCTGGCTTATTGGTATGCAGACTGGTGGTTCCTCGCCGTGCAGGCAGAAACTCTCTTTCGGAATAATCAGCGATCCTACTACGTTAGCCAGGACCCTGAAGGGGCCTGTTGCCCATGACGCACGACTAGGACGTGCTAGTAGGTCTTGGCCAATATAGAACCTGGCCCTAGTGCCTTGGAAACACCTCTGCGTCCCGGAAGGATAATAATTTTGAGGACAAAACACGGCCTGAGAGAAGCAGCTTGGGCTGGCGTTCGGCAGTATTATTTCGCAATTCTGAGCTCTCATTGTCCAAGACCCATAGGAACAAGGAACAACTCTATAAGACAAATTATGGGGGATCTGCGAAACCCTCAAACGCACGATCCTATTGATCACCCATGCCGGGACAAAGTAACCGTTGACCCCGGAAGAAAATATAATTTGTATGCGAATGTACGCAATCTAAGTATAGCGTTAACGGAAAAGAAAAACTTTATCAATTAGTGGGGAACCCCTGGGACTACTGAAATAGCTTCAGAAATAAATTAGTATGTAATGATTAGCATTCATATAAGTAGAAGATAGAAGTAGAGTTTAGAAGACACAATAAATGTACTAAAGTGGAGAGTGTGGACTTTATTGCACCTGGGTTTTACTCCATCTTGCTCGGTCTCTATCCACAGAACGGCAAGCCGTTTGTCGCGACATCGCACAAAACCCAAACCTCCATACCCTCAGCGACGACCCCCAGGAGTCTCCAGAAAAATGGCACTCGTGGTCTGAATGACGCATTCCGTGGAACAAATCCACAACCAGAGTTGAGTTGAGTAAAGCACCGACATCACAGCGCTCGGGACAGCCCCATGTGTGTTTTCCGTCATAATCTTCAACAACTAGCGAAGAGTCCCACCACCTGTGGTACCAGTTGCAATATGATTATATGTTCGTCTGACTTTATTAAGTACTGAATGTCGGCCAGATCCTCTGGTCACTCTCTGTCGCACCAGTCTCTCCAGGCAATGATGGTGTACTGTATCTGTTTTTCCACTCTATACACACGATACCAAAGGCGCGCTGACTGCGTATGCTTTATCGTGCACCAATATTCACGACCTTCAAAACGTGACTCAGTCTACTTAACCGCTTCGTTACTGTGACCCCCCCCCCCCCCCACTCCCTAGATCAAAGACGCACTCCACAAACTAGCACATTCCATGGCCAGATATGAATAATGCGCATATTCCATAGTTGTGGTTGTAGGTGGATGATAGACCTGGCTAATGAATTTGTAACCCCACATGCCGCGTTCGAAACACAGCTGCGGGTGATTCAACAGCAAGCCGCCTTGCGTTGGTTTTCAATGGTATGAGCTCCGGTCGTTCAGAAAGCAATTGAAAACTATTGAACTTAAACTTGCCAAGAAATCCTAAATAGCAAAAAAAAATGTTGGGGTTGTCTGCGACGTCCCGTTTAGAATATGCAACTAACTGTATTTTGTTTAGGTCGTGATATTTGGCCGTGTATCGAAGCACGCTTGTTCCTTCGACGAGAAATTGTCATCTGGAGGCTAAAGGTTTGAATCTACATGTGGCCATTATAGCTTTCAGTTTATATTGTCTAGTGTGTCTGGCAAAGAATAGTAGCACTGTAACCTACTATGAGTGTCGTAAAAGGCGTGTAAGGAGGGTTGGCGTCAGACTGGGTAGCTCATACCGTAGACAACTTCAGCTGCTGAATCCAACCGATCGTCAATTCTATAATTGGCCTGGCGTTAGTTGATTGGGGGGGGGGGGGGGGGCTATGCTTCATTGCGAGTCCAACGGCAACAGACGATGACTAAACGAATAGCAGTTTGGATTACAAAAGTAATGGGGAACAAGAGACGCAATGGCTATTTTACCTCTTTCAGTTTCAAGTCACGCGTGATTTGTGATTTAACCCTTTGTCCTGTCCAGAAGCATTATTTTGTAGTTCCGTATATCGCCTGTTTCATAGGAATGCCCTCGTGATTTTGTTGTTTGGAGGTTATTGTCCCCATGCTGTGAAAATCGTTTAGGGCTGAATGAGTTAGGAGTATTAGGAGCAGGAATGATCGCACAGGAGGGAAACCTATTCATATGCTTCGTTGGCTTTAAACAAACAAAAACCCTTCAGCCGGATATCCTGGATCGGATTTTTGAAAAACTTTGAACAAATCAATCAATCAATCAATCATGTGCCATGCCGGAAAGCGTGGGCGGTCATGACTCGCCATTTCACTCGATCACCAGTGTCGTGGATCAGCTCAGTGTTCCTGTCTCGTCCATGCCATGTGGCCAAGCCATCCAGGTATTTTCCTCTCGGTCTTCCTCTTGGTCTGTTCCCCTCGATCTTGCCAGTTGTCACTAAGTTCTCCAATCCATTTCTTCTCATAACATGTCCAAACAATTTTGACTGTCTACGTCTAATTTCTCTAATCAGTTTACGATGTTCATTTGTCTCCTGTAGTACTTGGTCATTGGTTTTTCTGTCTGTCCATGGTATTTGAACAAATAAGGATAGAAAAAGAAATCAATCATAAGATTATCTACATTTTGTAATGTAAAGAAAAATCAAATGTACCATTGTTCACAGAACAGCAATTAGGTGCACACACAAGGGATATTTGCTATCCACATAATTTTTGTTCTGCATTCTCGGAAAATGATGACAAATGCAATTAAAGGATACAATCTGCAAGTTAAAGACTTTAATTTGCAGACTGCATTCTTTAATTGCCGGTCTCTCTGGCCGAGGGGTTACACCACTTTCTCCGTAATCCCGTTTATCACGCAGAGTCTCGTAGCATGCGAGAACTGGGAGCCGTTCGTCCCCCGCTGGTGACTTGCGGGATAACTGAGCCGGCCGCTCAGAAATCAATGGCAAACTACTGAGCGTAATCTTGCCAAGAGATCAACAGACAGCTGAAAGATGCTGCTGTTGACAGCGATATCCTGTAAAAAGGATATGCGAATTAAAAAAAAAAAATCCTTTAATTGCATTTGTCATCATCATTTCTGCATTTTTATTGCACTAGTTCGCTCTCGCCGGCTTCCTGGCCTAGAGGTTAGCGACTTTTCTCCATAATCTCGTATACTCTCGTAAGTAACGTGACGACGGTGAGAATCAGCAGTGATTCGAATCGCGTCGGTAACCTACGGGGTATGTGAGCCGGGCGCTCAGAAAGCAATGGCAAACTACTGAGCGTAATCTTGCCAAGAAATCAACAATCAGCTGAAAGATGCTGATGTTGACAGCAATGTCCTGTAAACAATATGCATACATTTAATTTAGTTCGCTCTCCCTTTACTTTACATTAAATTAAACGGAGAGCGAACTAGTGCAATAAAATTTGCAGACAACCAGGCCATAATATAAGAAATTGAATAGTCACTAAATATAAATAAAATAGCAAGAATGTTCGATACGAAAACACATATCAGATAATCAAAACAATGCTTTCCCGTAATGAATGTGAACAACAAAGACACAAACAATAGATTGCACTATTTATTGCCTGGCATATTTCGCTGCATCTCGTCAGGTACATACTGCAGAATTCACACAACATAAAGTAAAATAACTAGATAAATCCTTCAAGCTGAAATATACACACATTCGCAAAGTAATGTCAACTGTCTATCACGGTAATTTCACAAGCAGGCGCCAGTCTACCTACATCGGCAGCACAGAGCGGCAGTTGAACAACAAAGTGGTTGAGCACATACCTGATTGGATTGACAAGATACTACTCACATGCGGTGGGAGACTAGAGGCTGTCACACCGGAAACTTTCCGTTTCGTCCATTTCATGGCACGTGTTGGGGGAAAGCGACCATGTTATTGATAGAGACAGTGCCTTTCGCGCGTTGTTTAACTCACAAAATATTCGCTTGTTAAAGTTTGCAGAAGCCATAATTATTAATCTACATAGGCCAGTTTTGTGCAAACAGAACGACATGTTAGTCAGTTTAAAATTACTGTAGTAGACAATTGACAATACTGTGCGAATATGCGTATATTTCAGCTTGAAGGATTTATCTAGTTATTTTACATATCAGATAGACAAAAAGAATCCTTTACAAGTACAGATAAAATATATGAGAAATAAAATCATCACTATCATGCGTCCTGCAAAGAGGCGCTGGCCTGGAAACATTGTTAGGAGAGATAACCTACTCATTGATTGATGTAATTTGTCAAGAGTAACTACACATAGAGAAATGCACATGACACACTGACCTCTAGGTGCGTAACAAGATGTGACGCACGGCCCTCAATACTAGAACAAGGAAGCAGCAAGACGCAGTCACATATTAAGTTAACCACAATTGTGTTGACAATTGTTTTAAACGTTCATTACATGTGTAATTAATAATTAAAACAAAACTAAAATGTAGGGCAATTTTACAAAACACAATTATGGGAAACAAAGGACGTTGCGGCGACAAGCTTTCATCAGCAAACACAAGAAAGCCCAACAACTATAAACCACTTGTGTATTAAATTATCTGAGACAGAAAGAGTTGAAATACCAACAACCTAGAAAAGAAAGAGTTAAAGCGCCAAGTGCCGAGAATAAAAAGATTTAAAGTATCAATTGCCTAGAATAGAAGCAGTTAAATAATCGACTGTCAGCAACAGAAAGACTTCGAGTACAAACTGTCTGAGACAGAAAGGGTTAAGGTATAAACTACTTAGAATACAAAGACAGAAAACATTAAGTGAGTTAAAGTATAAACTGCTTATAATAGGAAAACAGAAAACACCAACTGTCTAGAATTAAAAGGTTTAACATATCAACTGCTTAGAAAAGTAAGAGTTAAAGTATCAACTGTCTAAAGCAGGAATATTGTAGTTAAATTATCAACTGCATGAGACAGAAAGAGTTAAAATAGTAATTAGATCAGAAGCACTTAAATAATGAACAAGGGAAGGTTACAGCAACACTAACTGTCCAGGACAGAAAGTGTGTTAGTGCAAGACCATATATTGCTGAAAATCCAGTTAGACTGCCAACCAGGAGACGCTGTATTGTTCGTTATGTTACGAGCGCACGTATTTCGAAATGTGGTTGGGTGTAACTCTAGTGGTATCCTCGTTTGGAGGACATAACACTTTTTTGGCCTAGTTTGGTGGTTTACATTTGACAGAATGTTGTGACATTTCCTTCTTTTCTCTAACTGAAGGATTGAGTTAGGGTCAACGGGGAGTATTAAAATAGCTTCTCTGGGAACATCATATTATATAGTGATTCATCATCGCACTTGGGAATATCTTATTATTTAGTGATTCATCATCGAATCCTTAATCACCATGATTTCCATCGTCTTCCTTTCGTGTTCGACATCATCATCGTCTCCACAAACATCATTTCTAATCATCATCATTATTATTATTACCTTAACCATACTAATATCACACCACAACCACCTTCTTCGTTTTCTTCTCTTCACCCGCATGCAATAATCCTCCTTCTCCTCCTCCTCTTCTTCGCATATTCCTCCTCCTCCACCTCTTTTTCTTCTTCTTCTTCTTCTTCTTCTTCTTCTTCTTCTTCTTCTTCTTCTTCTTCTTCTTCTTCTTCTTCTTCTTCTTCTTCTTTATCTTCATTATCATTATCAGCTTCTTCTTCTTCTTCTTCTTCTTCTTCTTCTTCTTCTTCTTCTTCTTCTTCTTCTTCTTTTTCTTCTTCTTCTTCTTCTTCTTCTTCTTCTTCTTCTTCTTTTTCTTCTTCTTCTTCTTCTTCTTCTTCTTCTTCTTCTTCTTCTTCTTCTTCTTCTTCTTCTTCTTCTTCTTCTTCTTCTTCTTCTTCTTCTTCTTCTTCTTCTACTTCTTCTTCTACTTCTTCTTATACTTTCCAATAATACCCCTCCTTACCCCACCATTTCTTCCGCCACATTTCTACCACTGCTCCCCTACCCCTCCCCCTCCTACTCCTGCTCTGTCTCTAATAAGTGCATGCATTGGAATTGATATGACAACAAAACTCAGAGTTGAGTTGAGTTGAGTTAAGAACCGACATCACTGTACTCAGGACATTCCCATACGTGCTCAGTCCCCTCGTTCAACAGCCAGCGAAGAGTCATACTACTAATCGTTCCCACCGCTATCTGATTAAAAGTTCTCCTGGTCTTCCCTCTCAGTTTTGAGATTCTTCCAGAACCCCTGCCGATCCCCCGCAATCTCATTCTTTCCACATATGGGTTCTCAACCTGTTCCTCCGCTTTCTCCACCTGGTCCCACAAGCGCACGACCACCGCCCCCTTGTCCATAGGCAAGATACCAACTCAGAGTACTAAAAGCAAGCGTACTTCCTCTGCCGACATGAATGTGTGAAAAGATTGAAAAGTGCTGATCTAACATATGACCTCAAAACACATATACACCTTTAAGTATCATCATCATCATCATCATCATCATCATCATCATCATCATCATCATCATCATCATCATCATCAAGTGCCTTGCCAATTGGCTTAGCGTTCATGTCTCTCCCCAAAACTCTGCCTGTGGTGTTCTGGATCAACACTACTGATGATATTCCTTCATGCTACTGTCTTAGTCCATCCAGCATAATTTATCTTGGTTTCCTTCTGCCTTTCTTCCCCTTGATCTTTCCAGTCGTCACAATGTTCTCCAATGCCCACCTTTGAATATACATGCTATAAAACTTGTCTTAACAATGTATTAGACCGAAAATAAAACAGACAGAATTTGGGGAAGGTGATGATTGTGTTTCCATCAAGGTAAGAAATAACACAATAAACACCTAACAAGCCACGAAGCAGGGACCTGCTGAGGGTATGTCAAGTGTTAGGTCCATCACATTTACGCAGGCCTCATTGAACTGAGGATGGCCAGTCTTTCAGCAAAACAATTCTTTCAGTCATGCCCGTGATTCAAGGTCAACCAACAGCAACAATAACACCAACAATAACATTAATGACCAGAGAAGAGCATCAACTAAATACAACGACCTACCACTTTTGAGGACAGAAACACAGGACACCATGTATGGTTTTAAATTACTACACGAGGGGTCTTAGTGGTGAAGTGGTTACGCTGCATCCTCACGTGGTTCCGGGCTGCGTCGTTCTGTTCACGAGTGCTTTTATTTTTCGGAGACTCCTGGGTCATTTCTGGAGCTCCGGAATTCTTGCTCTGAACGATGCTTTCAGCAGGCCGACCTGCGAAAAGAGACCGAGAAATATGAGATTAAACTGTGCATGATAGTCATGCCTTTGAAATTACTACACTGTTTGTTTGTTTGTTTGTTTTTGCATACTCTTTTTACAGTACATCGCTGTCAACACCAGCATTTTACTGCTGTTGTTGACGTCTGGGCAAGTTTACGTTCAGTTGTTTGCTATTGCTTTCTGAACAACCGGCTCCCATACCAACTCGTTTAAACCTAGCGCAACGCGGTCTGCTGCCAAATCGGTCGCCTGTGTTTCGAACGCGGGTAAGCGGGCTTACGAATCGCGTCCGTAAACTCTTTGTCACGGAGACCACTACACTGCTGCTCAATAATTAATGGATCCGTGCTGAAGTATATATATCGCTAAATGTGACCTCCTATTTGAACAGAAGGACTATATAGCGCCATACATGGGTCATCGTATTATTTGTTTTGTTTCATGGTATCTTCCACATTTTCAATGTCCAGTGAACGGAAGTGTACATTATAATACTTGTTCATGTGATTGGGTACCACGTTTGGTTCAATCCTATATTTTTGCTTGGCACTTGATATCATCGCCGAAAATCATTACGATAAATGAGCAACAAATAAATTAATTAAAAGCACATAAATGCAAATGTGCGTATGTTGTTTAGCACGGAACAGTAATAGATAGAAACCCAGAACCAATCCTCGGCTCCAAATGTTGCTGTTATGTAGCCGGGGGCGGGGTTGGGGTGAGTGCCCAACCTTGCATAAATACCCCAATGGCTCGTGCATTCATCACCTATGCAGCAAACGTCCAACTCCTGGCCTTCTCGTGGCGGAACTGTTTTAACTAACAGGAGAAGGGGCGGGGCGAGTCACTGGCACTGAAAAATAACCAGAACGCTCTAGATGTGTATGCACGTACATGCATGCGCAGACACGTGTGTGCGTGCCTACACACCTAAACTCGAGTAAGACCACAATCTGCTCTAGCAAAGGAAAGGTGCGGAAGACGGAGGCAACCAGCCAGAAGGCGCACCACAGAAATAAGGATGCCACGCAAACACGCGTAATGAAATATGTCGATAACTGCTAAATGTTATGGTGCTCGCCCTACTTTGGACCCCCAGGAGGTGCAGTGCCGGGCTCTATGACTCGAAAGGGTCCAAACACAACTACTGGAGGTCCTTCTCAGATGTCATGTGGAGCCAGGGGACCTGAGAATAGAGCGTTTGGCCATACCAAACAAAGACTAAACATAGTGCACTGGAATGCGGAGGAAGTCAGCAGCAGCAACAACAACAACAACAAATAGAACTAGAAAACATCTTCGACCAAGAAAAAGGTAAGCGTATGTTGCTTGTAAGAAACTCACCTCAACGAAAATATAGCCTTCAAAATCAGAGGCTACCAGTGCTTCTCAAATTGAAGTTTACATGGAGAGGGCTGAGTATCAGACACATAACCTTAAGACAGGCAATACAGACCTTCATCTGATCAATTCTACTGTCCAAATGACTGCCCATGGGCACTGGACACACTACCATTAAAATAAAATAAAAATGATTGTGTGTGGCGACTTCAACAGCCACTCACAGAGCTGGGGCTATGATCACATGGACCAGAGAGGAGAGAGACTGGAAGACAGGCAGGATGAGAATAGATTCAGCTTGATTAACAAGCCATCCGACCTACATACCTTCTATTCGAGATAATGGCACACTACAACTAAACCTGATCTGGCTTTTCATTCACCAGACCTGGAATGGAACATTACACGAATTGTTGTGAAACAATTTGTTGGCAGTGACCATCCGCCAGTCTTTCTAACTGTAGAAAATGAGCTTGTAAGTGAAAGCAGCACCCTCTCGAGGTGGAATTATTTTAAAGCAGACTGGGTAATGTACAAGCATCGCACCAGCATGCTGGTTAGAAACCTTAACACTGAGAAAGACATAAATAAAGTAGTTGAAGAGTTTGGGAAATGCAAACTAAAGGCAGCACAAGAAACAGGACCAAGAGGAGCCCGTAAACATTATAACCCCTACTGGAGTAGTGAACTGGAACAGTTGCATAATGATGTGGAAGTATGTAGAAAGCAAGCAGAGGCCAAAGCCAGTCAAGAACACCACAATAAATACCAGCACGCAAAAGCCAAATTTCAAAGCGCCCAGCTGCAGGCTAGACGGAAAAGCTAACAGGAAAAAAACAAGTCTCTCTGAACTTTGAAAGAGACACAAGGAAATTGTGGAAGCTAATAAAACAACTTAACGATGAGGGCACATTGAGAAACTCAAAAATTGTTCTACATAAAGACAGAAACATCCTAACAGGAAATCAAGCAGCTGACCATTTTGCGTACATATTCGCACAAGATAATAATATCGATATTAGTCCAGAGAAACAATAAGAGATTCGAGAGAAATAGCAACATACAGGACAGAATAAAACAGTACATGAGGTTCTGAAGGCACCTATCACAATTAGCGAACTGGAGCTAGCCATATCAAAACTGAAAATGAGAAAGTCACCAAGAGCTGATGGTATCTCCAATGAAATTATCAGGAACCTAGGAACAGAGGCCAAAGCAAAGCTGTTGTAGTTAGCTAGTTAGTTAGTCGTGGTTCCAACATCACGGCAACGGGTCGTCCCCATATTGCTCCGTTTCTGTGCCAGTGAATACCACACAATATGCTCCTCACTGCCCAATGTGAACAATGGAATAGACAGGAGTATTGGCAAGCCAACAGCCCGCACAGATACACCGTGCATAATGCCGCCTACAGAATGCCAACACAAAAGACCTCCATGAAAAATACAGTTCATCGTCGATGGAAACGGCAGTCACCAGAAAGACTTCATTGACCCGGGTTTTATCCCATATGGTTTGGTCTATTTCCGCAGGACAACCCGCCGAAAGTGCCGCACAAAGCACGAATTTCGTAGCTCCAGTGATGACTTCCAGGAATCTACCTGAAAAATGCACTCGTGAGACCGAAAATGCAAACCAGTCAATCCAGCAACAGCCGGCCGCCATCGTTCCGAACATGCAGTTCACACTACAGACAACAGCGGACAGATGTAAAAGCATTCCACGTAAAACTCACAGCATCACAGTGTCGCGCCACGCACTCACTCAGTAGCAGGGCGACGGAACCATATCATCCTTAGTCGCCTCTTACGACATGCATGGTAGGCAACAGTGTTACTATTCTTTGCTCCCCCGTATGGGCCCCGGCAACACATGGGCGAGCTGTTGTAGATCTTCAATAACAGTTGGACCTTAGGCAGTGTTCCACAAGCCTGGAGTGAAGCAGTCAGGATATCCATCCTAAACTCGGGGAAAGATAGTTCCATTGCCTCCAGCTACAGACCAAGTAGCCTCGACAGCTGTCTCTGCAAAACAATGGAGCGCATCATCAATTACGCACTGCAGTGGTACATTGAAAGTGAAAACATCCTTGTGCCACAGCAAGCTGGCTTTAGGCAGTGCTACTCTACAGAAGATCAGACAACCTACCTCTCTCAAGAAATTGAAGATGCATTCCAAGAGAAGAAGCTGGTGCTTGTTGCATGGATAGATCTGAAGAAAGCCTTTGACAAAGTCTGGATAGAAGGTCTGACGAAGAAACTGAGAAACTGTAAAGTCAATGGAAGAATGTACAAATGGGTTAAAGCACACTTGCACAACAGAAGAGCCCGAGTACAGATAGATGGACCCAAGAGCAAGAAAGTACTACTGCCCCACGGTGTTCCCTAGGGCGGAATCTTCTCCCCCACACGTTTTCTAATCTTCATCAATGATCTTGTTGATAATCTACCGCATGAAATTAAAGCAGCAATGTACGCTGATGACCTGGTTCTATGGAGCACAAATGAACATGCATCAGTGGCCACCAGATTACTACAAAGAGCTGTAGATACATTTGTTGCATGGGCAAATAAATGGTGTGTCAGCATAAATACTGACAAGTGCAGCACCACTTTATTTACCCTCTCTCCAAAACAAAGGGCAGGGACCATCCAGATAAATGGAATACCCCTTAGAGAAGATAAAGAACCAACATACTTTGGGAAGTACCCATTT
>JACEFZ010019084.1:0-26619 GCA_014155875.1 Cepaea nemoralis
GAAAGTTTGCTTTTAAGGGGGGGGCCAAATTAAAAAACCGGTTTTAAAATTTAAAAAAACCAAAAAGCAAACTACATGCCTTCGTCTTCTTACACACTGTTATATATATTCACACACCAAAAACATTAGTGTTTTCATAAGAAGTCTCTTCGTACTGTCAACTCAGATCGAAAATCGGAAAGATTGACCGACACTCAAGGAAATAGAGAAAATAAATGTAGATTAGAAGACACACTAGACAATATAAAAAGTGGCAGCTTTAGTGACCACGCTCGGTTTCTAACATGCGGCTTCCAAATGACGACACAGCCTCGTTGTGTGAAAAAGTGTACTTCACAACCCGCTCGTCATCATCATGTGTCATGCCGATAAATGTGGGCGGTCGTAGTTCGCCATTTCACACGACCACCAGAGTCATGGCTCAGGCCTGTCTTCTTGTCTCGATTACGTCATGTGGTCAAGCTATCCAGATATGTATCTCTCTGCCTTCCTCTTGTTCCTCATCAGTCATGCCAACTGTCAATAAGTTTTCCCATTTATCCTCTTCTTAATATTCCCAACAAATCTTGACTGTCTACGAATCATTTATGGATTAGGTTTACTATTTTCCTTTATTACTTTCAGAACTTGCTCATTGGTTTTTCTGTGCTCCCTTGGATGGTTAGTTAGTTAGTTAAGTTAGCTGCATATACTTTACAGGACGTAGCAGTCAACTCCAGAAATGTTTGGCTGTTTGTGATTCCTGGGCAAGTTTACGTTCAGTAGTTTGCCATTGTTTTCTGAACGACCAACACTCGTACCATTGTATGGAAACTAACGCAATTTTGTCTGCTTCCAAATGGCCCGCAGCTGTTTTTCGAACGCGGTACGCGGGATTACGAACTGCACCAGTAACCCCTTCACCGCAGAACCGGCTGACCAATTAGACACCCCTAAAAAAGTGTTCTTTAGCCACAATCCACCCGAACTCAAGGAATTTGGACAGAATTATATCTATTCATATCTAACCATTGAAATATCACTGCACGTTTCAAACATTGACATTTTGTTCCCCGCTCGCTCGCTTTAAACTCAAGCGTAGTCGATACACACTACTTCTAGTTGTGCTGACTGAATTTGGTGTGTGGATAAGCTTTCCTTATTAACAGTGTCCCTCGCCATCAGGCGAACCACTCCGACTTCAGAGGTACCTTTAATTTACGTCTCCAAGTCAAGGACGATGTTAATAAAAGCATATATATTTTTTGAAAGCAAATACCAGAACACCATCCGTCCGCAATGTTGGGTCTGTGTGTATTATGAACATTTGAAAGAGAGACATGCTTGGTATGGCGTCTTTTGTGTTGTACGTAATGCACATAAATGTCTATTGTGAAAACATTGAGCCAAATAAAAAACATAATTATCATGTCAAGGTCAGGCTTAATGTGAGGTCTTAATTAACATAATAAAGAGCATACATGCACCTATATCGGTAGACAGTTTGGCGACCTTTTCTTTTCAATTTTAAAGGAGATTTTAAAAACGAAACCTGGTGCCAAGTTGTTGAACTGCCTGCACTCGTCCTAATGCCAGGTCTTGGTCAGAAAAGGCCGAGCTACCTATGAAAGTAGACGGTACTACCTGCTTCTGTTAGCGCCGAATGTTGAGTCTGAGCTACCTATGACAGTAGACGGTACTACCTGCTTCCGTTAGCGCCGAACGTTGGGTCTGAGCCAAATATGGCTGAGCTACCATATGACAGTAGACGGTAATACCTGCTTCTATTAGCGCCGATTATTGGGCTGCGCTCATCAAACCCGACACCCTAAATTGTGCCAATGGCTTCGGTGGAGGAGCTCCAATGGGAGGGTACAAGCCTTACCCTAGTGTGAGGAAATGCCAACTAAAGACTAAATGCCATGGCAGGACAGACAAGGTTCTAAGCCTTGGTCGGCAATTGATCTAGGGTGGGAGCTGGGACAGGCGGAGAGTTAGAGCATTGCTTTGCTGATCCGGTAGCTTCAGCAGCGTTTCTTGTTCCAGATGTATTGGTGTTACCTTTCCTCTGGAGTACTTGGCAGACGGAGAAATGAATCATGCTGCATGGGCAACACATGATCTCTACATTCAGCCCTGGCTTTGTGCCTGTGGAGGTATATCTTCATTCTTCAAACTATCGTATGTCATGTGCTAGTCTGTGCTAGTCAATAATATCTTTGTTTGTTGTTTTGCTTTGTGGCATAATGAGCGGATTCACGTTGTAAGTTAAGAGGAATTGACTGCCAGCAGTTGTCAGGAATTGTGACTTCAACGTCAAAGGAGTCCCTGACAGATAGTCCCATGCTAAGGTATGCATTACCAAACATGGACACTGTCATCATCTTCATCATCATGTGTCCTGCCAGCTGTCGAAGGTGTCCATGTCTCTCCACAGATCTCGGCCCTTGGTGTTGCTGATCATCTCTGTTGATGATATTCCTCCATGCCATCGCCTCAGTCTACAGACAGCATCATTTCTCTCGGTCTGCAAAATGTTATATGTACAATACACGTCACTTCTCTTTGCTTGGCAACATGTTATAGATGCCGTCCACATCACGTCTCCAGTGATAATAACATTTTATAGGGACAACCCACGTCACTTCTCCAGAGACAGCAACATTTTATAGGAACAACCCACGTCACTTCTCCAGAGATAACAACATTTTATAGGGACAACTCACGTCACTTCTCCAGAGATAACATTTTGTTAAGGCCGAGATCTGTGGAGAGTCATGACCGCCTACGCCAGCTGATTGTCTCTAAATAGCGGGTGCTTTGCTGTAATGGTTCGCTGTGGAAGGGAAACACCGACTACCTATTCTTCTGTCCACTCCGGTCTAAAAACGTCAGCCAGGACCCCGAAGGGTCCTATTGCCCAGGCCGCACAGCTAGGACGTGTTAGTAGGTCTTGGCCAGTATAGAACCTGGCCCTGGTGCCTTGGAAACACCTCTGCGTCCCTATGGTTTACATAATTAGATTACTGTTACATGGTATACAGAACTAGTTTTACTATCATATAGTATACAGAACTAGTTTTACTATTATATAGTATACTATTACACGTTGCTTAATATTGTCAAATACCTTCTGCAACGTGTCTGTTGTTACTTCTTGAATGGTAATTCTAATTGCTTCTGAGAACCACTGTGCTATGGGTATGTGGCGTTTTGGACCATCATATTGTTTTTAGGCCGGAGTGGACGTTTCGCCATAACGTCGTTTTGAGGCTGGGACAATTCATGCAGGTGCTGAAAAAAGCAAAGAGGGTGTTACAAATGTAACCCCTTTGAGTGCTTCCAAGATCACTCGTACCAGAAGTACTCTTATGGAGAACATGGAAGCACAACTGGCCGTCTGAATTGAAGACCAGAACCAACGGAATATCCCTGTGAGCAAGATGGTTATCCAAGAGAAAGCAAAGTCTCTCTATGAAGATCTAGCTAAGAAAGTGGGTGAGAGCAGTACTAGTAGTGCTGATTGACATAAGCCTGGGTCACTGACATTGAGTTGAGTGACCGGGCAGGAGGAAGAATGGAGATGAGAGTGGGAGACAGTAAAGTGACTGACCTGGCTACGAGGAAAACAATCAACCCTCAGAAATAATGGGGCGGATATGAGTGGAAATCCCCAGGGGGGGGATGGGTCGAGGGAGAGTTGTGTGTTGTGTGAAGTCAGGCGACTGGAAAGTCAGTGAGAGAAGAGACCGACTGCGGGTCAGGTCGTTCAAGAGAGAGCTCCGTGTTGTGTTGTTCTTCTAGTTGGGAAGACAGGCCTGAACCCAGAGTGGGTTCTGTATTGAGTGTAGGCCAAAGCCCAGAGTGGGTTCTATAGTTGAGCAGTGGCTCCAACCCAATGTGTGGGTTGTATTGTGGGAGATCCAGCCGAGGATTGTAGCTGGATTACCTGTCTTGTGGATTGAGATTAAAAGCAGGCCGTGAGAAGGAAGTGATGTGTGCTGGTTAAATTGTGAGGAGGATATTTATATTCTATGGATTACATTATGTTTCTGGATGTATAAACATGTTCCGTTTGTCCGTCTTATTTCTGTAATAAAGGATTATGTGCGCCAACGGAATCTTGTTTAATGCCTGGTGAATATGCACTGCGGGGGTGAGTTACATTGCAAGACAGATATCTCCATTGACACACCATGAGTATCGTTACCTAGACAACGACCATCACACAATAATATCATGAGCATATCATCGTAAGAACTTCGTGATATTATCATCAAGAAAACGTGTGACATTTCTGGGCGCTCGTCACTTAGTAAGGAGTATCTGGAGGCTACGTCCGATCAAGAACATCTGGGGTCTGTCCTGGTAAGAACGACGGGGATATATTGAGAAACACATTGCATTATAGACAGTGTTGTCATTCTGAGATGTTTGTGGGCTCTTCGCGGAGAGAGGGTGGACAGCGGAGTGTGTCCACCGTATAAACACTGAGTTTTTCTCCGTGTGGTAACTGGCTACAGACAGTTCACGTCAAGTCCACTACAGGTGAATTGGAACCAACCATATCGCTGAAGCGAGAGGGGGTGATAAAGACACGCCATACAGACTAACCGGGAGAGTCCATTACGGTGACAGGTAAATTTGATACCAGACAGTAGTGCTCAAGCTAATGAAAAACCAGGATTAATCCAGAAGGGAGTGGGAATATCGAGCGTGTGTGTGTGTAAGACGCCACATCGAGGAAAAACTGTCAGCGCGCTACAGATCGACCGGGAGAGTCGAGTGTAGTAGCAGGGGTGTTTGGTCACGGACAGCACAGAGGAAATGTCGCGGGAGACAAAACGTGTTTGCAACAAGTGCGGTCAGTCCTAGAGTGTGTGTGTTTGACAGGATTGAACCAAGGATTGAAGAAAATCAAAGATATTGACAGGTGTGTGTGTGCGAGACAAGCGCACTGTGTGTTCGCAGGTCGACAATTTAAGATTGATCGACGCAGCAAATAGGTCGGGTGGAGACACCAGCGTCCAGGTACGGGGAAGAGTTAATGAATGTGTAGAATACACTGAGAAAATTGACATTTGCTGTTCACCGGGAAGGGTGACATACAGGGGTAGTGTTCCACAGGGGTTGGGGCACGGCAGGTGTCGTGGATAACGGAAAATTTCCGGACATTACTTTGTTCACAGCCGGATCGTGGCTGAGAAGTTGTGTGGAAAGTGTTTTTGTATAACGGGAAAAGTGTCCGGTCAGTTTACAGTGTGTATTATTGTGACAAAGAGTACTGACTTGAGGTGTCCGGCAAGGTCAAGGGTGGGCACAGTGGAAAGTTACTGAAATTTTCCAGAGAACTGGATAAACAACTTGTTTATGAATGAAAGCCAGATTTAATGTTTCGTCTTTGTTCAAGCCTTTGTCATCATTATTCTGTTATGAGCAAACAGTTTTAACTTATCGTCATCGCAACCATTGTCGTATTTCTTTGCCAATAAGGATCTATATATCCAAATTGAAAGCGCTGAACATTGGCTGCCATTCTTCTTTTCTTTTTGGTGAATCTTGTCGGATAACGGAAATCCATAACATTAATGATACAGCGAAGCGCCATCTCCGCAACGAGAGTAACAACAAATCGAAAGAACACTTTGGATTATTACTGTGATTCCACCACGTACAGAGAAAGTACAATAACGTTACGGACTGTGTCGAGACAGAACAGTTTGGATATCACTATCATCTTCAACTTTTGTCGACAGTTGGAACTTGTGATCACCACGTGAATTCAATAACCACTCAACAAAACAAGAAGTCGGTTTGAAATCTAGTGTCGTAGACATTTCCAGCGGATTGCGAATAACTATTAAAACGAACAAAAACTTTGGTGACTGAATAACAAGAACTTTTGGCGACGGAGTAATAGGCCCATATTTGTCGGCCAACCAGTTACACATTATTATTTTTTATTGTTTTGCTCCCATCGTCATATTTATTGTTGTCGGGTGTCACGCAATTATTTGTATGTGGTCCAGTGTTTGTCAAGAGTAGGGAATTGTTGGGGTGTTTCTCGAGAGTCGGGATACAGCACAATAATTTATTAGTCTTTCTGGTGCTTACGATATTTTTGTAAGAAAAACGTTAATGAGTTGACGTATCGTGCAGGGGCATTGAAATAGTCTTAACCAATATCTAGAGCCGAGTTGTCTGACGTCAGATTTGTGTATATGTTGATGCTATAAATTGTTTTTGTTTCTCTTTCTTTTCATAATATTTGCTGTGTTCGGATATATGTTATTATTGTGATCTTTCGTCATTTCTGCTGTCTAGTGGTCTTGGTCAATTTATGTTTATATTTTACGCGCACTGTGGGTGTCTCTACACAAGCTTGTGGTTTTACTGTGGTTTATTTCTGTGTCATCATCGTCTCCGTGTACTCAGCTTGTGAAGTCTAGCGTTGGATAGTCATCACTTAGTGTTATCATCCATTTGTTTGTATATGTATTTATATGTATGTTTAACAATATTTCCAGGGACTTTATGAACTTTTGGTCATAGATATATAGATATAAGGGAGTATAGGTGATACTTCCCCCTCACTACCTAGTGCTTATAGAGTGACTGGGTGAGTACAGAGTGATATTGTAGCACTACGGATTTACGTACACAGGGAGTGCGGGTGTACTTAGGGAAGTGACACAAAGACTAACAGCAGAGTCTGTACATTTATAGTTGGCTGATTCACAGCAACGTGTCCACAAGTACAAGATGCCTACTTTAATGGATTATATTGAAGCAGGTGAAAGAATAGGCCTGAAAGGTAAAGAGTTACAGGAGTATGCAGAAGCGAAAGAACAAAAGCAGACGGAAAGAGAGGAGAGGCATAATTAACGCGAGGCAAAGCGTCTACAGGAAGAGAAAGAGACGCAAGTAAAACTAGCTGAAATGGTAAACAAGCGTCTACAGGAAGAGAGAGAGACACACATGAGAATGGAAATTGAGAAAGAGAAGATTAAGATGGAAGCAGAAATTGCTATTAAAAAGTTAGAATTTGCATCGAAGGGTCAAAGTGAGGAAAGTAAAAGACCTTTGCAGTCGTCACAGAGATTAAAACTGCCATACTTTACGGACCGAGACAACCTTGAAGCTTATCTTGACAGATATCAGGCATCAGCGAAAGTGTTAGGCATCCCCGAAGACCAGTATGCTATTAGACTAGGGGAGCTTCTTACGGGCAAGGCACTAGACACCATGTTCAATTTACCTGTAGAAGAAAGGAACAACTACACTATCTTACGTCAACGTTTGCTGACAAAGTTCCAACTCACTGAGCATGGATATAGGACAAAGTTTAGACAGTTAGTGCCAGAGACAAATCAAGATTTCACAGACTTTGTTAACACTGTAAAGAATGCATTTAACAAATGGATGGAGCTTGCAGAAGTAGGGAAAGATTTTAATAAATTAGTAGATCTAATGTTAAGAGACAAGGTAGTATCTGCATGCAATTCTAATTTAGTAGCGTTCTTTGAGGAACGGAAGCCAAAGGACATAGACACAATGTCTCAGTTAGGGCAAAACTACATGACTGCACATCCTAACGTATCTATTGGGAAACTAATGAGTGAGGAAATAGTCTGTGCAGCGTACACTAAACAGAACCAGAATCCAGTTATCAGACCAAGGGCGAAAAGTGTGGATTCAGCACAGAAAGGTGAGCAGCAAGAACTTCAAGATAATGGTTTCCGAGGAAACAATGTTGGTAGAGTAGGACGGTACCCATATAGAAGAGGGAACTTCCAGAGACGTCCAAATTATGCCGGATGTTGGAATTGTGGGAGCTGGAGACACAAGGCAGCAGAGTGTGATGCACAACCATCAGATGGACCAACGAACAACACTAAAAGGGAGATTACTTGTTTCAAATGTGGAAAGAATGGTCATATCAGTCATCAATGTAGGATGAGAGAAACAGAGCACTCAAATGCAGCGCAAGTAATTGAGACGCTGAACAAT
Organism: Cepaea nemoralis; assembly: GCA_014155875.1. Classification (NCBI taxonomy): domain Eukaryota; kingdom Metazoa; phylum Mollusca; class Gastropoda; order Stylommatophora; family Helicidae; genus Cepaea; species Cepaea nemoralis. The sequence goes on from JACEFZ010019084.1 coordinate 7,990, forward strand.
GAAGATTGTAGTGGGTGCAAACCTCTTTTTGAAAAAGACAGTCAGCCAGTCCTAATATGTGGGCATACAGTAAAAGCAGGATCAGCAGTGCATGAAGGAGGAAGTCTGAAGCTGCATCAGGGATTTGTCAATGATAGACCAGCGTTAACAATTAGGGATTCCGGATGTACGTCTATCGGAGTGAAGAGAAGTTTAATAGATCCCTCGGATTATACAGGGGAAAAGATTAGATGCATAACATTCAATGGCACAGTAGAGTTCTACCCAGTAGCCATAATAACAGTAAAAAACACCATATATCACTGGAAGAGTGACAGCTTGTGTTTTGGACTCACCAGTGGCTGATTTGATCATAGGAAATGTTATAGGAGTGAAAGATCGTACAGAAGAGGAAGTAGTGTATTGGGAAAAAATGTAAGCAAATGTTAAAAAGAGAACCTTTAAAAGGAATGGGGAGAAAGGTTAAAAGGGGAACCCGGAAAGGTATACAGCAAAACAGGGGAGAATGGGCCCCAAATATAGTGAGGGTTAGAGAAAAATATAGCTGAAGGGGGAGGAAAAGGAGAAATAGGCACAAAAAAATAAGGGCCAAGGAAGAAAAAGCTAGCAGGTTTTTAAGGAATCCCAAAATATTTGGCAAAAGGGCCTTCCCCCAACAAGGGTATATTCGGGAAACAAAAGGGGTTCCCAAAAAAAGGGGGAGGAAGGGAAAAAATAAAAAGGCCCGCAAAAGAAAGGTAAGGTGCTTCGAAGGAAAGGGGAACAAAATTTTCCACCTCCCAGGGTTTTTGGGGTAGCAAACGAGTTGGGGAAGGAGAGGGACCTGAGGCCCGGGACCATAAATAGAACAGCTCCCGGAATCAAGGGGGGGAATGGGAAAACGAACCCCCGAAAGGGGGGTCCAAAGGGATTTGGGGCCGTTTAATAAAGAGCCTTGGGGCTAAAAAGCTTTTTAAGTTTTTTTAAGGTGAATTATGCAGATAAAAAAAAGGGTTTTATTTTTTGGGTAAAAGGGGTTTTGGCATTTATGAAGGGGAGGGGTAGCAAAAGGTTTTAATTTAGGGTACCCCCTTAAGTCGGGTACATGAAAGGTTTTGCCCCCCAAAAGAAAAGGGAATTTTTTTAAAAGGGGGTTTAAAGCAAAAAACCGGGCCCCCTGAATTGGGTTGGTACCACAAAAGAAAAGGGGGGGGTGGGGGAAATAAAATGAGACCTGGTGGGAAAAAATAACCCTTTTTAGAAATTAAAATTTTGAGTGGAAATTCCCCGGGGGGGGTCAAAGATTGTGGTTGTTTTAATGGGATGGAAATATAGGAAAAGGACCATGGGGCATTTGGGGGTGTTTTGTTGTTTTTAGTTGGGAAAAAGGTGAACCCAATTTTTTTAGGGTACCCAAAACCCCCAAGTTTGGGTTTTAAGTTTAGAAATTTTTCCCCCAATTTTGGGTTTTTTTTAAAAAGGGGAATTTTAAACCCGGGTTACCCGCTTTGGGGTTGAGTGACCGGAGGAAAGGGAAAAATGGGTGGAAAGTGGGAGGGAATTTTTAAAGGATTACCTTTGGTTTTTTGGGGGAAAACAATTTTCCCCTCAGAAAAATTAAAGGGGCCCCGGAAAATTTTTTAAGTGGGAAATCCCCGGGGGGGAAAGGGGGAAGGGGGAAATTTTTTGGTTGTTTGAAAGTCACACTAAATCATGAGAAAGAAAAACCGTCGGGTAATTTTTTCAAGAAAAGGTTCCTGTTTTGTTGTTCTTTGGTTTTGGGAAGACCCTTAACCCAGAATTTTTGAAAGAGGTGGAAAACCCCGGGGGGTTCTATATTTAGGGAGGGTTTTCCCCCCCAAGTTGGGTTTTAATTTTGGGGGGGGGATTGTAGCTTTGGGAAAATTTTTTGGTTGAGAAAAAGCCCGGGGAAGGGAAAGGGAAAAGGGGGTTTGTTTTTTTTAAATTTTAGGAGGGAAATTTTTAAATTTTAGGTTCCCCAAAAATTTTTTAATGTAAACATTTTTCCCTTTGTCCCCATTTTTTAAAAAAAATTATGTGCCCAAAAAGGAAATTTTTTAATTCCTTTGGGAAAAATGCCTTCGGGGTTTTTTAACCCCTTTTTAAGAAAAGTAACCCCATTAACCAGGCCTTCCAGAAAAACCTTTAACCAAAAATTTTTATGGGATTTCTGGAAGAACTTTTGGGGAAATTATCCCTTTTGAAAACGTTTAAAAACTGGGGAATTTGGAAACGAGGTCGTTTGGTTTTTTTGGGTTTGAAGCCTTTTAAAAGGGTTAACCTTTCCCCGAAAAAAACAGAAAAAAGGTGGAAGCTGAATCCTTGGGTATGCAGCTGCAGAGGGCCCCAAAATTTTTAAAGGCCAAAATGTTTGGAAAAAGGGGGTTTTGGATCAGACCCTTACCATTTTTTGTTCAACCCCAAAAAACCCCGGAAAAAAAAGGAAGAGGTTTCAGCCCCCTCAGGGTAATGGCAAAAAATTTAAGCCTTTAGTCCCCAATAACTCTTTTCCATGTCCCCCCTTATTTTAGCCCAAAATTTAACCAAACCTCACTAAAATTCTTTGACCAATAATGTATTTCAATTTTAAATTCTATGGGAAAAAAATTTTTTCGCTTCTGGGTTTAAATTAACGCGAATTTTACGCGGTAAACCCCCGTTTAACCAGGGTTCCCTAAACCACTTTTGGGGAGTATGTTTCCCCGGGTTATTTTGGAAGATGGTGGGTTTGGTGAAAAGATAACCCATTTTGGGAAAAACCCCCTACTCTTTTAAAAAAAAGGCCCCCGGGGCCAATTTGGGCCCCGGCCGGGCCGCTTGGCGTTTTTAGTAAGGCTTTCCAATATTTTTGGAACCCGGGCCCGGTCCAAAACCCCCCCCCCCCCCCCCCCCCCCCCCCCCCCCCCCCCCCCCCCCCCCCCCCCTTTTTTTTTTTTTTTTTTTTTTTTTTTTTTTTTTTTTTTTTTTTTTTTTTTTTTTCCCCCGCGTTTTTCCCACCCCCGCTTTAAATAAACCTTTTCCTAAACCCCCAACTTACTAAATAATACCCCCTTTTAAATTTTTAATAACTACCTAACCCACTACTAAAACCTTTAAAATAAAATTTTTTCCCTTAAACCCCCCCAAACCCCCCACCCACTACTACTAAACACAGCTGCGGGCAATTTGGAAGCAGACCGGCCTGCGTTGGTTTTCTGTTGTTCAGTAAGCAATGACAAACTATTTAGTGTTAACTTGCCAAGAAATCACAAACAGCCAAAAAATGCTGGCATTAGCTGCAACCTCCTGTAAAGGATATGCAGCTGACATGTTCTAGAAGAGACACACATAATCTATTAACAGTAGACTGTCAAACATAGCTCTGCGACAAGAGACAGGGCCATATGAGATAACACCCGATCCAGTCACGCGGATCCTCTTGTAGTTACACCTCATATAAACCCTTCTTGACAAGCATAGTATGACGGTATCACCGCCTACACATCAGCTGATCAAGTGTGCTGTATAAGATATCCGTCGGAAGCTTGTATGTCAACTAGGACAGTCTGTTAACGTTTCATGTCCCCGTTTTCGCTGGGTGCATTTTGAGTTCCGCGAACGTTTATCCACGCTCACGTGAAATTCTCCCCCTTGACCAATAATGATGATCTGAACAAGCCTCGCTTGTATTACTACTGCTACTGCTTGCTTGCGCTTGCTGGTTGTGAACTCCAGCGCGAAGTCCTGTACGTCGGATGAAGACATTCTGTTGTCCAACATCAGTGTGATGTCATACCGGACTGAGGTTTGCGTGAGTATCCGTTGTCCCGTGTCTGGCTTATTGGTGTACAGACTGGTGGTTCCTCGCCGTGCAGCCAGATAATCTCCGACTTCGGAAGAATCAGCGATCCTACTACGTCAGCCAGGACCCCGAAGGGTCCTATTGCCCAGGCCGCACAGCTAGGACGTGTTAGTAGGTCTTGGCCAGTATAGAACCTGGCCCTGGTGCCTTGGAAACATCTCTGCGTCCCACTGCTACTACTACTACAACTACTACTAATACTATTAATACTACTACTACTACTACTACTACTACTACTACTACTACTACTACTACTACTGATGCTGCTATTATTATTACAACTACTACTGCTGCTATTACTACTATTACCACTAGTGCTGCTGTTACAACAACAATAACAACAACAACAACTACTACTACTGCTGCTGCTACTGCTGTTAACTGTAGCGAAACGCCAGTGGCCCATGTCCTTATGCATTCTTTTATTTTTGGGTAAACAGGGGGAAACGGCTTTCGGAAGCTCTCAGTTCTCTTGTTCGCTCAAATCTCCACGAAAGATGGTTCTTTGGGTTATCATCATACCACAATCTTTACATGGAGCGAGTATATATTTGTCTTTCCTTTCGGGTAGACCCGATGGAGCGCCTTGCGTCAAATGTGCACTGGTGCAGCTGCTGGTCAATTGATGGCCGTGCCAACACATACCGTTTGATAGTTGCAGCATGTCAAGTGATTTAAAGATTACGACAGAGATGCAACATACTACTGAGGTAGTGGAAAGGTAATACTTGAGTTGTGGGTGGTCCAGCCAGACCTGGACTTATAAATGTATTTTGTCTCGAGAGGGAAGATGAATTGGCGAAAAGCCGATCATAACAAATGAAGAGTTGGTTGGCCGTTGGCAATCTAACTAGGTGTTTTGTTCTTGGCATAGCCGGGGAAGTGAATCTGAACAATATATCTCCACTGAGGATTTCATTTGTTCTTGGCGTCAGATGAGCTGTTGCTATCTTTCTTTCTACGGCTTGAATTGGGCATATTGTCATCTTTCTGTGAAATATCATCATTGGATGGCTATGGTAATCTATGATCTATCTTCTTGAGCCAGGGGAGGCTAGCCACAGGACTATCTCTTTCGTCTGTCACTCGATAGGATGATGTCGGGAGGATAATGGACTCCTCTATCTCACTGAGAGAACCTGAACTTATCTACACTATGGCTTGTGCAGGGCAATGCCGGTACATTGGGGCGACAGCTCAGTCGAGAGCGGCGGCCGGGAGGGGTAGTATCTTCTTTGAATGGGGAACTACATGGTGTGCCATATAACCCCCCTTAACGGGGAGAAACACACAAATTACTAGGCGCACCACACCACAAGATCTTGGTTGCGAGAAAGGCATGGTTTGCAAGTGAGAGGAAAGCATGGAAATGAATGTGCCCAATAATAATAAAGGCTTGGTATGAGTGTGAAATGTGTGTCTTGTAGACAAAACGTTCCTAGGGTGGACAACCTGACATCAACAAGCTGGAGGTCGACTCAAGCCCGGACGTAGCCAATCCAGGGGCTACCTGACAGGTCAGGCCCATTCATTCGGGTATGGTATATACTGCATTGGGTCAAGATCCTATATGTCAAATATATTAACTGAGACCCTATTGGTCTTCAGGATTGTGTGATGCATGAGTCCGCCCAGTCGCTCAATATTGTTTGTCATCTCCAGGGTCCTCTTTTGTTGGACGTGACCAAATCGGACAGTATCCACACAGCTTCTGTGCTAGAGCCAAATACGTCTGATGAAGCCAGGTCAATGTATTGGCCATATCACACATGGTGTGCCTAACTCTGAGAGAGAGGCAAGGGCATATCTTGAGGAAATGACATAGGCCCGAGAACAGTTAAATTCTGGGTGTTGTCTACGCATGATTATCCTGCATACTATGAAACAATGACAATTTGCAGTAATGGTGCATCTCGGGTCCTTTCATTGACATAGGCCCGAGAGCAGTCCAATTCTAAGTTGAGTCTACGCATGATTATCAGGCATACCCATTTTGTACCGGCCATTGAAAGAAGCCTATCTATGTTAAGTCCATGAACAATTCCTCAACACCCAGTGGATTTGATTCTACAGAAGCCTGTTGAACTTACACCCAAGTACCGGGAAGGAAGGAGATTCCGGCACACGGGGTGAGATGTATATGGACAGATCGGACAGTATATGAAGCTGGGTCTGTGACTATGGCTACTTTAGGCCATGTGCCTGAACTTTATCTGTGTTGTGTCTGTTTAGAACTTTCTGTGTTACCTGCCTTGGTGTTTTTCTGTGCTGTCCTGTATTGATTTAATAAATCAAGTTTTAGCTTATTCCAACGAGCACTGTGTTATATATATGGATCAGCCAGAGGAACACGACAGGAAATAGGTCCTTAGGTCGAAAGAAAGAGTGACAGTGAGTCCGGGGAAAACGGAGGAGGGTTGGCAGGTAAAGACCTATCCCAGCCAGGGCTATAAAGAGAATAATTTTGAAATATTGTGATAGGGCTATTTGGGACCCTCCACGTAGCTTGTTACATTAACTTCCTCATTCGTTTTCCTGTCCGCCCAAGCTTTTCATTGCACTTTCCTGAGAAACCACATTTTCATTGCCTTTAAATGTTTCTAGGTGTCTCTACTTATTCACAGTGCGCTTATATACAATAGTATAGGTTTTATGTGGCAACACAGTTCATAATCTTTTTTACAACAGTAAAGATTTTATGTAGCAACACAGTTCACCATGCACAATATAGGTTTCAATGTGGCACTTTAACAATCATTTTTTCCCCCACTACAAATGTCAGCTTTTTTTTTTTATTGAGTGTTTTTCATCTGCAAAATTCGACTTCTGCATCTTGCAAAATGCTACTTAATGCTTTTTCTATTCTCTACAAGGCATCTTCAATCAGATATTATTATTATGCCTGTTTGAAAATAGTTGTGCTGATGCATCACTCCAATAGGGAACTGTTCCGAGATAGTTGTACCGATATATCACTCTGGTTGCATACTGTTCCAAGATAATTGTAACTACACATCACTCCGGTAGATAGTGTTCCATAGTTGTGCCGACACACGACGCCCTGCAAAGGGTATGGTCATTTTTAACGTTTATGAGACTGGAAGGTCTCGTGGGTGACCTGAACCTAACTTTGTCGGGCGGGCATGCGAGTGTCCTACCCTCTTCGCTAGCTGGCATCCAGTCACTAGCCTGCGGTTGGTCTGATTACAGTTTATGAGTGGTAAATAACTCCGCAAGCACGACAGGTTTCCGTTCATCAGAAGACGTCTCTCTCTCTCTCTCTCTCTGTCAGAAAGCCACCAAAACCTGCTCAAGATGACTACCACATTACGGACAGACATTATTCTGCGTCTCAGAACAAGACACAATAGATTACAACCACATGTATACAAATTCAAGATTGGTGAATCAGCCCTGCTGCTATTGCTACTACTACTACTACTACTACTACTACTACTACTACTACTACTACTACTACTACTACTACTACTACTACTACTACTACTACTACTACTACTGCTATTGCTACTACTATTGCTGATGCTACTACTACTACTACTACTACTACTACTACTACTACTACTACTACTACTACTACTACTACTACTACTACTACTACTACTACTACTACTACTACTACTACTATTATTGCTACTACTACTACTATTGCTACTACTACTACTACTATTGCTACTACTACTACTACTACTACTATTACTACTACTACTACTACTACTACTACTACTACTACTACTACTACTACTACTACTACTAGGACTACTGCTGCTGCTACTACTACTATTGCTACTACTACTATTGCTGCTGCTACTACTACTACTACTACTATTGCTGCTGCTACTACTACTACTACTACTACTACTATTGCTACTACTGCTACTACTAGTATTGCTGCTGCTACTACTACTACTACTACTATTGCTACTAGTACTACTACTACTGCTGCTATTGCTACTAGTACTAGTACTATTGCTGCTGCTACTACTATTGCTGCTGCTACTACTACTACTACTATTGCTACTACTACTACTATTGCTACTACTACTACTACTACTACTACTACTACTACTACTACTACTACTATTACTATTGCTACTACTACTACTACAACAACTACTACTACTACTACTACTACTACTACTACTACTACTACTACTACTACTACTACTACTGTGTGTTGTTTGTCCATCAAGAATGATGATGACCATTCATTTCATCCAGTGAGGTTGAGGGTATGGAGCCGTGGGTTCTAAGATGGCTGATAAGGCCTATTTTGGCTCGAAATGTTCTTTGAGATTGTGGGCAAAGAATGCTTGACGTCTCTGGAGGAGGATTTCCTGCAGTGGTTTTTCTGTCCTGCCTTTTCTTCACAGCTCTTGCAGTCCTGGTTGCCTCGCATATGACTGCACCTTTGCGTAATGATGCACGCCACGAATTTCGGTCCATTGCAGCCATAGTTTTAAGTGCATTGAGATCTTGTCACGACCGTCTCCACATGGTCCTTGAAGGATAGGCTCCTGTCAAATGTGATCCCCAGATACTTCAGTTTGTTCTCTCTGCTGACATTTCTGCCATCTATCGCAAGGCTTGGGACATCAGCTCTTACAATCCTGTTGTCCAGAGAGCACCACAAAACAGCCGCCTTTTCCGGGTGGATGACAGCACTCATTTCTGTGCACCAGTCAATCACTTTATCTACTGTCGCCTGTAACTCCTGGGCTGTTTGCTCCCTATCTCTCCCCTGCCTATATGCAAGAATATCATCTGCAAATGTTAGTATTCTTCCAACCCCTGGTGCTTCTAGGTTTGCAGTCTTGCTCGTATACACATTAAAGAGCACCGGTGAGACTGCAGATCCCTGTGGCAGTCCCGGGGTTAACATATGTGGCTCTGAGGTCCATGCGCCCAGACGGAGAGCAAAACGACGAGAGTGCAGGACGGCTGCTATCCAGTTCACCAACCAGGGATTGACCCCCTTCTCCATCAGTGCGGTCATCAAAATATCATATCGAACTCTATTGTACGCATCCTCGAGATCAAGCGCTACCGCCATCGTTTCCTGTCTACTCTGGAACCCCTCATAAACATCAAAGGCAAAAGTGGCTGCATTTGACCAGGTATCTTTTCCTGGCCTGTAGCTCCCCAGGGGTTTATATAACTGGCGTACCCAGGGCAATGGTATTTGTCTGTATTTAGCTCCTGGAGCATGAGGAATAACAAGACAAAATGAAAAGTGCTACACAGCTGAAATACTATATGGAATGTACAGTGATGAAAAAAATTTGGCATTCCTTCTCTTTTCACAACCCATTTTAAGTGAAGTGCAAAAAGTTAATAAACTATTTGAATCTCAAAATGTTGATAAAGTTAAATTACTTGACGACCTCACTTTGCTATTTCACTCAATTGGTAAAAGACTTATATTGCCAACTTGTAAAGCGGACTTGTTCACTTGCACTATAGAGAGCTATTTGGCTCCCAAGCCGTACCTGCGATACCAAATCGAATAAAATATTGATGGTTTAAAAACAAAAGGACTGTTAACAGAAAATGAAGAGAACAACTTAAGAAAGCGCTGTCTAGATTTTCTTGTCTCATTATTCGATCAACTGAAGCAGAGACTTCCTGAAAATGTAGATGTATTGAAAAATATTTCACTCTTTTCTATTAACAACATACCTCAGCCAGTAAAGAACATACCTAAATATTGTCAAGTTATTAAATTTTTAGGGGCTAGTGTGGCGGAAGCAGAATATTAGTTAACAAAAATAAATTTGGTTGACTGGACAAACAAAACAGAAACTGAAGCTTTTTGGAGTGAAGTAAGACAATTTAAAGATGTCTCAGGTAACAGTCCATTCCGTGAGCTCTTTGAATGTGCGATGTCTGCCATGATACTACCCCATTCAAATGCTGATGCGGAAAGAGTTTTCAGTACTGTGAATTATACAAAATGTAAACTAAGAAACTGAATGAAACTTGATCTCTTAAATCCTATATTGACAATAAGATTTGGCCTGATGAGAGCAGGAAAATGCTGTTCAACTTATCAGCTCCCTGATCATATAATAAAAGAAATTGGAACAGCTAAAGTACACCAGAGTCATTTTGAATGTGAAGCTGAGGACATGATTCTATAGGTAAGTCACATCAATTTTCTTTTTAATGTTGCATATCCCTTACAGGATGGTGCAGTCAACATCAGAATTTTTCAGCTGCTGTTGATGTACAAGGCAAGATTACGCTCAGTAGTTTGCCATTGCTTTCTGAGCGACCGGCTCACATACCCTTGTAAGTTACCTGAGCGGCTCGAACCGCTGTCGGTTCCGGCGCAGCTGCGTTACTCACGAGAATATACGGGATAACGGCGACAGCTGTAACCTTTCACCAGGGAGAGCGGCAGTCACATCAATACATATGTAATTTCTTACTTTCTCAATCTGGATATTTTTCCTAGATACTTTCCAACGAAATCTAGATATTTATGGATGTTGTTTGGGCCATTTCTAGATACTTTTGGTCCCCAAAAAAAAAAAATGGCAACCCTGGCCTCATAATTCTGGTCCAAGCTGACAGTAATATGCGTCGCCTCAGAAAAACATGATTAGGCAATTCAAACACCAGGCTTCCGACTTACTGGCCTGATGAATTAACAAATAAACAAGGAAATGCTACGCACATAAAGTGCAGGAAAACCTGGGTAGTCCTGCGGCAGATGTTGCCTTTGGGGTGTGAAATGTTAGGCTTCTACCCATTCCAGGATATGGCATAATGAGATGAAAGGCAGAAGACAAGAAAGGTATGGGTAGTCCTGCGGCAGATGTTGCCTTTGGGGTGTGAAATGTTAGGCTTCTACCCATTCCAGGATATGGCATAATGAGATGAAAGGCAGAAGACAAGAAAGGTATGGGTAGTCCTGTGGCAGATGTTGCCTCTAGGGAGTCAAATGTTAGGCCGTGACATATTCCAGACTATGGCATAATGAGATGAGATGGCCAATTTATTTACATGTTACCTTTCCTTCCTAAACAATTATGAAAATTATGCGGTACCAATTTTACAAGGCCGGGTTGATCCAGAGGTGTACAGGTCAGAAAAAAGGACCCTGCCACTGCTAAGGCTTGAACCCAGTCCACTTACTTTTAAGAAAGAGAACTAACCACTATGATACAGCAAATCTAAATCAGAATCCAAATTGGACAATCCTGTGAGATGTATTGAGTTATGATTGTTACGGTTTGTTTTTCCTGATCTGTTTCAGATTTCATGTTTGCATCTAATTGTTCCTGTGGATTCCTGCTACAGGACTTGTGTGTATGTATTTAAAAAAAAAAACAAATAGTACTATGCTTACTATTATGTGGTTTACAGAACTAATTTCACTATTATATAGTTTGCAGAACTAGTTCCACCATTATTTGGTTCACAGAACTAGTTTCACTATTATATGATTTACAGAACAAGTTTCACTATTATATCGTTTACAGAAGTTTCATTAATATATGGTTAACAGAACTAGTTCACTATTATATGGTTTACAGAACTAGTTTCACTATTATAAGGTTTACAGAAGTAGTTTCACTATTATATGGTTTACAGAACTAGTTTCACTATTATAAGGTTTACAGAACTAGTTTCACTATTATAAGGTTTACAGAACTAGTTTCACTGTTATAAGGTTTACAGAACTAGTTTCACTATTATAAGGTTTACAGAACTAGTTTCACTGTTATAAGGTGTACAGAACTAGTTTCACTATTATAAGGTTTACAGAACTAGTTTCACTGTTATAAGGTTTACAGAACTAGTTTCACTGTTATAAGGTTTACAAGACTAATTTCACTATTATATGGTTTACAGAACTAGTTTCACAGTTATAAGGTTTACAGGACTAATTTCACTATTATATGGTTTACAGAACTAGTTTCACAGTTATAAGGTTTACAGAACTAGTTTCACTATTATATGGTTTACAGAACTAGTTTCACTGTTATAAGGTTTACAGAACTAGTTTCACTATTATAAGGTTTACAGAACTAGTTTCACAATTATATGGTTTACAGAAGAAGTTTCACTGTGATAAGGTTTACAGGACTAATTTCACTATTATATGGTTTACAGAACTAGTTTCACTGTTATAAGGTTTACAGAACTAGTTTCACTATTATAAGGTTTACAGGACTATTTTCACTATTATATGGTGTACAGAACTAGTTTCACTAGTTATAAGGTTTACAGAACTAGTTTCACTATTATAATGGTGTACAAGACTAATTTCACTAGTTATATGGTTTACAGAACTAGTTTCACTATTATAAGGTTTACAGGACTATTTTCACTATTATATGGTTTACATACTTAGATGTACCTTTATGGTATACGGAACTGTGAGTGGCACCTTGCCGTCTTGACAGACGAAGTAAGTGGATTGGAATTCGGCCAAAATTCCATCACATAATGCCTGGGCAGAGCTTCAGAGAACATGCGTTGCCCACGCAGCATGTTCCCTCTCTCGGCCTTGCCTTGTTTACTCCAGAGGAAAGGATAACCAGTACGTCTGGAACAAGGTAGGCTGCAGACGCTGGCAGTTCAGCGTCAAACCTCCAACAGCAGTAGGCGAATCTCACCGCCAAGAGGAGTTGAGTGGCGGCCAGACCCTCACATCCTTGGGATTAGACTTAGAGGTGTATCCTGCGGCTGAGGGCCTCAAATCGAGTGTCTGGACCTATATGAGTGTGCACACCTGTTATTCACAAGTGTCCGGACCAGCGGAAGCGTGTACTACTGTCAGACGCCCTGCCTGACTCTGTGTGGATCCCGCGACCAGCAAGAATATGCCCGCCGGAGATATTGCACGTCTGTTGCGAACAAATCTCCCCTCCTGACACTTTGTGGATCCCGTGAAAAAAATGATGAAAGTAGTGGCATTTCAATTGCGCTTGCACTCCCACCTATGCTACACCCTTCATGTGTCTTCATAAAGTCGGACTAGAGTCAAGATCAACAGGGTATTCTTTCTGCTGATTCTACCAAGTTTCACTATTATATGGTTTACATGCTTGCTTGCGTTCGGTGGCTGTGAACTCCAGCGTGAAGTCCTGTATGTCAGATGAAGACATCCTGTTGTCAAACATTGAAGTGATGTCATACCAGACCTGAGGTTTGCGTGAGTATCCGTTGTCCCATGTCTGACTTATTGGTGTGCAGACTGGTGGTTCCTCGCCGTGCAGCCAGATACTCTCTGACTTCGGAAGAATCAGCGATCCTACTACGTCAGCCAGGACCCCGAAGGGTCCTATTGCCCAGGCCGCACAGCTAGGACGTGTTAGTAGGTCTTGGCCAGTATAGAACCTGGCCCTGGTGCCTTGGAAACACCTCTGCGTCCCTATGGTTTACATAATTAGATTACTGTTACATGGTATACAGAACTAGTTTTACTATCATATAGTATACAGAACTAGTTTTACTATTATATAGTATACAGAAGAAGTTTTACTATTATATGGTATACAGAACTAGTTTCACTGTTATATGGTATACAGAACTAGTTTCAATGTTATAGGTATACAGAACTAGTTTCAATGTTTTAGGTATACAGAACTAGTTTCACTCTTGTATGGTTTACAGAATTAGTTTCATTATTATATGGTTGACAAAACTAGATTTACTATTATGTGGTATATAGGACAAGTTTCACTTTTATATGGCATTTAGAACTAGTTTCATTCTTAGATGTTATATAGAACTTCACATTGGCACCTTTCCGTCTTGACAGACGATAGTTTGGTACATTGTGCTTCAAAAAGGCTTAATAACTACGACCCATGGCGGTGACGAGTGTGGCTGGTAAGGCCAATTCTTGCTGCAAATGTTTGCCCACAGTAGATGCATGTGAAAGCATGGTCATTTCCACCATTGTGCAAAATCTTATGTCTCTCACGCTCTGTGTGTGCTTTATCTGCAATCATTTTCTCTTTTGTCTTTATTCCATTTCTGATGTTTGCCCTCCATGCAACACGTTCAGCGGCGACTTGCTCCCAATGTGCATTATCAATGCCTGTATCAATCCTGTCCCGCTTACACACATCTTTGTATCGTAGTAGAGGCCGACCCTGAGATCTCCTACCTGTCTGTAATTCACCAAAAAAGATGTCCTTTGGTATTCTACCATCATCCATCCTCCTAACATGTCCTATCCATCTAAGTCTACGAAGACTGAGCATGGAATACACCGTCACACAACCTGATCTTTCCAATACTTCAGTATTTGTGATTAAATCACACATAGAACTAATATAATATAACCTTTATATAGAACTAATTTCACTATTATATGGTATATAGAACTAATTACACTATTATTTGGTATACTGAACTAATTACACTATTATTTGTATAGTAGTATACTATATCTGTAAACCATATAATAGTGAAACTAGTCCTGTAAACCATATAATAGTGAAACTAGTTCTGTAAACCTTATAATAGTGAAACTAGTTCTGTAAACCATATAATAGTGAAATTAGTCCTGTAAACCTTATAACTGTGAAACTAGTTCTGTAAACCATATAATAGTGAAATTAGTCCTGTAAACCTTATAACTGTGAAACTAGTTCTGTAAACCATGTAATAGTGAAATTAGTCTTGTAAACCTTATAACTGTGAAACTAGTTCTGTAAACCTTATAATAGTGAAATTAGTCTTGTAAACCTTATAACAGTGAAACTAGTTCTGTAAACCTTATAATAGTGAAACTAGTTCTGTAAACCTTATAATAGTGAAACTAGTTCTGTAAACCAAATAATAGTGAAACTAGTTCTGTAAACCATATAATAGTGAAACTAGTTCTGTAAACCTTATAACAGTGAAACTAGTTCTGTAAACCTTATAATAGTGAAACTAGTTCTGTAAACATTATAATAGTGAAACTAGTTCTGTAAACCTTATAATAGTGAAACTAGTTCTGTAAACCTTATAACAGTGAAACTAGTTCTGTAAACCATATAATAGTGAAACTAGTTCTGTAAACCTTATAATAGTGAAACTAGTTCTGTAAACCATATAATAGTGAACTAGTTCTGTAAACCATATATTAATGAAACTTCTGTAAACGATATAATAGTGAAACTTGTTCTGTAAATCATATAATAGTGAAACTAGTTCTGTGAACCATATATTAATGAAACTTCTGTAAACGATATAATAGTGAAACTAGTTCTGTAAATCATATAATAGTGAAACTAGTTCTGTAAACCATATATTAATGAAACTTCTGTAAACGATATAATAGTGAAACTTGTTCTGTAAATCATATAATAGTGAAACTAGTTCTGTGAACCAAATAATGGTGGAACTAGTTCTGCAAACTATATAATAGTGAAATTAGTTCTGTAAACCACATAATAGTAAACATCTCACAGGATTGTCCAATTTGGATTCTGATTTAGATTTGCTGTATCATAGTGGTTAGTTCTCTTTCTTAAAAGTAAGTGGACTGGGTTCAAGCCTTAGCAGTGGCAGGGTCCTTTTTTCTGACCTGTACACCTCTGGGATCAACCTGGCCTTGTAAAATTGGTACCGCATAATTTTCATAATTGTTTAGGAAGGAAAGGTAACATGTAAATAAATTGGCCATCTCATCTCATTATGCCATAGCCTGGAATAGTGTAAAAGGCCTAACATTTGCACTCCCCTAGAGGCAACATCTGCCACAGGACTACCCATACCTGTTCTTGCCATCTGGCGTTTCATCTCATTATGCCATAGCCTGGAATTGGTCAGAAGCCTTACATTTGACTTCCCTAGAGGCAACATCTACCAGCAGGACTACCTATACCTTTCTTGTCTTCTGCCATTCATCTCATTATGCCATATCCTGGAATGGGTAGAAAGCCTAACATTTCACACCCCAAAGGCAACATCTGCCGCAGGACTACCCATACCTTTCTTGTCTTCTGCCTTTCATCTCACACGGAGCATGGAGCCTCAACCAACTCACATACATGGAGATCAGCACGGCAAAATGGATAAGAGCACTCATTCTTAAACTTCCAGTGTGCTTATGCTGAGGTAGAACTTTCCACCCCTACAATGGTCAGCTGGACTAAAATGTTGACTTCTCGTCCTTGACTTGGGGACATAATTACAAGTAAGAACATAGTAATAGAAGACCGTAAGAACGTAGTAGCCTAACGGTGCTACCCGGGCATAATTTTGAGTTAAAATGTACCCAAAGTATTTCAAGATCCTCGCCGGTGCTATGGAGTTTGTGCACTGAGCTGAGATTATCCGGACTCAGGCTTGAGTTAGGAGTAGAACGGAGCACTTATGGGTTACACATGTGTGCTGTGATGTTGATCGGTCGACTAAACTAAACTATACAAGTAAGAAGTCAGAGTGGGTTTGCCTGATGTAGAGGAACACTGATAATAGGGAAATCTAATCCACACTCAAAAACCAGTCCAGTGCACTAGAAGTAGTCGCACGTGTATGGACTACACTTGAGTTCAAAGTGTGTGAGCGCTCTGCTTACAAACAAACACCAACTCGCACCATGCCATGTGTAGACTTGTTCATGATTAAATTTTGCAGCAAAAGTTTTCTGTAGGATGAGGGAGCCATTCTCATGCCAACCCTCCTTGGTCACCCTTTAAGACATGCATGGTAGGTTACAGTGTTACTTTTCTTCCCTTCCCTTCCCTTGTGGGCCCCGATTACACATAGTGACCTATACCCTTACCAAAACATAACGAGCCTGTAACTGATCAAAGATTAGAATTTGGGTCTCTTGATTGAAAGGCCAGTATCCAAACATATCATCATGTTTCAGTTAACTAGTCATCGCTATATAATTATGGATTTTAAAAAATGTATATTGGTATATAATAGTGTGTCAGTCTTTGTGTCTATTTTATGAGTATTTTGTGTTATAATGTTATGAAAGGTAACTGGGAAAAAAGTAAATAGTTATTATAAAATGACCCCATGATGCGAGGGTAAGTTAATAAGTAAGTCACAAATGGCTGTAGAAAAATAACTACACATGATAACAACTTGAAACAGTTTATTTTTATACATACATTGTCCCTTTATTTCTCAACATAATTTCCACAAACATTGATGCACTTATCCCATCGTTTTATCAGTCCTCCCAAACCGGCTGCATAGAACTGCGTGCTTTGTTTTCATTTACTTGCCATCCCACAGAACTGTGTGACTTACTTATTGACTTGCCCTCATAACATTTTTCTACCCACCTATGCATCGCTTTACGGGACAAACATGTGTCAGCACAAACATTGACAACCCACCTTGGCGGGAGACATTTCGCGAATGACGCCGAAGTTGAATGTGAAGTGAAAACGTGGTTTAGAAAACAGAGCACGCAGTTCTATGCAGCACAGTCCGAACCTGTGTCATGTAAATAGGGTCTTTTACATATTTTTAACTTAATACCTAATATGGGAACCCAGCTTGACCCCAGCCTAACATAGGTGTCAGGAAATGTTCTGGGAAGTAGAGGCAGCCAGTGTGATATTGATCACATGACCCATCAAGTGGGGATAGAACTATAAAATTATGAGGCTGGCACCATTGACCCAATATTCCTCAAAGCATGGAACAGGTTCCTTTACTTTAGCCTTTTAGTACCTAATCAATCTTGGTCAGGGTAAATTTGTGTTACTTTTTATAACAACAACAAAACTCTCATAACAAGAAAACTTGGTTCTATATAATAGTAACACAGACAAACTATGTTGTAAATACATTCACTGCATGTACCAGACTGGAGTGCAAACTCATTTGTTTAATATTCATTCACAACTCATTTTTAACTTTTCGGTGATCTCAGGGGAAACAACTCTCAAATAGTGTGCTTGCAGTTTTTTTGCCAGGCTTTGCTGTTGTCGTTTATTTCATTATTTTTGCTGTTGCTTACTTTTATGTTGTTTTTCTGGTGCATCTCACTCACAGTTTATGTGTATTCTCTGTGTAAATATCAACAAGCTAATATTACCATGAAGTAACATTTAAATTGTTTTGTTTATTATATTGTGAATGAGTGGATTTTAAAAACATTTTCCCCAGGTTGACCAAATTAAAAAGTATCACCAGGAAATGTTCTTGGCAGTCAAGATGGCTGGTGTGTTATTGATCAAATATACACTCATGATTGATCTTTACATATATGGGGCTAGAACCATGTACCCGTTATGTCTCAAGGTGTAAAAAAGGGTCCTCCAATTCAAATTTTTCAACAACAAAAATCCAAATTCAGTCTCATTAAACCTACCTCCTCAGCTTTGGTTATTTTGAGATTCGTGGTTGTGTGGATTGTTAGTCCTAATTCATACTGGTTTTATTGGAACCGCTCTGTTTGTCGGATAAGGTTATTTTTGTGCTGCCTGGTAATTTCCTTTCTGTCTTATGTTGGTCATGATAAAGACCGGTCCTTGGTCTGCATACTTTCGTTTTTGGTATCTTTCTCTATTAGCACTTCTACATGATGGTTGTTTCTTGTGTTGTCCTCACTGGGACTGGTCCCCTGTCATGTCCCGTCCTCATAAGGACTCAATGTAGGCGGCAAAGGCAGAGAATTCAAGTGCAGTCCACCCCCCCCCCCCCCAGGTTGTCGTACACAAAACACACACACACACACACACACACACACACCCCCCCCCCCTCCGGTCAGCCGCCCGTATTCCTCTACGTTTGCTTTCTCGTTTTCATCATTGGTGTATGGGTTGGTGCGAACAAGACTGATTCCCTGA
>JACEFZ010019085.1:0-25922 GCA_014155875.1 Cepaea nemoralis
CACATTGTTGAAGAATATTCCCATTTACTTATATATTACATTGTGGTATTTCGTTCTTCCTATGACGACCATAATCTGTGTCTTTTTACAATTTAATTCTAACCCTAGTTGTTCACTGTGTGTAACAATCGCATCTACTAAATTTTGCAGGTCCTGTTCATTGTCTGCAATCAAGACTGTATCATCTGCATATCTAATGTTATTGATGCATCGTCCCCCAATGTTAATTCTTTCCATATCTTCAATATTTCTGAAAATATCCCTACTGTACCCTTGCCTTCTACCCTTCGCAATGGCAATTCTTATTCTAATCTCTTCAAGGCATCTCCCATCAGATGTTATGACTGTGCCGAGATAACTGTATCGATTCACTTGCTTAAGAATATGCCCATTTACTCGTATATCACATTGTGGTATTTCCTTCTTCCCAGTGACGACCATAATCTGTGTCTTCTTAATATTCTGTTCTAACCCTAGTTGTTCACTGTGTGCAACAACCGCATCTACTAAATTTTGCAGATCTACCTTCGCAATGACAATTCTTATTCTAATCTCTTCAAGGCATCTCCCATCAGATGTTATGACTGTGCCGAGATAACTGTATCGATTCACTTGCTTAAGAATATGCCAATTTACTCGTATATCACATTGTGGTATTTCCTTCTTCCCAGTGACGACCATAATCTGTGTCTTCATAATATTCAGTTCTAACCCTAGTTGTTCACTGTGTGCAACAACCGCATCTACTAAATTTTGCAGATCCTGTTCATTGTCTGCAGTCAAGACTGTATCATGTGCATATCTAATGTTATTGATGTCCCCCAATGTTGATTCCTTCCATATCTTCTATATTTCTGAAAATATTTTCACTGTACAGGGAAAAAAGATCTGGAGACATTACACATCCCTGTCTCACACCTCTTTTAATAGGCTGATGTCGACAAGTCTCACTTTATCGAAAGTCTTTGTGTAGTCAATAAAGCAAAGATATAGATCTTTGTTTATTTCTGAGTAAAGATTACGAACTACAATAGAACCACAACTAAGCGAACCACATCTTGGATTTAGGAAAAACAAAGGGTGCACAGATGCCATCTTTGCTCTTAGACAAGTTATAAAAAAATCAATCGAATTTAATGAAACACTCTACTTAGCCTTATTCGACTGATTTTTGCGTGTGGATTAGCTTTCTCTGTTACCAGTGTCCCTCGCCATCAGGTGAACCCCATTCCGACATCAGAGGTACTTGTAATTTACGACTCCAAGTCAAGGACGAGAAGTCAACGTTTTAGTCCAACTGACCGATGTAGGGGTTGCACCTCTTACCGCGGCATCAGCACGCCGGATGCTTAAGAACACACGTTATTCATTCGGCCATGCTGACCGCTTATGATGTCATCAGTCCACACTAAACAGGAATGAGCAGCCCATCTATGAGTACAATATTTACTGTCCAAAGCATTTACGCCATTGTGTTAAGGCAATCCAGTTACTAGGTTATGTCGTCACGTCGTGAGTTCTAGTCGTTATCCATGTTGACTACATGTGCACCAGTGCCCGGGTCGTGCCCAACATCTAGTATGTATAATCCTTATCATTCCTCATCCCTACGATAGTATCTGTGACACGCTTATTTTACTGGCTATTTTTGTTGTATCTAGAATGCTGGATTCTCTTTTGGGAGACCCGGGTATCGGATCCTCGGTAAGGCGTGGAGTTTTTTTTTTCTTTTTCTGCCGGGCCAAAAAGAAAACTCTAACCTGCACAGTTCGCGGCGACTGCACTAGCCAGGTGGCCTTAATTCCTCGGGCTCAAGACCTTCCTGCTATACACCGCAAGGTACTATATTGGCAGTAAATGACAGTTGACAGTTTTTATGCAATCGTCATGAATTGTCACACCAAAACCAACTCAGGGCCGCGTCATGATCCGAAATCCAGGCGTCCATATTCGTGCTACCGCACGCTAAGGGTAAGCATGTAAACAAACACGACAAATCTGCGTGGGTTAAATCACAACGCATGCGGGTCAGATAGCGATCGTGTGGTTGTCAGGTCGCTAAAGTAGGGCTGTGTTTCCTATAAGTCAACCGTTTTATGTACCGGGAGAGGTTAAGTCAAGTCTGTTTTGGGTGACACTGAGTTTATTAGTGCTAGGAGAACTATTGAACGGTTAGTGTTGAATCGACATTTATAGAGAACTATCATACTATAACCGACCGGGATTCGAACCGGTCACCTTCAAATGACGACTGCCCCTCGCTGCAGGAACAGGTGTACTTTGACACATGACCATCTAGACACCCCAAATTTAGAATTATTGGACAATTAGGATTGATGTTGTATTCAGACGAGAACTATTAGACTACTAGCCGTGACACAGATCACTGGTGCACAAGGCTCGTCTTCAAAGAAGAGTTGAAAGTTGATGTTTCAAGAATCATATGCGTATAGTGATACAAGACGTATCTATGATCTCTTGGGTAGTGAGATAAAACACTTAGCTCTCTCGTATGATGAAAAACAAGAGGCCTCGCGTGCAAGTCGCTCACTTAAAAAATTCCACGGCAGTTAGAAATCGAGTTGTTCTTTGTAAATAATTTTTTTTAATCGAAACATACGAAAGGCGGGAAAAAGGAAACAACATGATTCCATCTTCCTTTGTATGTATATCGGTTCTCCTTCTTCTCCGCCTCCCCTCCCACCCCATCCCCGTAACATCAGGAATTGTATCACAACCGTGGTCACTGACTTCTCCATTGGTCTGACAGATCGTTAGAGCAGCAGTTCCGGTTTAATAGGGTACGTTACACTGTGTACCATAACGGGAGACTCCGTTGAAGAAACAAATGTACACTTTACACTTTGAGTGCAGTTTTGAGGAGCAATGATGAGTGGCTAGTTTTAACTTTCTCTTCTTATTCTTTCATAGTCACTGTACAAACATGATTTGTCTGTTGT
Source organism: Cepaea nemoralis (assembly GCA_014155875.1). Taxonomy (NCBI): domain Eukaryota; kingdom Metazoa; phylum Mollusca; class Gastropoda; order Stylommatophora; family Helicidae; genus Cepaea; species Cepaea nemoralis. The sequence goes on from JACEFZ010019085.1 coordinate 2,961, forward strand.
ATTACTAAATACAGCTGCTCCCACTAGTAATGATCATCATGTACCATGCCGATAAGCGTGAGCAGTCATGTTTCGCCATCTCATACGATCACCATAGTCATGGATCAGCTCTGTGTTCTTGTCTCGACCATACCCCGTGGCCAAGCCATCCAGGTATTTACATCTGCCTTTCCTAATAAAGCTACTGCAACCATTATTACTGCTGCTACTACTATTATTGCCGGCTTCGTGGCTTAGAGGTTATAACTTTTCTCCTTAATCTCGTATACTCTCGTCGGTGACGTGATGACGGTGAGAATCAGCAGTGGTTCGAATCGCATCGGTAACTTACGGGGTATGTGAGCCGGCCGCTCAGAAAGCAATGGCAAACTACTGAGCGTAATCTTGCCAAGAAATCAACATACAGCTGAAAGATGCTGGTGTTGACAGCGATGTCCTGTAAAAGGATATGCCCCCCCCCCCCCCCCCAAAAAAAAAAATACTATTATTACCACTGTTGCTACTTTTGTTACTGCCCCTGCTACAGCTACTATAGGCGCTGATACTAATTCTAATCTGTCTACAATAATAAATAAAATCACACAAACAAATCGTTCCATAAAGCAACAATAATTATTCTGACAAGTCCTGAAAAATGAAAGCGAGGCAGCAAAAAATAACCAAATACCATAACAGAAGGTAACGGTGCATGCAATCAAATTAACCGCGCTTCAAACAGACCTTTCTTGATCGGTCTGGTAGATAGAGTTAATGTAGCTGAGATGGTTGTTTGCTGGTTTCCCGTTGGAAATAATATTTTTTACATTGATTTCAGGTTAGTTTTGAAGCCAGCTTTGAAAGGTTTTATCTGTAATGGCGTTTTTCGTAATTTGGTATTCTGTGCGTGTTTATGGCTGTTTGTTGTGGCGTTGTTTAGATTGTTCTTTGTTGTCACTACATTAGCTTCAGTGCAGGTAAAAAAGGGCGCCCGTGTGTTGCCGGGGTCCAAAGTAAAAGAAAGAATAGTAATACTTGGAGCTACCCTGCATGCCGTAAGAGATGGGTCAGGAGGGTTGGCGTAAAACTTGCTGCCTCATCCCGAGACGACTTTAGCTGCAAACTTCAACAAATGATACACGCGTCTACACGGGGCTTGGCGTGAATTGGTCGAAGAGCTCTGCTACGTTGGGAAGTGAGAGGAAGAAGGGAGACGGGCATGTCCGAGTGGTTAAGAGCGCTCGCTCTTAAACTTCCGGTGCACTGATGCCGAGGTAGTGGGCTCAACCCTTACACTGGACAGTTGGACTAAAATGTGCACTTCTCGATTTTGACTTGGAGACCTACATTACACGTACTTCAGAAGTCGGGGTAGGTTCACCTGTTAGCGAGGGGCACTGGTAATAGGAAAAGCTAACCCACACGCAAATATCAGTACAATAGACTAGAAGTAGTAGCATGTTGTGGATTACGCTTGAAGTCACAGCGAACGAAAGCCAAATTTAAAAAACAAATTTAAATCGTGGGGGGGGGGGGGGGAGGGGAGACGACCTATGGTTGTGTCCACTGGAAAAGGTGTGCTATTGGCTTCTCATTTGCTAGGCCGGCTATTTTGCTTAATTTTAATTTTTTTCTTTTTCTTTTTCAAGTTGATTCTATGGCTGTTTTTCCTATCACGGGCTTTATTATGGAATTGTCTGTCTTGGCAACAGTTTGTTGTATCGTCACGTTGGTTGTTGTTTTCTCTTCTACTGTCTCCGTGAACTTTGGTTCTATGCTGATTCGCATTGATGCAGGTCTTGTTTTCACTTTCCATTATTTATTCCCACCCGCGCGGGTCACTTTCACTGACCGTTGTTGACAAAGTATTACCTGTATCTTGTTTAGTTCTGAACTATTCACATTCATAAAATGAACGTATGTTTAATAGATAGGACATGGTACAAGGTTTTGCTAGCAAATAAGAAGTAATTGATGCCACCCTTCAGTTTACAATTTGTCTCAATTCAACGCTTGTTAACGTCAGTGACTAGGCAAGATGTATTATTTTACAAGTGCCATGTGCAAACACTTCAGGTGGTGAATGTAAACCGAACGATTACACGGACAAGTGTCTGAGGTGGCAGTTGTTTGCTTGGCATGTACCGCGCCCGAAGTGTGGTTGACATAGTCTTCTATAGGTGTAGTCGCGAATGTAGGTGCCAAGTTAACGACTCTTGACATGTACCGCGAGTGAAGTGTGTGTGGTTGACATTGTCTACTATAGGTGTGGGCGCGAAGTTACTGACTTGACATGCACCGCACATGAAGTGTGGTTGACATTGTCTACTATAGGTGTGGGCGCGAATGTAGGCGCTAAGTTATCGACTCTTGACATGTACCGCGCGTGAAGTGTGGTTGTCATTGTCTACTACAGGTGTGGGCGCGAAGTTACTGACTTGACATGCACCGCACATGAAGTGTGGTTGACATAGTCTTCTGTAGGTGTAGGCGCGAATGTAGGCGCCAAGTTATCGACTCTTGACATGTACCGCGCGTGAAGTGTGGTTGTCATTGTCTACTATAGGTGTGGGCGCGAAGATAATGAATGACTTGACATGTACCGCGCGTGAAGTGTGGTTGTCATTGTCTACTATAGGTGTGGGCGCGAAGTTACTGACTTGACATGTACCACGCGTAAAGTGTGGTTGTCATTGTCTACTATAGGTGTGGGCGCGAAGATAATGAATGACTTGACATGTACCACGCGTAAAGTGTGGTTGAAATTGTCTACTATAGGTGTGGGCGCGAAGTTACTGACTGGACATGTACCGCGCGTGAAGTGTGGTTGTCATTGTCTACTATAGGTGTGGGCGCGAAGATAATGAATGACTTGACATGTACCGCGCGTGAAGTGTGGTTGACATTTGTCTCAACGTACATTCAACCGCCGAAGCATTAACTCAAACTTGAATGAATGTATGTAACAAAAGTCGCTCACCTTGAAGACTGTTATAATTTTGAGATAAATCCTTTTATTTCGGATCTGCTCTCTTTTAGACAAAATGAACACAACACTGCGGTATCATATAACGGGGCCCTAACACGGGCACGGGACGTTATATATGTTAATACAACTTGGCCGTTCATCCAATTCTATAATTACCCAATCTCCTAAAGCATATTGCAACCCATGTCCAAACATAACTCGTTGTCTATATTATCTATATGTCCCGGTCCTGAGTATGACAAGAATGCTATATATAAACAGGTGATATCCCTTCTCAGTAACAATGCCTTGCCCTAAATGATCAAACCTTTTTCTCACGGAGCTTTCAGGGAAAAATACACACAGCCGTCTTGATCTCCTTTCTCCAAAGTCACCCCCTGCTGTCCCTGACGATGATTACGTCGTCCTAAGTTTCTAGTCGTCAAGTCATTCTATTGTTAGACTGGGAATCTCCTAATTTACATTAGGTGGTGCGTGTGGGCGTGACCACTATGTGGCATAATGCCCCCTCCCCAAAAAAAAATGCTATGTCATTTTTCCTCTCATAATTACTTACAACTGTAACCATATTTTTACGCACTAATCAGGACTTCCCCATCAATAACCCTCAAAAAAAAAATCATAAATGCTACATAACGGGCACGCCCACCTGTCCGAACCCTACGTCGAACGTCGTGTGACTGATCCTATGGGATCAGTTCAACTAATAAGTTAATATTAGTCCCTACCTTGTCCTAATGACAAGTATGTCCTAGTTCTAGGACGAGGGTAATAATGACGCAACCATGTTAGTCGTAGTCGTTACTTGGTGTCGTATGACAATATTAATGGGTAGGGTGCTTGTCTGTGCTTCCACCTTAACTTTTTCCCGATATTATCCTTTGGGATTTGGGTTGTCACTTGGTCATATTTAGCTCCTGTACTGATTCATAAGCATACAGCATAACATGACACATACCCTTCGGACCCAACATTTCTCATTAACTAATATAAATGCTAAATAATCAAATATAGTCATTCACAATTACAACTTTATACTCAAGTGTTTCTGAGTTCTTTCCAATCGGAAGTCCTTGTCTCTGTTAATAACTTTCATCCTTGCCTTGGCTCTGTTTTGAACACATATCAGATACAAATGTACCTTATTTATAATACTTAATCAAATAACCTATCTTAACATGTTGGTTATTGTTATCTTGACCCACTAATAAGGCTTATAATACGTAATCAACTCAATATATATCTGAACTTTGAACTTAATACAACAAGAACTATAACTATAATTCAAAAATTCAACTATAACTAACCAACAAGAAAATCTGCCATTCTATAATCGACTCAGAATGTCAGCAAGATTATTGTCTTTCCCAGGAATGTGACAGATGTCAAATTCATAGTCTTGTAATAGTAATGACCATCTATGTATTCTAGAATTTTTTCGGATGACCCGATTTGAAAATTTGTAACGGTTTGTTATCCGACAGAACCAGAAATTTCCTACCTAGTAAGTATCTAGAGAACTTCTCAATACTTTCAATTAAAGCTAGAGCCTCTAATTCAGTAACAGCATAGTTTCTTTGAGTTTCAGATAGCTTCTTACTGAAGTAAAGAATAGGATGTAGTTTCCCTTCATGTAATTGAAGTAATACAGCTGAAATAGCATGTAAACTAGCATCTGTTTGTAAAACAAAGTCTTTTGAAATGTCAGGTAATTTCAAAATAGGATATGTACTAAACAGAGTTTTTATCTGTTGTAACAACTTCTCGTGATCCTCTGTCCAAACTATCTTTGTTGGTTGACCTTTCTTTAATAGTTCTGAGAATGTTGCTGTCATATGTGCAAAATTAGGGATAAACTTTTGATAATAATTAATCAACCCTAATACACTCCTAAGTTCCTTCTTGGATGTTGGAGGTTTGATATTAAGAATCTTTGTCACAACTAATGGATCTGTTTTTCTAAATCCGTTAGAGATTCTATGACCCAGAAATTGTATCTCAGTAAACCCTATCTCAATCTTACTTGGTTTAGCTTTCAACCCATGTTCTTGTATTTTCTGGAAAACTTGTTTTAGAATTTTAACCTGTGTATCAATATCACAAGTATGAATACAAATATCATCCATATACGATGCTACGTTGGTAATTCCATGAAGTAATCTTCTCATCATTCTCATGAATGTACTTGGTGCATTTTTGTAAACCAAATGGAAGATATTCCCATTCATATAAACCCAACGGCGTGCTAAATGCTGTAATATGCTTTGAATCTTCCTCCATCGGAATTTGCCAATATCCTTTTGTAAGGTCAATTTTCGAAAATAGTTTCGAGTTTGCCATGGTTTCAATTAACTCATCAATATTTGGCATAGGTTCTGCATCTAGTAAAGTTAATTCATTAACTTTCCTGTAATCAACACATAAACGTAATGACCCATCTTTTTTCTTAACAATTACAACTGGTGAACAGTAATTTGAAATTGATGTTTTTTATAATTCCAGTTTTATCTAAATCTGAAATTTCTGCAGTCACTTTTCCAAATAATGTATTGGGATAGGATACGGTTTCACTTTAACTGGGACATTTGATAATAAAGTTATTTTATGTTTAATCAGTGATGTCTGCCCCGGTTTATCCGAAAAAATTGAACTATATTCCTTTATTGCAGTAATAAGCTTATCTCTATCTTGTACTGATAAATCTTTACTATCTGAATCGCTTGCCAATTACTGTCGTTATTAACTATAGGTGTTGGAATCTGTTGTTCTATCGCATCTTCTTGTTGCTCATTAATTACCCAACAAGCTGTTGCTATCCTATGAGGAATTTGTTGTGTCACTTGACCTGCGTTATCCACACGTGGAATATATGGTTTCAACATATTAATATGAAAAATCTTATGTTTGCCATTCACATCAATACGATAATCAACATCGCTAATTTTCTTAATTACCTTAAATGGACCTTGCCATGAAGTAACCAGACAATCTCGAGGATCAGGTAATAATAACCAAACCTCTTCTTCTTCTTTCAAGACTATTGTCTTGGCGTTCCTATTACCATACTGTCTGTATCTTTCTCCAGCTTTATCCAGTGCAGATTTTGCAATCTGACAAGCTGTGATAATTTTATCTCTTAACTGTGTTACTATTTCATATGCATCTCTTTTCGGATGATCATATGTTTTATTTGTGAGTATGTCATTATATATTAATAATGGACCTCGTGGATTTGCTCCATATACCAACTCGAATGGAGAAAACCCTGTACTAAATTGTGGTACCTCTCGGTATGCAAACAGTACCGCTGGTAATAAAATATCCCAATCTTTGGGCCTTTCCGCAGCAACTTTCGCCAGAGTTCGTTTAAGAACTCCGTTGTAGTTCTCATTCACACCATTTGTCATTGGGTGCCAAGGTGAACTAAACACCTGTGGAATCCCAAGTATCTTCATTGCCTCTTGAGTGGCCGTTGATATAAACTGACTACCTCTATCTGATAATATGCAGCTAGGGAATCCTATTCTGCTAAAAATTATCAATAATGAATCTAGAATGGATCTACTCGTGATACATTTTAAAGGAATAGCCTCTGGCCAACGAGTACAAAGATCAATCATAGTTAATATGAATCTATTGCCTCGATCAGTAGTTGTATTTAGCGGACCCACAATATCTATAGCTATTTTCTGAAATGGTCGTGATGCCAAATCAGTTTTCTGAACATGTGCTTTGGGATGTTTGCCTTTTTGTGTGGTCATCTGACATAATGTACATGAACGTACATGTGTGGTAATGTCTTTGTTATATCCAGGCCAATAGAATTGCGTTAGCAATCTATTAGTGGTTTTAGCAATCCCCATATGACCAGCGAATGGAGAATCATGTGCTAATTTTAATGCCTCAGTACGATATTTCGATGGGAGTACTGTCTGAAAATACCGTGATGTACCTCTATCATATCGTCTCGATAAAAAATTATTGTCTAGGAAAAATTTCCAATTACCTCTTTTACCTTGTTTTATTGGTTCAGTCAGTTTCTTAAAACAAGATTTTAGAGTTGGATCCTGTTTTTAATCTTCTGGTACATCAGTCACTAGTCTGATATTATTTTCTAATTTGTCACTGTCTTTATCCCTTTTGTCTTGAGCTCTTGTAATTGCATTAGCTCTTGCATGATCAATTTCCCATTGCTTTGCTTCATCATGCATTAATTGTTTTGCATCTGGTATGTTACCAATCAGTAATCCGGCACATGGATTTGGTACTAAGGCTGCGTTTATTGTGCCTTCGTAATATGGTGACATAATTGTAATCGTGGCAATCTTATATCTTTCTATTGTGCCACCGAATGTTCTGCACTCTACAGTTCCGCCTGTATAATCTTCTTCTTTTATCAGCTTTCGATCTACTCCGACAATCGAAGCTCCCGAATCACGAATGCACGAATTCACCATTTACCCATGCTTGATGGATTTTTAGTTTGCCATTTTGTATGCTAACGGCATTAGCTTCATGAATTGTTTCTATAGATTCATTACTAATATTGTCAGTTATACCTTTATTTAACTTGTCAGTCTGATCATCATACTGTTGTATGATGGCTGCGTGTGTCTCTTCTACATCGTTTGAGTCACTACTGGAGTATATGCATGCTGTACTAGCTTCCTTCCAGGAATTTCTCATCGGACAAGACCTACTAGTGTGTCCGTACGCCCTACATGAGAAACATTTTATACTTCTTTTAAAAGTCATACTTATTTCTCTTCTTCGAAGTAATATCTTTTAGATATGCGGAATAACCTGGATGTTTATCACACATCTCTAAGTTTCCATGTGATAATCTACAATATTGGCATCTGGTGAATTGGCCTTTTCTTGGTCTTTCACCTTCTCTATTGTAAGGACTATTTCTATTGCTACCACTACTAAACTTTCTAAACTTATTGTTTTCTCTTTGAAATTTTGCACTTGCTCCTATCACTAATTCAGGTTGTGCACAGTTAGCAAACATATCCTTATGTGCATTGAAATAAGATTCACCCTTAGTTTCCATCTCACTTAAACTTTTACATTTGTTTTCCATAAGAAATACTGACATAGGTTCTGGTATTGCAGATAACATTCTATCTCTGATAATTAAGTCTCTCACTTTCTCATAACTATCATTAATATCCGCAGCCTTACACCACTTATCAAAACTAGAAGACATTTCCGAAGCGAAATCCAGGAATGTTTGATTCGATTTCTGTGTAAGTGTTTTAAACTTAGTTCGTAAACCAGATTCATCCAAAGAAAAATGTGATAGCACACGATCGCGCATATATTTGTAGTTCGTACGTAAATCCTCAGGAATTAACTCAATCACTTTCAGCGGCTCTAACGCGAGGTGACGGTGAAACAGAATTGGTACGTCCTTCTCCGGAACTTTGTAGTGCTTTACTAGCACTTCGAAATTCGTTATCCAAGAACTAACCGAATCACCTTGTTGGAAATTCCTGAATAAACCTTGGTACTTTTTCACAGGATCGTTCTGCTTAGTCAGCATTTTCTCTCGTTTGATTTCAGCTCCACGTTCCATCTCAAGCGTCTTGACCCTTAGGTTACCTTCAACCTCTTTGTCCTTCCAGAGTGTCTCTGTAGCAAGTCTCTCCCTATCAAAAGCCAATTGTTTCTCTTTAAGTTCTGCTTCAGCAACAATTTGTTTCTCCTTTATTTGCATCTCTATCATTAACTTCTCTTTTTCCGCATTTAATTCTTTTTCTCTAGACTCCATTCGTTCGCGTTCCAAAATTATCTCACTTTGTCTGATCGCTATCTCTTTTTCTTTCAGTTCTCTCTCAAGTTGTTTCGCTTGCTTCTCTGCTGTCAGTCTTTCCTGTCTTTCCTCCTTCTCACGTGTGGCCTGAAGTTGTCTTTCTTCTTTGTCAAGTTTCTGTTGTTCACTGAACTCAAGCTTTGCCCAATTTCGAAGCTCAGCACCAGTTAGACCAGACTTCTCACCCATTTCAAAGTAATATTGCAGCGTAGACATCTTCTCTTCTTTTCCCACCTGTAAAATGCTATCTGGCTGAAATAAATATAGTAGTAGGTAAGAGAAGAAAAGAATCGACAAGAATTGTGATATTGTCTCAACTCACTATCACTTAGATAGTAAGGTAACTCTCGTATCACCGTTGAGAAAATATAGACTCAATTAAATTTGTAGTGTAAATTCGAACACAACAAAAGAATCAACCAAATATATCTATAATGAACAAAACAGATCTAAATTATAAAATAAATATAAAGAAATATGTCTAATATACAATATGTGTGACGCAAGACAACTAATAATCATAAGAGACGATCGACGACTGACGTAAATACATATTACTGTTTACAAACGATAACAAAATTTTATCCCCATTTTTGACGGATAATGTTCCTACTATACTACTAACGTAAAGACGAGACTATAATATTGTGGTGACGCCCGCAAGATCAAAAACCAAACAAAATTAATTCGTAATGACCTGGCGCTTGTCAACCCACAAATCACTTCATGAACTAATCAAGATATCAAATATCCTTAGCTCATCAAGGCCTTTTAACCACCCGCAAATAAAATAAATAGCCTTATTATGAGTCAACATAACATCAATCAACAATGAATAACAATTACTGGCCTTTCTCCGGCTCTGTTGTACATAGATAACCGAGTAGAGTTCCTGTCGTTCAAAAATTTTGACATAGAATTGTGTCGATCAGTTCCTTAATAAATTGATCCCTGGTCATCACTCGAGTATTGGTATGATTGTTGATTTCTACCCGAGAAACTGTGTCCACAATAGACTTGCTCCTGGCTTGAACGATAGCACAATTAATTTGTACTTTCACCCTGGACTCAGGAAGTCCGTAACCAACCCATAACACGTAGTTGGCTGTAGTGTAACGACGACGTTTGAATTTTTTTTTTCTGCAGCCTTATTGTGATAAGTTTAGGCTGTTGTAGGTATCCGACTGAATGATGCCCACAGTGAAATCAGTAGATCTGCTTGCATTCAGTTCTGGTACATAAAGTCCAAAGCGTGAACAAACTGACTGTGTCTGGTGTCACGATGAAAAATGGTAGTTGTCAATCCGTGTGATAGTACGTCAGAGTCTTGAGGAACATGTAACGTTCCGATGCGTTTCAGATGCAGTGTAGTGTCCAGTAGTATTCTGTCACGGTGTCGTTAGACGAACGAAGTGTTATTTCCATGTCCGTAAATGAGCTCAATGGTGTCCTAGTGAGGATCGCTAACATTGGAACAATGTTAATAAATAACTGAGTCATTTACTACAGCGGTGCAATGTGTAACATCCATAAGTGTCTTTATATGTTCCTGATAATGGCATCGTACATGTGTAGAAGTTGGTGAAGTCGTATAAATGCCGTGTGGAGGTAAGTGTCCTGTTGTCTGTGTATCTATATGTGGCGTTGTCTTAATGACCTGGTATCAGAGTGGTAGTGTAGGACTAAATGCAATAAGTCCCGACGTAATATTGACATTTGACATCTCGTACGTTAAAATGTTAAGTAATTAATCTCTATAATGTCTTCATAGACGTAATGAATGCCGATAGTGTAACTTTGACAAAGTGTCGGCAGCCAATAACATTATGTAGATATCCTTTTCTTCGTCAAGTGTATCTTGACTGTAGTATATTAATGTTCAAGAGTTGTGCACTGTAATGTGTAGACTACGTCTAATTTCAAAACATGTCCTATTTAATCAATTGGTACTATCATGTGTAATATGTCTCCTGATAGCGGACATCGAACTGATAAAGTGTCACATTGTCGTACAGCTTTGTGAACTAGCACAAGTTTGCTTTCTTACCTTGTGTATAGCAAACGACATTTGATTTGAATAATCAATCATTAATATTACATGGTTGCAGTCAGCAACTGTTGTTGTCTTCTGTTACGTTTAAAATGGTGCGCGTCGTTTGTACTATTCGTGCACTTCAACTTGACGTGTAATTTTCATCATTGCAAAAGCGGTAGTCATTCTTTCCTCATTAATAATCTGTAATACTGTCCTACACTCCGTGTAACAATAATATGTTATGTTTCGTTTTCTGGCGACGTCAGACAGCTTATATTAAATCGGGCGCCATGTTGGTGCATTGTACATAGTCCTGATGCAACATCGTGCTTCGGAATATATCATCGTGGCGTGCATTTTATGTTTCTTACTGATCTGGCGGAATCAATCGTCGTTTATTCATACTATCATCGTTTCCTCGGATCGAAGTCCCCACGTGTCTCAACGTACATTCAACCGCCGAAGCATTAACTCAAACTTGAATGAATGTATGTAACAAAAGTCGCTCACCTTGAAGACTGTTATAATTTTGAGATAAATCCTTTTATTTCGGATCTGCTCTCTTTTAGACAAAATGAACACAACACTGCGGTATCATATAACGGGGCCCTAACACGGGCACGGGACGTTATATATGTTAATACAACTTGGCCGTTCATCCAATTCTATAATTACCCAATCTCCTAAAGCATATTGCAACCCATGTCCAAACATAACTCGTTGTCTATATTATCTATATGTCCCGGTCCTGAGTATGACAAGAATGCTATATATAAACAGGCGATATCCCTTCTCAGTAACAATGCCTTGCCCTAAATGATCAAACCTTTTTCTCACGGAGCTTTCAGGGAAAAATACACACAGCCGTCTTGATCTCCTTTCTCCAAAGTCACCCCCTGCTGTCCCTGACGATGATTACGTCGTCCTAAGTTTCTAGTCGTCAAGTCATTCTATTGTTAGACTGGGAATCTCCTAATTTACATTAGGTGGTGCGTGTGGGCGTGACCACTATGTGGCAACATTGTCTACTATAAGTGTGGGCGAGAAGTTACTGACTGGACATGTACCGCGCGTGAAGTGTGGTTGTCATTGTCTACTATAGGTGTGGGCGCGAAGATAATGAATGACTTGACATGTACCGCGCGTGAAGTGTGGTTGACATTGTCTACTATAGGTGTGGGCGAGAAGTTACTGACTGGACATGTACCGCGCGTGAAGTGTGGTTGTCATTGTCTACTATAGGTGTGGGCGCGAAGATAATGAATGACTTGACATGTACCGCGCGTGAAGTGTGGTTGACATTGTCTACTATAGGTGTGGGCGAGAAGTTACTGACTGGACATGTACCGCGCGTGAAGTGTGGTTGTCATTGTCTACTATAGGTGTGGGCGCGAAGATAATGAATGACTTGACATGTACCGCGCGTGAAGTGTGGTTGACATTGTCTACTATAGGTGTGGGCGCGAATGTAGGCGCTAAGTTATCGACTCTTGACATGTACCGCGCGTGAAGTGTGGTTGTCATTGTCTACTACAGGTGTGGGCGCGAAGTTACTGACTTGACATGTACCGCGCCCGAAGTGTGGTTGTCATTGTCTACTATAGGTGTGGGCGAGAAGTTACTGACTGGACATGTACCGCGCCCGAAGTATGGTTGACATAGTCTTCTGTAGGTGTAGGCGCGAATGTAGGCGCCAAGTTATCTCGTCTTGACATGTACCGCGCGTGAAGTGTGGTTGTCATTGTCTACTATAGGTGTGGGCGAGAAGTTACTGACTCTTGACTTGACTGTTGATCTCAGTGAGATACTAGATGTCTTTTTGTATTCGTGAACTTTGACTGCCAATGTCATCGACTGTTTCATCATTACTGAATTGTGTTGCACTGTTTCTTCAAGCCTGTGGCTCAATACATCCGACTTCAAGGGTTATTTTATGTTTGCTTTCTTTAGCATCTGACTGCACCCCGTCTGCCTACAAGACAACCGGTGTATGTGTGTGTGTTATTCTTCTGGTTCCTATCCCATGACCTCTTCAACATGGAAGACCCTACCGGTAGCTGCGTTACCATAGACAGCGCTCTTGTGGTCATTGGAACACACAAACTTCACTACGTCTTCAAGGTCGGCTGTTATTGTTTATGTGACCGGTCATCATTTACCGCTCGCATTTACTTCCCTATATAAATAAAACTAACAACGACTGCCTGAAACAGGCAAATGAAACTAGAACTTATATACTACAATAAGAAAGAGACAAACATCTTTCTTCGGTCATGTGATCAGGAGAGGGGCATTGGAGAACATCGTGACAACTGGAAAGATCGAGGGGAAGAGAGGCAGAGGCAGACCAAGAGAAATTATGCTGGATTGATTGAGACGGTGGCATGGAGGAATATCAGCAGCAGATTTGATTAAGAAAATCAAAGACCAAGAATTGTGGAGAGCCATGAACGCCTACGCCAGCTGGCAGGGCACTTGATGGTGATGATATAAATAAAAGTATCTATCTTATGTGGTTGGGTCACCCAAATGCGCAATAGGATTCTGGTGATGTCACCACAGTCATAAACAGTATGTGCGACCACACAATACCATAACGCCATAAACTATGTGCCACCACGACCATACCGTAAACAGTATGTGCCATCATAGCCGCGATATAAACAGTGTGTGCCACTACGACCATGTCGTAAATAGTATGTGCTGTTACGACCAGATCGTAAATAGGATGTGTCAGTATGAATATGTCATGCACAATGTGTGCTGTTTTAAGTACGCCATAAATAGTTACAGGTGCCGCTGTAACGCGCCCGCCTTCAGGCCTCGTTGGCACTCGTTCATTCCGGATCGGCGCGGATTCGAATTTTTCTAATTGGCCTGGACTCCCGGGTCGAGCCGACCTGAAATTTTTAATTAATTATAAACAATATGTATCATTATGAACACGTCATAAACAATATATATCATTATGAACACGCCATAAACAATATGTGCCGTTATGAGCAAATCGTATACAGTGTTTACTATTGTGAACACATCGTATACAGTGTTTACCGTTGTGAACACGTCATAAACTGATTGTACCTCTGTGAACATGCCGTAAACATTATATATACCGATATGGACACGTCATAAACAGTACGTTATGTGCAAGTTCAGTAAATCTACGGTTTTTTTTTTAAACGTGTGTACTTATCACCGACAACTCGTCAAGTGGCGTAACCTGAGGTCGTCAAGTTCCGCTTCCGTGGATCTGTCAAACTGTGAACGGGTCGTGTCTAGCCACACAAAGCCGACATTGATTTCATGTATCTACTTGAGATATTGATTGAAATAGGACCTGTTCTCTCTCTCTCTCTCTCTCTCTCTCTCTCTCTCTCTCTCTCTCTCTCTCTCTCTCTCTCTCTCTCTCTCTCTCTCTCTCTCCATTTGTCTGTCCTTCCATCTATATTTCTTTCACGCTGCCTGTCTGTGTGAGTCTTTATTTCTCTCTCTCTCTCTCTCTCTCTCTCTCTCTCTCTCTCTCTCTCTCTCTCTCTCTCTCTCTCTCTCCATTTGTCTGTCTTTCTCTCCATTTGTCTGTATTTCTCCATATGTCTTTCACGCTCCCTGTCTGTGTGAGTCTTTATTTCTCTCACTCTCTCTCTCCCCCTCTCCATTTGTCTGTCTTTCTCTATATGGCTTTCACGCTTCCAGTCTGTGTGAGTCTTTATCGCTCTCTCTCTCTCTCTCTCTCTCTCTCTCTCTCTCTCTCTCTCGATGAATGAAAGATGAGTGATCGAAAGGGCCGAATGTAAGACGGGCCTGCGTGCCCAATTTGTTACCCTTTTAAAATAAAGTTTGTTCGTTCGTTCGTTCTCTCTCTCTCTCTCTCCCTCTCTCTCTCCATTTGTCTGTCTTCTCTATATGTCTTTCACGCTCCCTGTCTGTGTGAGTCTTTATTCTCTCTCTCTCTCCCTCTCTCTCTCCATTTGTCTGTCTTTCTCTATATGTCTTTCACGCTCCCTGTCTGTGTGAGTCTTTATTCTCTCTCTCTCTCTCTCTGTCTGTGTGGTTGTGTGCCTTTCTCTCTGTGTGATCGTCTTTATTTCTGTCTCTCTTTCTCTATGTCTTTCTCTCTGTCGGTCTGTCTTTAAATCTCCCGGTGTGCGTTTCTTCCTCTCTGTTTTTTTCTCTCTGTCTGTCTTTGTGTTTTCTCTCTCGGTCTTTCTCTGTTTTTTTCTCTGTCAGTCTATTCGTCTCTCTCTCTCTCTCTCTCTCTCTCTCTCTCTGTCTCTCTCTCTCTCTCTCTCTCTCTCTCTCTCTCTCTGTCTTTCTCTCCCAATCTGTCCATCTTTCGCTCTGTCTTTCTGGAGATCACGATTCTCCTGTACTCACTTCTCCTCTTAGTTCTCATAGATCAGGGTGATCTATGAGACAAGAGCCGCCCGGGTGTTGTCACAGCCCTCACGGGAAGCCAACAACAATAGCACTGTAGCCTATTAAGCATGTCGTAAGAGGCGACTAGTAAGCGTTGGGGCGAAACTGGCTACCTCACCCCATAGCATACTTTAGCTGCAAAATCCAGCGAAACCTGGCCATGCTTACACAGGTTTGGTGTGAATTGGTTGCGGAAGTCCTACAGCAATATGTTTTGTCACCTTTGTTATTCACACTGACTATAGACTGGACTGTGAACACAACAATTCATGCCATCAGAAACGGAATTCACTGAACTAAAGGCAGTAGTGAATTATATAGGGAGGTCATGGAGGGAGCTGAAAGAGAGTGAAGAATAGGACGACTTGCCGCGAGTTTCCTGACGGCCTATTCTTCATTTGAGGATACAATGAGAAGGAAGAAGAAGAAGAAGAACTCTTACATTTTGTGCATTGACATTCAGGTAGACCTAGTCCTGAAAAGGGCTTGCACCTTTCGGAGTGAAGTTGGTATAGAGATTTTCTCGATCAGATACCAAAGTACCATACCCCGCGGGAACTGTGGTTCAGTTCTTCTGCCCCCTCTCCAAACCTAGAAATCAGCGGGATGTGCAAGACCAGCAGCGTAACTTAAGGAGGGGGGGGGGGGGGGGGGGGAGAGGATAACCTGAAAAGATCAAGAACACATAATTTTTCGATGTAGTCACCACTGCGTTCAACGCTAGTCTTCCAGCGCCGATAACGTGCTTGGATTCCTGTAGAAAAATCTGGGGTCACTACTCGGTGTGGCTGACCTGGTCGTGAACTGTCTGTCACAGAAGTCGCGCCGTTTTGAAACTTCCTACTTCACTCATACACTTGCTGGACTGACAGGCATGAATAACCATACTTGACCTTCATTCGCCGATTAATTTCTATAGGTTTCTCCCCTCACTGATTAAAAACAAAAAGCGGATAATATAATGCTGCTCCTCTTTAATGCATGTCAAAAGTGGGGCGGTCATCTTTAAACTGTCCTTATGACGTTACGGTGTTCGTCTGCACGGTGATATCACGTGCTGAACACTCTTTGACATCCTTAACGGCAATATTGACAGGTTACAAGACAATGGCATATTTTTTGTAATTCTTAGCACACTTTTAAGGTTTTGATTTGAAGCTTTCTCGTATGAACTGACGGGTTTAGGTCTAGGTTGGTAATTAGGCTCAGTGGTAACATAAGAAATAAGAAGCGTCGGTGTAATACCTACTAGGCTTTTACCTTCACCTACCTGTATATTCAAGGACACCTGGATGCCCTTGGCACCTGTGATCTCCAAACGCAGAAACCACGAAAGATGCGTAATGGGAAGTTACCGAAGCCTACCACTCGAGTCATTATCATTACCGCGTTCGTGGTTGTCAGGGCTCGACACTCTTGTCATTATCATTATCATTATCCACGTGTTGCTCGTGTACGATGATACCAGGCGAGCGTCTGTTGTTGTAGACAGGAATTGTTCGAAAGTCGTAGCTAGCGGTACTTTGTTGATAGCGGCGTGAAGATATTGTCTGTCTGTCTGCTCACATTGGCATTAGAGAACTGGGTGGATCTTTCTTTCGTTCTTTCTTTCTTTCTTTATTTCTTTCTTTCCGTTTTTCAACTTTTCTTTCTTTCCCTGTTTCTTTCTTTGTCTCTTGTGCTTTTGCTGTCCGATTTTAGAGAATTATCTTGTAATGTTTTTGTTTTAATATTCTATTGGCCATGCACCCACTATTATTCACAAACTCGACCTCGCAGAAACACCGTCTCTCTTTCTCTTCTCTCTCTCTCTCTCTCTCTCTCTCTCTCTCTCTCTCTCTCTCTCTCTCTCTCTCTCTCTCTCTCTCTCTCCCCTCCCCCCGCCATTTCCTTCCCTCACACTCTCCCATTTCTACCCATACACTATTTTTTTCGGTCAGATACTACTCTTGTGTATATACAAATACGTATAAGCTGAGCAACTAGTCTCTCTCTCTCTCTCTCTCTCTCTCTCTCTCCTCTCTCTCTCTCTCCTCTATCTCTCTCCCCCTCTCTCTATATCTCTCTCTCCTCTCTCTCCCCCCCCCTCCCCTCTCTCTCTCTCTCTCTCTCTCTCTCTCTCTCTCTCTCTCTCTCTCTCTCTCTCTCTCCTCCGCCCTCCCCACAGCCAGAAACTATTTTACGACTCAGTATATCGAAGTGCTTCCGCAACCAAATAGCAGTGGGTAATTGTATCTACGAAAGTGTAACGGTTCAACCATTTTTCGATGCTACGTTTAACATTGACAGTTGTTTGCTGTGCCAGCTGGAGTGTTTGAGTTAACACCTGCAGGCAATACAGTAGTTGTAATTCTGTGCGTCGGTTTTACTGCAACTTTCTACCCTGGTTTGTGTGAGCCCTTGGCATCGTGGCAGCTCCTATTTACTGTTACTTCTTTAGTTTGTTGTTTTTATACGTATATTTGTTGTGACATGGCGACAGTCCATTCTTTTTTTAGTCCCGTTGTCTCCGTAATGTCTGTCTGTCCTCTCTTCTGTTTCGTTGACTCACTTTTGTCTATCTATCTATCTATCTATCTATCTATCTATCTATCTATCTATCTATCTATCTATCTATCTATCTGTCTGTCTATTTCTCCTCTCTCTCTCTCTCTCTCTCTCTCTCTCTCTCTCTCTCTCTCTCTCTCTCTCTCTTCGCGTGGCTGCCTGTCTATCTCCCTCTCTTTCTCGTCTCTCCCTCTCTCAATCCTTTCACATTTCACTCACACGCAAACATTTGCGGACCGACGCACGCACACGCGCGCGCACAGAGAGAGAGAGAGAAAGAGAGAGAGAGAGACATTCATTTGCTCACCCTCTCTACGCCGCAGACAGACAGTAGCTACACTCACGCATGTAAGTGGTATAACACACTAATGTATGCGTGTACATCGACACGTTCGCTTGCCTGTTTATTCAGTAATAATATCCTCAAAGTCACATTTCAAATTACCCTTGTCATTGGTGATCACATGATTGCATCCACAGCCATCACTTAACGCAGCATGACGCAATGAAAAATCTGTTGCTGCCTCCACACAACCAGGCCCAACTAGTGAATCAGAAATCAGTTTTTTAAACTCTTTTAAACGCCTGGTTCCTGTTTTCTGCATGTTTACACCTTCTGAATGTGTGATCGTTTAGTCGGTTATGTGCTTTTTTTTTTTTTTTTTTTGGTTTTTGTTCGCGTGAGGAGAAAATTACTGCACATTTTAATGTTTTGTAGTATAGTTGTGTTTTCTTCTCTCGTGCACCTTTATTTTCCAGGTTCGAGGGAGAAAGAAGATAAATAAATATGCTGTGTGGCACTGTGAAGCGTTAAGAAAGATTTAGTAAAGAAATAATGAGGACACACTACAGAACAATTAAAAATATATAAACAAGTAAGGTGTGATTCCCAACACTTCCAGATGGAGTATATTGAGAGGGTATGGCTGCAACAGGGGGTTGTAATATATATATAACAAGTAACACACAGGTTAGGTTGAAGGTGATGATACATTTCATTCTAGACACCACAGAGAATATATTGACAGCATTATGGATGGATGGATGGATGGATAGAAAGATAGAAGAATAGATTTGGTTGGTTGATTAGATTAGATTAGTAATGTACTGAGCGCCAAACAATACTTGTGCACTTATTTATTAACTGACTAAGCATGGGAGATTGCCACTTGTTTGGTCCACTGAAAACCCACGCTGACGGTTTGCGTTTCACGGAAGTTGCGCAGGTTGAACGTGAAGGGTTAATGTGGCTGAGATCACAGAGTACTTACTGTGGATTTCCGAGCACTAACACATCAGTGTGATGAGTATATCGATCTTGGTAGAGATTACGGTGATTGATTAAAAAGGGGGTGGGGGGGGGGTATAAGTGCAGTAATAAACTGTGTTAAATTTAGTATCTCAGTGTTTTATGTTTTAAACCAAAAATTACAATTGAGTGCAAAATTGCCTTGTAAATTTTAATTAGAAAAGACAGCCAGTGGGGATTGGGTTTTGTAATGTCTAGTAAAGAACGTGCAGTATTTAACTCTATAACATACTTACAGACTTCCTCTCGATGTCCCCTCGAAATGTGTGACTGTTCTGTCACTTTGACTGAAATATTCAAAGCCAGTTTATCATCAGTGGTTGTTGTTTAGCGTGCCTTCAGGGGTCTACACTTCATCTGTCTGCCAGAGTTCTGTATCATGTCTGCCCAGCCGCGTACTCTATCGCCATCTGTGAGACTATTCAGCCTGACTACGCTCTATGCTTAATTTACTGTGGATTTAAAATCTGGATTCGGAGTTGGTTCACTTTAGCTGTAGCTCAAGAATTGTGACTTTCCATACTTGAGCTTTATAAGTTTACTTCTTCAGATGTGTATACTCGTATCTTCGTGCAGCATCATCATAATTATTATTATCTGCCATGCCGGTAAGCGTACGGCGGTCATGTTTCGCCATCCTACCGATCACCAGAGTTGTGGGTCAGTTCTGTGGTCTTGTCCCGACCATGCCGTGTGATTTGTCCAGACAATGCCGTGTGATTTGTCCCGACCATGCCGTGTGATTTGTCCCGACCATGCCGTGTGATCAGGCCAGACAGATATTTACCTCTCTGTCTTCCCTTTGTTCATTTTCCCTTAATCTTGCCAGTTGTCACCAAGAGCTACGGAGTTCGTGCTTGATGCGACGCTTTCCGCGCTGCGGAAAGAGACTGAGCCATATGGGATAAAACCCGATGCAATGAAGTCGACCCTGTCGACTTTTAAGCGACTTTTTAAAGTTCTCTAGTGTATTTCTTCTCATAACGTGCGGGCGGGCCCCCCCCCCCCCCCCCCCCCCCCAATTTTTTTTTTTTTAAATTGGTCTAATTTCTCTAATAATTTTGCGGCTTTCATTTGCCTCTTGTAGGACTTGCTCGTTTTTTTTTTTTTTTAATGTCTATCGATAGTATTCTTTGCATTTCCCCCAGAAACCACATTTCCAATGCCTTTAGACGTTTTTCAGTGTGTCTGCTCATCGTCCACGCTTCACATCCACACAAAAGTACAGATTCTATGTAGCACTTCAACACTCTGCTTCAAGTTAAATCCTGCTTCGTATGTGTATATTTCTAGAGAAGAGGGAACCGGTACGCGGGTTAGATACGTGGTATCGAGAGGCCAGGCTATAACTAACCCTGCGTGGTTGCTGAGAACATTAATAGAGTGGTCGACAGAAGTAAACAACGACCTACGTATTGGCTGCAGTGCCTAAACGAAGACTTTCTATAGAGAGAGATACTTCGACATGATAATATTACCTTAGACTTGTAACTAACATAGACAAGAAACAACGGGCTTCCATAGAAATTGATAACAAAGTAGGTCAGTATCAGCTCATCAAAAGAGGTGTGCTACATGGATGTGTAATGTCTGCAGATCCCTCTCGTGGGATAATATGAACGGGGACGACAGGTCGAAGGATAATAATATGTGGATGAACTGGGATATAGGTAGAAGGGTTATATTTGGATGAACTGGGATTTAGGTCGAAGGGTTATGATATTTGGATGAACTGGGACGATGGGGTGAAGGATAATGATATGTGGATGAAATGGGATATAGGTCGAAGGGTTATGATATTTAGATGAACTGGGACGATAGGGTGGAGGATAATGATGAAATGGGATATATGTAGAAAGATAATGCTGTGTGGATGAACTGGGATATAGGTAGAAAGATAATGATGGGTGGATGAAATGGAATATAGATAGAGATATAATTGTGTGGATTAACTGGGATATAGGTAGAAATATAATGATGTGTGGATGAATTGGGATATAGATCGAAGGGTTATGATATTTGGATGAACTGGGACGATGGGGTGAAGGATAATGATATGTGGATGAAATGGGATATAGGTCGAAGGGTTATGATATTTAGATGAACTGGGATATAGATCGAAGGGTTATGATATTTAGATGAACTGGGACGATAGGGTGGAGGATAATGATGAAATGGGATATATGTAGAAAGATAATGCTGTGTGGATGAACTGGGATATAGGTAGAAAGATAATGATGGGTGGATGAAATGGAATATAGGTGGAGATATAATTATGTGGATTAACTGGGATATAGGTAGAAATATAATGATGTGTGGATGAATTGGGATATAGATCGAAGGGTTATGATATTTAGATGAACTGGGACGATAGGGTGAAGGATAATGTTCTGTTGATGAAATGGGATATAGGTAGCAAGATAATGATGGGTGGATGAAACGGGATATAGGCAGAAATATAATGATGTGTGGATGAAATGGGATATAGGTAGAAGGATAATGATGGGTGCATGAGATATGAAGGAAGGTATGATTAATGGTGAGTGAGATTAGATGGCAGGAAGATAGAGATAAAACGGAGAACAACTGGGAATTAACAGATGATTAAAATAGGAGTTAGGTCAGCACAGTGTTTGATACAGGTAGAGAGGAGATCCCTCAGTGCACCGTAACATCCCTCTAGCTTGTTACCACTTTACAGAATGCTAGCTATTTGTGTGCAGGTCGTGACACAATGATTAGTCCAGGCGCCGAGTTACACAGTTTACAACCCGCTAGAAGGCGAACCTCCAAGCATGGAATTGAGTATTCATGAGCTATGTTGCTAGATGGGAAATTGCCGGTGAACTGGGAAACCAAATTTACGACCCGATGGTTTTAGTGCGCCGGTATTTATGGATTCCCTTTTTTTTAAATGCCTCTTTTGTGTTGCTATTGTAGTTCTTGTAATTACTTAATTATTGCATGCTCTTAGTAGCCCATTTTGTGGTTTCTGCTGGGGCGTTTATGAACGTCGTTGAACAGGGCTGTTTAAAGAAACTGTCAGTGAGTTCACAAGTTTTCATCAGCGTAGTTGGGGGGGGGGGGGGGGGGGGGGGGGGGAAAGACAGATATAGACTGGTAGTGGGCAGCATCGCTCTCGGAGGACGGCGGAGAGAATCAAAACAAAGAGGGGTCAGTAAATTTATAGTGAAAAAAAGAGGGGTCAGTAAATTTATAATGTGAAGTTGATTTAGTAGCAAGCAAATGGCGTGTGTTTGTGCATTAAAAACGGGGAGGGATCTTGAGAGTCAAATGGGCAACAGTACGAATAGATTTTGGAAACGCTGTTCTGTCGGCCGTGTTTACTTTTGTGTTTGTTGCATTGAGATATGCAAGCATGTAGCCGTAAATCGTAAGAATTCAACGAGAAAATCACATCTCAGTTATCTCTCGTTTCCGTCTAATCTTGTTGTTCGGTGCCCATGGTTCCGTGATTCAG
Source organism: Cepaea nemoralis (assembly GCA_014155875.1). NCBI lineage: Eukaryota > Metazoa > Mollusca > Gastropoda > Stylommatophora > Helicidae > Cepaea > Cepaea nemoralis. The sequence continues at coordinate 25,535 of JACEFZ010019085.1, forward strand.
TCTTACAGTAGTGTCGTGTCCTCCTTTACAGTGCGTCCCTGGAGTGAAGAGAGCCGACACCCACATTATAATATTTTTTTCCCTCTCAATATTCTGGAGAATCCACCAGCTTCCGTCCAACACACTCCATCAGCCTATGGACACCTTTTCCTATCACTCTCTCACTGTCGTACTATGCCCCCTTCTCATACTTCCCCAACGCAACATACTCAACAACTCTTGCTTCTAAAAATTAATAAAGATTAATTTATTAAAATAAAAGTGTAACGTATATGAGACGTGTATGTGAAGAAAATGTGTGACGTGTTCTATAAAGGTTTTTTGGAAAAAACCCTCTGACCCAAAAAAGCCCCAACCGACCAAAAATTTCCCCGCCGAAAAAACCGCA
>JACEFZ010019086.1:0-57500 GCA_014155875.1 Cepaea nemoralis
CTTTTTCCGGGGTTGCCAAATTCAATGAAATTTTACTACATGCACACAAGTTAAGAAGAAGTTTAAAAAATAAAACTCAGTTCCCGGGGAAATTTAAACGGAGTTAAAATGAATTATTTCGTAAGCTTTACTAGAACGCTGCAGTAAAATTGCAATTTCTGTTTGAAAAAAAAAAACACATATTCATCCGTCAAGTTGTTTGTTCTCCCCCGATGGTGTTTCCACCTTGTCGTGGTGGGGGAGCTTGAGTTTCTCAATGACCCTGAGAGCTATGCCGGCGGTAGCGTAGCTACCAGCAGGGCCTCCCAAGCCGGACAGGTCAAAGGGTAGAGAACAGACAAAGAGAAACACCCTGGTCCTCCAGGTTGGGGGTTGAAGCGTGGGGTTAACATCCCCACCTTTGTAAAAACCTTTCTTTGTTACGAAACAAATACATGAGCCTCGATATCGGACTGACTTATCTGGACAACGACCTTGGAACGTTAAAGGACTTTTGAGATTTGGAACATGGAATGTACGGACACTATATCAAGCTGGAGCGGCCGAAGAACTAACCCGGGAGCTGGTTGAATATCAAATGGATATCACAGCAATTCAAGAAATAAGGTGGCCAGGAGAGGGTACTTTAGAGCAAAATGGAATGATTATAATATATGGAGGAAACACCCAAAATAAACATGAATTAGGAACAGGATTTGTCATCAAAAAAGAGTTATGGGGGAACATTTTAAACTTTAAAGCTTTTAATGACAGGATTAGTAAATTACGAATAAAAGGTAAATGGAAAAATATAACGATGATTAATGTACATGCACCTACTGAAGAGAAAGAAGATGATATTAAAGAAGACTTTTATAATGATCTGGAAGATGTCATAGAAGAAAACCCCCAAACAGGACATCCTGATTGTGCTGGGAGACTTCAATGCAAAAATAGGTAGAGAGCAAACTAATAAAAAAGTGGCCGGTATGGAAGCCTACATACAACTTCAAATGATAATGGATGGAGAGTCATCAACCTGGCAGAAGCCAAAGGACTGCAGATTAGCAGTACCAGACTACAAAGAAAGGATATACACAAACAAACTTGGAAATCATGTGACAAGAGAACCTATAATCAAATAGATCACATTTTAATTAACAACAGAAATGCATCAAACATACAGCAAGTCAGAAGTTATAGAGGAGCTGAGTGCCACAGTGACCATTTCCTCGTTGGAGCAAAATTTAAAATAAAAACTTAAGAGAGCTTTCTATACTAAATTACAAAGATTACACCCAACATATAACAGAGAAAAACTACAAGACATTACAGTCAAAGAGAAATTTACAGATGAAATAAAATGTAAACTTGAAACTTTTCAAAACCCTTTGGAGGAAAGCGTTGACCAAACTTGGTTGAACATCAAGAATACAGTTCAATCTACCGCAGAAGAATGTCTCGGTGTGTCAACCACGCATAGAAAGAACAGATGGTTCAATCAAAAATGTGAAGAAGCAGTCACTAAGAAGAGAATGCCAGACATGTATGGTTAAATGACATCAATAACATCCAAAAGGAAGAGCATTATAGAAGTGAATGTAAAGAGGCTACAAAAATAGTCAGACAGCAGAAGCGAGAATATATGAGTAATATAATCAAAGATATGGAAACTAATCACCAGAAAATGAATCCAGAAAGTTTTTTAAAGTACTGAAGTCAATGAAACGAGGGCACCAACAAAACACATATGGTTTAAAAGACAAAAATGGGAATATGATAAATACCAATGAAGAAATGTGCAACACATGGAAAGAATATTTTATTGAATTACTAAATTGTGAAGCTCCAAGTAACATTTTCCCACAGGAAGAGGTTCTAACATGCGAACCACAAATTGAAGAACCTACATTTGAAGAAATCCTATATGTAATCACACGACTTAAAAACAATAAGGCAACTGGGACTGATGGAATTGCTGCTGAATTTATAAAGGCAGGTGGCCATGCATTACATCTAAAGCTATACGAACTAATAATAAAAATCTGGAGGACAGAAGAATTACCCCATGACTGGAAAGAGTCATTATTGATACCTATCTTTAAGAAAGGAGACAAGTTCCAATGTGGAAATTATAGAGGAATATCACTACTGTCCACAAGCTATAAGATACTATCCGCAGTATTACTAAATAGACTAAAACCATATTCAGAAGACATATTAGGTGACTACCAGGCGGGTTTTAGACAAAACAGATCAACAATAGATCAGATATTTATCTTACGACAAATAGCCGAGAAACATTGGGAATATAAAAGAGATCTCCATAACATTTTTGTGGATTTTAAAAAGGCTTATGATAGTGTCCATAGGAATAGTCTATGGAAAGTTATGCAGGAATTTGGAATACCAAGGAAGTTAATTAACATGACCAAACTATGCATGGAAGATACTTATAATATAGTAACATATAAAGGCAGGAAATCAGACCCCTTCCAAATAACATCTGGCTTGAAACAGGGTGATGCACTATCGCCGCTACTCTTCAATCTGGCTCTAGAGAAAGTTGTAAGGAAGGTAAAGGAGGAATGTGATATTGGAGGAACATCCAGGCCGCTTGGTTATGCAGATGATATAGATATTATAGGGCAAAGTGAACAAAAGACATTAGAAATATTGACTCACTTAAAGGAAAAAGCCCAACAGATGGGGCTGGTTATCAACCAAGATAAGACAGAATATATGGTAATTTCAAGAGACGGAATGGCTAAAAACTCTGGCCACATACAAATAGATAATATGACCATTAAAAGAACGGAAACATACAAATACCTGGGTACAATCTTCAACTGCTCCAACATCATAAGGGAAGAAATACAAACTAGAATCAACTCTGGAAATAAGATATACTATGCACTACAACATCTACTAAAATCAAAGGCGCTATCTCGTAACACCAAAATCACAATATACAAAACACTGATCAGACCAGTTGTGCTGTATGGCTCTGAAACCTGGAGTACAACGAAAGGAGACGAAGCCTTGTTACAAACCTTTGAGAACAAAATTTTAAGACGCATCTTTGGACCCATTAGGGATACACAAAGTGGAGAGTGGAAAAGAAGAAGTAACAAAGACATTTATGATTTGTTTAAGTCCCCGCTAATCACTGGTATCATGAAGGCTAATAGACTACAATGGCTGGGGCATATAGAAAGAATGGAAGATAATAGGGAAACAAAACTCGCTTACACTCAGGAAATAAATGACCGTAGACCCCGAGGTAGACCAAGAAGGCGGTGGAGAGATAATATACATACAGACCTACAAGCACTTGGAATCAACGACTGGCAAGAGAAGGTCCACCAGAGAGACGAATGGAGACAGATTGTATTTGCAGCAAAGAACCTCAATGGCTCGGAATGCTGAAGAAGAAGAAGAAGAAGTTGTTTGTTGATTTGTTGACGGCATCCAAGTTTAACGTCAAGGTTAAACAAGGCGGAGTTTCTTCTTGAGGCGAGCTTTGAGAGATCCAAGACCGCACTCGCTGGTCGCTCGTCTAGGGTGATGATTGACTCGGCGTTTCTGTTTGCGTCGCTAATGAAAATCTCTGATGTGGCTAAAGTGATGCTGTTATAGCGACATGATCTTCCCACTGTTAAACAAATACAGAATAAGTAATTCAGAATTATAGTATAGAATGAATGGACACAATTTAGATTATAAATGGCACCGACATCATAGTTACTCGACGAGTTGGAGTCTTATGCTTTACTTATTTTATGTGTTTAAACCCGGCCTTTATCTTCTTGTGTCCTCTCTTTGTCCTCCATTGGGTTCACATGCCCTTAACCAACTCGCCCCAATCCGTCCTATCCTTAGTTATACCATGCAGCTCCATCCATGTCCTCGCTATCCTTAGTTATACCATGCAGCTCCATCCATGTCCTCCCTATCCTTAGTTATACCATGCAGCTCCATCCATGTCCTCCCTATCCTTAGTTATACCATGCAGCTCCATCCATGTCCGCCCTATCCTTAGCTATACCATGTAGCTCCATCCATGTCCTCGCTATCCTTAGTTATACCATGCAGCTCCATCCATGTCCTCGCTATCCTTAGTTATACCATGCAGCTCCATCCATGTCCTCCCTCTCCTTAGCTATACCATGTAGCTCCATCCATGTCCTCCCTATACCATTTATTTCTGTCTCTACTTGTCTTCTCCTCGTGTATTTAGGTCTTCCTGCTCCCCTCAACAGCTCATCCCACCTGTGGATTCCAGGGAAAAGACTCTTGATATATCTATCTCAGCTTTTCTCAATGTAAGTGATCAAACATGGCACGTTTAAAGATTGCTCTTTAAAAAACAAATAGACAAGTCCTCTCTCTCTCTCTCTCTCTCTCTCTCTCTCTCTCTCTCTCTCTCTCTCTCTCTCTCCCTCTGCCTCCCTCTGCCTCCCTCTGCCTCCCTCTCTCTCCATCTGCCTCCCTCTGCCTCCCTCTGCCTCCCACCCTCTCCCTGCCTCCCTTTGCCTCCCTCTGCCTCCCTTCCTCTCCCTCTTCCTCCCTCTCCCTCTCTCTCCCTCCCTCTCCCTCTCTCTCTCCCTCTCTCTCTCTCTCTCTCTCATGCTTGCCAAGATCCGACCCAAGGGAGAAAGACAATCAGATACCGTCGCAGTTCTGACAAATAAACGATGCCGACTAGCAACCCCAGTGGGGTTGAAGCGAAACTGAAACAAAATGAAATTTACTTCGGCTACCAAATCCATTGCGTATAAAGTCCGAATAATTTGCAAGGTGTCACTACATGCTTGGTCCAGACATATTTTCTACAGCTCTAAGCTGAGGGATATGGATTGAACGCTTCTATGTCAATATCCCCCAGTTGTAAGGGCCTGTCCGTTACTCATCCTCTGCTGCATGGAGGTGAGATATTGAGCCAGCAGCATCTGCAGCCTAACTTGTGCCTTACGTCTGTAAAGACGACAAGTGCCACTACTGTGTGGGCATTAATGGTGAAAAAGGGTCCCAGTCAGTAAGCAAAGCTCACTGAGTGAGGTTTATCAAAGGTGGAAAAGCGTCCCATTGGCACGAAATGGAACATTGCTTGGTTAGCAAATCCATTACGTGGAAGTCCGAAGCGAAAATCTTGCTGTGTGGATGTCGTCTGCATAGTGGTCCCCGCTGGTCTTCGAAGGAGCAGCCTGTGGTGAACGGGAGGTCCAATATGCGAAAGTGAGGCTAAGCAGCCATATGCAGGACGTGACGATTCATTGGGTGAGCCCAGTACCAGAGCAATAAGTGTCGGCTCAACAATTATGGAAGCCTCCTTGGATAGCGGGTAATGCCCCTGAATTTCAGTGAGGGCCAGCCGGATGTCTTCGGCCGTTCTAACTTGACCAGCTGGGATGTAGATGACACCACAAAAGTGAGAGTCCAATGTCCGTCTGAGAGTGGGAGAAGATTGCCCTTCGAAACACCCGGGGAGGTTAACTTAGTCAATAAATGCCCACAGAAGTCGGATGTGTCATCATAAAAGCGTAAGTAAAGCAGATATGCTGTAAACAGGTTCAAGGCAATTACGTCTGGAAACAAAAAATAAAAACAGTAGGGATGAACGCAGAAGAAGAAGAAAATGTAGTATTTGCACTTGATCTTTCCAGGGCCACCAGCAGAGGCAGTCATACGAATGACACATAGGGACGTGGGGTCCTGATGGGGTGGCTCTGGCACTTCGGGGAACAGCGAGTCCTAATTTAAAAAGAAAAAATTCTCGATTAAAGGATAGTTATTTTACAAAATTAGAAAAGAACACCACACGTAATTAAACTTGCATAAGGGACATAACACTACTACTGATATTATTTAAAGGGACATTACTGAAAGCATGATATGTATGTTAAGTTATTTAAATAACTATAGTTTTCCTTACAATCTTTTGTAAATATTTTATAACGTTGTCTAGAAATACATAGGTCATAAATGATCTGATAAAAAGTTTAAGTTGTCTTTAAAACTTTTGTAGAAATAATGGCTTCGTTTTATATGAATGTGAATGTTATAGGGCATGTTTATAATCCTCCTTCTTGTTACATTAAATTGCTTTTGTGCTTTCATGTGCATATGAAGGCTTACTAGTAACATTCATTAATTTTTGTCAGGCCTGCCAAAGGCCAAATACCCTCAATATCACCTCTCGGACCCATTGCCTAAAGTAGAAGTGTAGAATCTGCGCTTGATCTTCCCAGGGCCACATGCAGAGGCGATCATCCGAAAGACACAACGTGGGACCTTAATGGGCTGCTATGACAACCTTGGGAACCACGAACCCTGTTTAAAAAAAAAAAAAATCTTAATTGTCAAGACAGACAGTCGAGACAGGAACACAGAGTTGATCCACGACTCTGGTGATCGAGTGAGATGGCAGAACATGACCGCCCACGCTTATCGGCATGGCACATTGTGCAATTTTCAGCACTTTTCATTGTTTCACGGCATTTTGATCTCTCTCTCTCTCTCTCTCTCTCTCTCTCTCTCTCTCTCTCTCTCTCTCTCTCTCTCTCTCTCTCTCTCTCTCTCTCTCTCTCTCTCTCTCTCTCTCTCTCTCTCTCTCTCTCTCTCTCTCAAGTATTGTGTGGTGTTTATTTTAATAAGAAATAGAAAGAGACGGCAGATTTCGACACGATTTTGACATGTTCCTTCTGTTTCGCTTCAGCAGCAGCATTCATAGACACGTAACTGATGCGCCACATAATTAAGAAACAATATCAACGGAGGTCGAAGCGAAACTGAAAAAAAAATGGAATTTGCCTTGGCTAGCAAACCCATTGCGTATAAAGTCCGAATAATTAGGAATGTGCCTTTACATTGCTTGCAAATACTTTTTCTACGGCTCTAAGCTGAGGGATTTGGCTGAACGCCTCTATGTCAATATCCCCCATTTGTGAGGGCCTGGCCGTTACTCATCCTCTGCTTCATGGAAGGTGAGATGTTGAGCCAGCAGTATCTACACCTTACCTTGTGCCTTACGTCTGTAAAGACGGCAAATGCCACTACTGTATGACCATTAATGGTGAAAAAGCGTCCCAGTCAGTATCTAAAGGTCATTGAATGAGCGTTATCAAAGGCGGAAAAGCGTCCCATTGGCACCAAATGGAATATTGCTAGCAAATCCACTACGTGGAAGGCCGACGCGAAATCTTGCTGTGTGGATGTCGTCTGCACACTGGTCCCTCCTGGTCTTCGGAAGAGCAGCCTGTGATGAATCGGAGCCCCAATATACGGAAGTGAGGCTAAGCAGCCATGTGCAGGACGCGACGATTAGTTGGATGAACCCAGTACCAGAGCAGTATGTGTCGGCTCTGCAATTATGGAAGCCTTCTTGGATGGTGAGCCCATTGCCTACCGCCTTCCCTTGAGAGTTGACCGGAATGTCTTCGGCCGTTCTAATTTGACCAGCTGGGATGTAGACGACATCACAACAGTGAGAGTCCAATGTCCGTCTCAGAGTGAGAGTGGAATGTCCGTCGAAACACTCGGGAAGGTTAACCCGTTCAACATATACCCTCAGAAGTCTGGTGTGTCGGCCAAATTTTGTGCAAGTAAAGTAGCTCTGCTGTAAACAAGCACAACACGGTAACGTCAGAGTGAGAATCTGAAAAACAAACTACCTATGAACGCAGAAGAAGAAGAAAGTGTAGTTTCTGCACTTGATCTTGCCAGCGCCACCAGCAGAGGCAGTCATCCGAATGACACACATGGACATGGGAACCTGATCGGGTGGCTCTGGTTCTTGAGGGAACAGAAAGCCCTTATTTAAATTTTTTTTAAATCTTGATTAAAGAAAAGTTATTAAAAAAATTAAAAAACAAAATCAACATGAAAATAAACACGTGTTATTAAAATAGTGGAAAGGGACTTAACATTATAACAGTTATTATTTTATGGGACATTACTCAACGAAGCATAAATGGACTATGTTGTTTAAATAACTGTAGTACTTGTAATAAGATTTATCATGCCTTTATATGCATTATTTAGAGTTACTGACGCCATAAATGATGGAGAAAGAAATTTAAGTTATTATAAAAGTTTTTATAAACATAATGGATTTGTTTTAGAAGTAGGAGAATTTAGTAAGGCATTTTTCTATTTTGCCGCGATTTTTCATTAAATGTGTTGCGCTTTCATTTTCTTAGTGCAAAATAAAAGAGTATTCTAAATTATTTTTGTCAGGCCTGTAAACGGCCTAACATCCTTAATATCACCACTTGGCTTAGATAGAAGTGTAGAAACTGCGCTTGATCTTGCTATCGCCACATACAGAGGCAGTCTCCCGAATGACACGACGTGGGACTTTCATGATCGTTGGGAAATGCGAGCCCATTAAAACGACAAAAAGGTCCTTAATATTCAGCACTTTTGATTGTTTCATGGCATTTTGAGCTCTCTCTCTCTCTCTCTCTCTCTCTCTCTCTCTCTCTCTCTCTCTCTCTCTCTCTCTGTCTGTCTCTCTCTCTCGCTCTCTCTCTCCCTCTCTCTCTAGTCTTGTCTTGCATTGTCTTTTCTCTGGTCTTGTCTTGCATTGTCTTTCCTCTGGTCTTGTCTTCCATTGTCTTTTCTCGACTCTTGTCTTGTATTGTCTGTTATCTAGTCTTGTCTTCCATCGTCTTTTCTGTAGTCGTGTCTTTCATTGTCTTTTCTCTACTCTTGTCTTTCATTGATGTTTCGCTTGTCTTGTCTTCCATTACTTTGTCTCTAGTCTTGAGGTGCCATGTCTTGTGACTAATCTTGTCTTGCAATGTCTTGTCTGTATTCTTGTCCTGCCATGTCTTGTGTCTACTCTTGTCTTGCAATGTCTTGTCTGTATTCTTGTCCTGCCATGTCTTGTGTCTAATCTTGTCTTGCAATGTCTTGTCTGTATTCTTGTCCTGCCATGTCTTGTGTCTAATCATGTCTTGCAATGTCTTGTCTGTATTCTTGTCCTGCCATGTCTTGTGTCTAATCTTGTCTTGCAATGTCTTGTCTGTATTCTTGTCCTGCCATGTCTTGTGTCTAATCATGTCTTGCAATGTCTTGTCTGTATTCTTGTCCTGCCATGTCTTGTGTCTAATCTTGTCTTGCAATGTCTTGTCTGTATTCTTGTCCTGCCATGTCTTGTGTCTAATCTTGTCTTGCAATGTCTTGTCTGTATTCTTGTCCTGCCATGTCTTGTGTCTAATCTTGTCTTGCAATGTCTTGTCTGTATTCTTGTCCTGCCATGTCTTGTGTATAATCTTGTCTTGCAATGTCTTGTCTGTATTCTTGTCCTGCCATGTCTTGTGTCTAATCTTGTCTTGCAATGTCTTGTCTGTATTCTTGTCCTGCCACGCCTTCACTGATCTATTCGCCAGCCATGTAGCTAACTACGTCGTCTTCCTCAGCTCGGTATGTTCAAGTAGAGAACCCTCGATCAGGTTTTAGGTTGAGCTCCGGCCATTAAAATAAATGCTCCGTATCGATGGGGATTCAAACACATGTACACTAAGTCAGCAGACATGTATGCTAGCTACAGCGCTACCACCACTCCGCAAGGTACTGCGTGCAAGTGACACACATTAAGATCCCCAGGAGCTAGAAGTGACGAAGAGTAGACGGGAGACTCTCCTTCGTGTAAAATTGAAACTAGAAAACCCGCCTGTGTATATGTTCAACACAATGCATTCCCTTGGTTGATTTAAACACTGAAGCCACATCATATAGCCTGCACGGCTTATTGCCTGACATATTTCACGGCATCCCGTCAGGTGCATACTGCATAGCTATATATCACATGATGTGAATAAATGAATAATACTTTGGCTGAACACTTAAAACACATAGTTACATACATTGTTCGAACGTGGAACATCATCCCACTGTAATCGCAAATTCAAAATGAAATCTTTCTACATGCACACAAATTAAGAGGAACGTTTCAAAATAACAACTCAGTTGCCGGGAATTTAAACGGGGTTAAAATGAATTATTTCGTAAGTGTGACAAATTTGATAGGTGACAGAGGACCTAGTTAGTAGTGTTCTCTGAAAATATATCTTGAATAATAAATAACAAGATAAAGGATATGATTTAGCACGTTTTGTCTAGAGGTCACTCAAATGAGCTAATCATTCCCGCAATAGCCTTTTTGGAAAACCACCTTTCTTTGGCTCAAACCCCCACTGTGAGACTATTATGTATCTACACAGAAATTTATAAAAGAAGTAAAAGTTCCCTTAAGGCCAGAGAAGATCTGAACTATTAGCGCCTGTACAACTGAGGATCCCTCTCACTCAACATAATGTTGCCAGTGTGCTGTTCGTCCGTCACATAGATCTACTCCTATATATTTTGTCATTTTGTGACCTATATCAGTTTTGTCCTATTGCTTTGGGACTGTAGGACTCAATTATTTGCAGACAAACTCAACAATAACTGTACATTACATCTGTTGGACAAGACATCTACATGACAGTTTCTTGACAAAAGTGGAACATACATTCACAAGGAATTGTGTACACCAGCCACTTGTACAAGACTATACATCATGAAGAGATACTTGACAACATCTATACAGGACTTTACACAACATTTGTCACCAACCACAGTACTTAAGACAGTCACAGATACAATACTTGACAGCAACTGTACAAGACATTCTATTGAGACATGTTCTTCAAACACTGATTCAATAATACTGTTTATTGAGCTGATGGTGAGTCGAGTGATGATCCATGGTTCATCTTTCTGTCATGTCAACACCTCAACAAGGTACACACAAAATGTACAAATATGCTAACATGCATGCAGATAAACATGATACAACACTCCTACACCCTCCTCCAGCTAATAACCAAACTTTCCTCCTCCTCTCCTCTCTAATCACCACTACACCATTGACTTTTATCCTTTCCTCTACTGTTAATGAGGGAAAACCAAGATAAGCCATAACCTGGGGCAAGCATAGGGACATTCTGCTCCACTGGTCTGTTTAATCCTTTTAGCACCTATGATGGGTGTTGGACAAGCTCAGGTAGCAGTTCTCCCATGATGATTTTCCAAGTCAGACTAATTATCCCCTACTGTCACAGTTTGAAGAAAAGTTACAGCCTTGTCTTTCACTGATGAGTTGACTGTTTATGAAGTTGAGACTTAGGGTTCTGTTCTACATTTCCTGTAGAGGAAGATCTAAGATACAAATATGACCCAGTCTTCTTTCTCCTCAGTCTATCTCACTTCTTTACAAGTCTTCATTCTGAAAACACTGTGTGAGCACCAGGCTGGAGATTAACCAAGATAAGTCCTAGCCAAACAATCCATTGTCCCAGTCATTTCACACGGTTCATTGAATGTGGTTCACCACCATAGACTTGTTGTTTAGTTCTCAGATGACATTTGATTGAATCAAAGATCACCGTCCAGTTCACCACATTTGTAGTGCTTCAGATTGTGTTATGCTCCCATTTATGCATTCAGCTGTTGAGCTGAGAGAAAACTCTTCTTGATATTCCCACATTTTGATAGGGAGTCACATCTGGATCTAGGACTTCTGTTTAGTTGTCCCAGATGATATATGGAAGCCTCTCCTCCATCCTCCTGTTCTCTGTTAATATACAAAATGGCACAACATCTCTTTACATTTGTTAAAAGATGATGTTATCATACATTAACATACACAGATTGGAGATGGGGATGTTCACGGAGGATGTTGACCAAACACACCTCTCCTGGTTGAGGATGTAGTGAATTTCACTGTGATGTACTGTGGTAATCACAAGACTATATGCTGAGACAGGGTAGCTTAACACAATTACAAGCATTTATGTGGTCTAAGTTCCACCATGTTTGAACCACAGTAGACCTGGGCACAAGGAGGACTAGACACAATGCAGCAATCATTGTGACATAGCAACATGGGACAGGCATTGTGAAGGGAAATGGAAAATAGGCATTTACAACTGCAATATGCATTATGTATTAACTAATGGCATTTACCCAATTAGCAGACCAGACATCCATTCCAATGGCTGTGATGTTGGTGCATGAATGTCCTATTTCCTATACCTTCCCACAGCAATGCCAGACCTCACCCTTTTTCACCAGACTTGTCTCACAAGTACATTATCATCATCCTGTGCTGTTTCCCCACTGAGTAATGTTCATGTCCACTACAGTCGGTAACAGAAGCTCAATTGCATATCAATTGTTCTCATATGCACCAAGCACATATGGGAAAACATGTTTAGTCCTTGTAAGTTTGCATGAGCCATACATTATATTCAGCCAACTAAGGCACAGGTTCACACACCTATGGTTCTCTTAAGAACTAGTTTATATGAACCTACCAACAGTAGAGGTATCCGTGTAATGCTGCAGAGAGAAATGGTATTCTCTGGAGCGTAGTCTAGCCACCAGTTATCACATGAACTTAGCAATTCTGGCGTGCCATCACGTCCCGCCTACATATTGAAATTGAAGCATCTGTCTTTCTACTAATGTGAGAGGCTATTTATTAAATCACCAGCTCACTCACTCCAACATTCTCAGCGTTTTACAACGGAACTTGTACACGTTTACATCACTCACTCCAATTCAGACTGCCATATGTTAACTCTCGAGAGCAAAGGTCCAGTTGATTTGAGAATGAGTCATCCTAGGCATGAAGAATGCACAAGGGGTTTGGGTGTGCGAATTTGCATGAGTGTACTATACATTCCTCAAGCATACGCAACCAGTCACAACAAGGGATTGATATGCACTTGGAGTATACAGCGTGAAAGACATGTCCAGGTTGAAGAAGCAGTATCCAGAATACTGGCGCACAGAAGTTAGGTTTTCCACTTTCACATTTTATTCATAAAATACTCTTATATTCTTCTCTTTCGTTCACTAGGCACAACTACATCAAAGTATGTTTTAAAGTGGTACCTGTTGTCCAGAGAACAATATATTATTAAATCTTTAGGGCATTTTTGTCATCACGTCACACAATAGCTACCGCTCCGGTTGGAATCTTCGCTCAACTAATTGGATATTCATATGAGGCCCAGTGAATAGTGTGGGCTCATTACTTATTAGCCAATGAAAAAGCAAGCGCATACTGCTGCCTCCCCTAACTCGTTCTAGAACAGTCGATCTAATAATAGCCCTTCTATCTGGGATGGTCCCCGTGCAGACTTAAAGTATTGTTATGAATGTGTCGGGCTGGGAATGGGGAACTCTGTTTCATCATGCTACAGTAAGCTTTACGAGAACGCTGCAGTTAAATTGCAATTTCTGTTTTGAAAAAACAAAAATTCATCCATGAAGTTGTTTGTTGATTTATTGACGGCGTCCAAGTTTAGCGTCAAGGTTAAACAAGGCGGAGTTTTTCTTCTTCAGGTCTACTTTGAGAGATCCAAGACCGCACTCGCTGGTCGCTCGTCTCGGATGATGATTGACTCGGCGTTTCTATTTGCGACGCTAATGAATATCTTTGATGTCACAAAAGAGAGAAGTCTACCGCCCTATCCTTAGTTATACCATGTAGCTCCATCCATGTCCTTCCTATACTATTTATTTCTGTCTTTACTTTTCTTCTCCTTGCGTTTTTAGGTCTTCCTGCCCCCCCCCCCCCCCCCCCAGCTCCTCCCACCTGTAGATTCCTAGGAAAAGACTGTCTAGATATATCTATCTCAGCTTTTCTAAATGTAAGTGATCAAACATGGCATGTTTAAAGCTTGCACTTTAAACAAACAAATAGACACGACTTCTTGTGCATAGTGGAACATTCTAACAAAATATTCTTGTCAGTGAATTTCAGAACACGAAAATGTAGTAAACTATTGTGAGACGATCTAATAAAGGGATATCATCTTACTGATAAATGAGAAATAACTCGCACTAGAAATGTTTGTTTGTAGGTTCTGACAAAAATCACTTAATGTTTGGCTAAGAGCAAAGTGTAATATCTGCACTTGATCTTGCCAGGGCCACCAGCAGACGCAGTCATCCGAATGACACACAAGGACGTGGGGACCTGATGGGGCGGCTCTGGCCCTTGGGGGAACAGCGAGCCCTTATTAAATAAAAAAAAATTATGGATTAAAGAAAAGTTATTTAAACCCCCCCCCCCCCCCCCCCCCACACACACACACACTCGCACGCATTAATATGAACACATGTAATTAGAATAGTGGAAAGAAACATGACACCTAACAGTTATTTCAAGGGGCATTACTAAAAGCAGCATAAATGTTTTATGCGGTTTAAATAACTGTAGTATTTATAATAATCTTTTATACAATTTTCATAGAAATTATCTACAGTTATATACAACTTAAATGATGGGATAATAATTTTAAGTCGTCTTCAAAGTTTGTCTAAAAGTAATGGCTTTATTTTACACGCATGAAAATTTAATAATGCATTTTTTCATTTCCTCTCGATATAACATTAAATTGTTTGTGCTTTCTATCGGCAGTCTTGTCGTCGAATTCATTACAAATAATTTTGTCCGGCCTGTGAAAGGCCAAACATCCTAAGTATCGCCTCCCGGCACTTTGGCTTAGATAGAAGTGTAGAATGTGCGCTTGATCTTTCCAGGGCCACATGCAGAGGCGGTCATCCGAATGACACAATGACTTGGCACCTAGATGGGTGGCTTTGACCCCCTTGGGAAAAGCGAACCCTTAAAAATGATCCTTAATATTCAGCACTTTTGATTGTTTCACGGCATTTTGATCTCTCTTTCTCTCTCTTTCTCTCTCTCGCTCTCTCTCTCTCTCTCTCTCTCGCCTCCCGACCGAGAGAGGGGAGGGGGGGGGGGGGGGGGGAGGAGAGAAGGAGGGAGAGAGGGGAGAGAGAGAGAGAGAAGAGACAGGAATAACCCGAAGATAGCGACAACATTTATGGTATTGACAAAACGACTGTGAAGCAAAAAAAATTTTAAAAAAAATAAATAAAAAAAAACAAAAATTTTAAAAAAAACCCAAAAGGAATAATCGAAAAAACAAAAAAAAAAAGGGGAAAAAAAAAAAACCCCAAAAAAGGGGAATTAAAAAAAAAAAATTTTGGAATTTTTTAAAAAAATTTTAGTTTTAAAAAAAAAATTTTCAAAAAAAAAAAAATTAATAAAAAATATAAAAAAATTTTTTTAATTTTTAAAAAAATTCGAAAATAAAAATTTATTTTAAAAAATGTAATTTTAAAAAATTTTATAAAAAATTTTTTTTTTAAAAAAAGGAAAAAAAAAAAAAAAAAAAAAAAAATTTTTTAAAGGGAAAATTTAAAAAAAAAAAAAAAAAATTAAATTTTGAAAAAAAATAATAAAATATTTTAATTTTTCCCCCTTAAAATTAAAAATTTTTAAATTAAAAATTTAAAAAAAAAAAAAAAAAAATTTTTTTTTTTTTTTTTTTCCCCCCCCCTCAAAAAAAAAAAAAAAAAAAAAAAAAAAAAAAAAAAAAAAAAAAAAAAAAAAAAAAAATTTAAAAAAAATTTTTAAAAAAATTAACCTAAAATTTTTAGCGACAACAACGACATAAGATAATACCCCCGAAATAACAACAACGATTTAATGAAAGACCGAAGCAGGACTAATCGATGATCCCCCAAAAAAAACAAAAAAAACCGTTAACGAAAACAGGTGTAGCGATATCATCGAGTATTATCGATAACGGCGATGATAACGGTCACATCGATAAGAACTGTTGTAGGATAACAGCGAGTATTACTGATATCTGGGTCAGGAGTTATGTGATATTCTGTGAGTTATCAATGTACGGTTTGCTAGACATCTATAAATAAAGCAGTTGAGATTATAACGAACAATTACTTGTCGATTGTACTACAGCTCAATGCACCACCTATTAAGTGTTTTCCAGTTTATTTTCATCACATGAATTTCCCATAAGCGTGGGCGTTACATGTTACCCTGCTAGGTAGGCTCATCGGGTACTCCCCATTGCGCAAAGGTGACCCATAGGCTAGCGGGGGAAAGCAGGTACTTTATTTCAAAATGTGCAGATATCGCAACTCTGATTTAAACAGATGCAATGCAGTTATGTCAACAACAACAAGAAGAACAACAACGACAAGAACAACAACAACAACAAAAACATAAATAACAAAGAAGAAGACCTAAACATGAATCAGTAACGATGTTACATGTCCTATACGGGACGCTGCCATCAACCCCAGGTTGATTTTCTATAGAATTTTACTTTCAGTAGTTTGCCATTGCTTTGTGAAAGAGAAGTCCAACTTAATGCCAGTTTAGGGATTGAACGCCTTACCTCACCATCAGTGCACCGGAAGTTTAGATGTGATTGCTCTTATCAATTTGGCCACGCCAACAGCTTATGAATAAGTATTGCATTAATGAGAAAATACAAATCTTAGAATTGCTTTATTCATATCGTAAAACATAATAACATTATAAAATGACCATCAAAGATCACACAAGTATAAAACATTGTAGCTATATGACAACAACATTAATCTGAAAAACATATACATCAAATGAGATGTCTTGTTTATATATTCTTGTCTATATTCTTCTCTTGTGTGTCTTTTGTCTAGTTTTGTTTTCGCGAGTCTTCTCTTGCATTGTCTTTTCTCTAGTCTTCTCTTGCATTGTCTTCTCTCTAGTCTTGTCTTGCATTGTCTTTTCTCTAGTCTTGTCTTGCATTGTCTTTTCTCTGGTCTTGTCTTCCATTGTCTTTTCTCTGGTCTTGTCATCCATTGTCTTTTCTCCACTATTGTCTTGTATGGTCTTTTATCTAGTCTTGTCTTCCATCGTCTTTTCTGTAGTCGTCTCTTCCATTGTCTTTTCTCTACTCTTGTCTTCCATTGATGTTTCGCTTGTCTTGTCTTCCATTACTTTGTCTCTAGTCTTGAGGTGCCATGTCTTGTGTCTAATCTTGTCTTGCAATGTCTTGTCTGTATTCTTGTCCTGCCATGTCTTGTGTCTAATCTTGTCTTGCAATGTCTTGTCTGTATTCTTGTCCTGCCATGTCTTGTGTCTAATCTTGTCTTGCAATGTCTTGTCTGTATTCTTGTCCTGCCATGTCTTGTGTCTAATCTTGTCTTGCAATGTCTTGTCTGTATTCTTGTCCTGCCACGCCTTCACTGATCTATTCGCCAGCCATGTAGCTAACTACGTCGTCTTCCTCAGCTCGGTATGTTCAAGTAGAGAACCCTCGATCAGGTTTTAGGTTGAGGTCCGGCCATTAAAATAAATGCTCCGTATCGATGGGGATTCAATCACATGTACACTAAGTCAGCAGACATATATGCTAGCTACAGCGCTACCACCACTCCGCAAGGTACTGCGTGCAAGTGACACTCATTAAGATCTCCAGGGGCTAGAAGTGACGAAGAGTAGACGGGAGACTCTCCGTGTAAAATTGAAACTAAATAACCCACCCACAACAGACTGTGTATATGTTCAACACAATGTATTCCCTTGGTTGATTTAAACACTGAAGCCACAGCATATAATATAGCTTGCACGATTTATTGCCTGGCATATTTCATTGCATCTCGTCAGGTGCATATTGCAGAGTTATACATCACATGAAGTGAATAAATGAATAATACTTTGGCTGAACACTTAAAACACATAGTTACATACATTGTTCGAACGTGGAACATCAGTTATTCCCTCAGTAATCGCAAATTCAAAATGAAATCTTTCTACCCGAACACAAGTTAAGAGGAACGTTTCAAAATAACAACTCAGTTGCCGGGAATTTAAACGGGGTAAAATGAATTATTTCGTAAGCTTTACGAGACTGCTGCAGTGAAATTGCAATTTCTGTTTTGAAAAACTAAAATTCATCCGCCAAGTTGTTTGTTGATTGGTTGACGGCGTTCAAGTTTAACGTCAGGGCTAAACAAGGCGGAGTTTCTTCTTCAGGCGAGCTTTCTGTTTCTGTTTGCGACGTTTCTGTTTGCGACGCTAATGAAAATCTCTGATGTGGCTAAAGTGATGCTGTTATAGCGACATGATCTTCCCACTGTTAAACAAATACAGAATAACTAAGTGAGAATTATAATATAGAATAAACGAACACAATTTAGATTATAAATGACATCGACATCATAGTTACTCGCTCAGTTGGAGTCTTATGCTTCTCTTATTGTGTTTAAACCCGGCCTTCATCTTCTTTTGTCCTCTCTTTGTCCTCCATTGGTTTCACATGCCCTTAACCAACTCGCCCCAATCCGTCCTATCCTTAGTTATACCATGCAGCTCCATCCATGTCCTCCCTATACTATTTATTTCTGTCTTTACTTGTCTTCTCCTTGTGTATTTATGTCTTCCTGCCCCCCCCCCCCCTCCCTCAACAGCTCATCCCACCTGTGGATTCCAGGGAGAAGACTCTAGATATATCTATCTCAGCGTTTCTTAATGTAAGTGATCAAACATGGCCTTTTCTCAATGTAAGTGATCAAACATGGCACGTTTAAATCTTGTTCTTTAAAAAAAAAAAAAAAATAGACAAGTCTTCTTGTGCATAGTGGAACATTCTAGCAAAATATTCTTGTCAGTGAATTTCGGAACACGAAAATGAGGTAAACTAAAGGGAGACAATCTAATAAAGGGATGCCATCTTATTGATAAATGAGAAATAGCTCACAAAGAGAGAGAGAGAGAGAGAGAGAGAGAGAGAGAGAGAGAGAGAGAGAGAGAGAGAGAGAGAGAGAGAGAGAGAGAGAGGGGGGGGGGCACTAGAAACGTTTGGCTGAAGGTTCTGACAAACATCACTTAATATTATGATGGAATACCTATGATTTTTGTTTAAATCAATTTATGAATACTATCCCTCCACGGCCTTTTGGCTCAGAGCAGAGTGTAATATGTGAGGGCTGGTCTGGTTTGCAAGATCAGTCCTGCGTCTTGCGTTCGTTGTATCAAATGGAACTTCCCAGCCGACACAAGTTAGTAAGGCAGTTTCGAGAATATGACTGTATCGCGAAGCCGGAGTCGCGGTGTAAGCGGGCGAAAAGGGAATTTTTGAAAGATCGTTCGACAAGCCATTGTCTAGCCCTGTCTTCCCTTGAGGGTTGACCGGGATGACTTCGGCCGTTCTAATCTGACCAGCTGGGGTGTAGATGACACCACAACTCTCTCTCTCTCTCTACTGTAAACAGGAACAACACAATAACGTCAGAGTGAGAGTCTAAAGAAATAGTCTGAGAGAATAAAACTACGGATGAACGCAGAAGAGGGAGAAAGTGTAGTACCGGTATCTGCACTTGATCTTGCCAGGGACACCAGTAGAGGCAGTCATCCGAATGACACACAGGGACGTGGGGACCTGATGGGGCGGTTCTGGTTCTTGAGGGAACTGCGAGCCCTTATTTAACAACAAAAATAAATAAATAAATAAATAAATTCTTGAATAAAGAAAAGTTATTTAAAAAAATTAAAGAACAAAAGCAACATGAAAATAAACACATGTAATTAAAATAGTGGAAAGGGACTTAACATTATAACAGTTATTATTTTATGGGACATTCTTCAAAGCAGCATATATATATTATTTAAATAACTGTAGTATTTGTAATAATTTGTCTCAGACCATTATATAAGTTATTTACAGTTATTGACGCCATAAATGACTGAATAAGAAATTTAAGTTATCATAAAAGTGTTTATAAACATAATGGCTTTATTTTACAAGCATGAGGGCTTAGTAATGCAGTTTTATATTTTCACTCGATTTTTCATTAAATGTGTTGTGCGTTTAATTGCTCACGTTGCAATGTAGTAAAGTACTTAAAACTATTCTTGTCAGGCCTGTAGACGGCCGAACGTCCTTAATATCACCACTTGGCTTAGATGGAAGTATGGAATCTGCGCTTGATCTTGCTATGGATACAGAGGGTCGCACTAATGACACGACGTGGGACTTTCATGAGCGTCTCT
Source organism: Cepaea nemoralis (assembly GCA_014155875.1). NCBI lineage: Eukaryota > Metazoa > Mollusca > Gastropoda > Stylommatophora > Helicidae > Cepaea > Cepaea nemoralis. The sequence goes on from JACEFZ010019086.1 coordinate 19,916, forward strand.
GACCCTGTTGGGAGCTGCGAGCCCATTAAAATGACATAACAACACTTTTGATTGTTTCATGGCATTTTGATCTCTGTCTCTCTCTCTGTCAGTCTGTCTCTCTCTCTCTGTCTCTCTGTGTGTGTGTGTCTCTCTCTCTCTCAATCTCACACTCTATCTCTCCCTCCCTCTCTATTTCTCCCTTTATCTCCCTCTTTCTATCTCCCGCTCTCTCTCCCTCTTTCTATCTCCCGCTCTCTCTCCCTCTCTCTCTCACTCCTCTCTCAGCTCTCCCCATCTCTCCTCTCTCTCTCTCTACCCCACTCTCTCTCTCCCTCGCTATGTCCCTCTCTCACCCTCTCCCATTCATATCTCTGTCCCTCTTTCTCCTATTCTGTCTTCCTCCGTCGCTCTCTCTCTCTCTCTCTCTCTCTCTCTCTCTCTCTCTCTCTCTCTCTCTCTCTCTCTCTCTCTTAGTAGACACATCTACCTCTCTTATTGGTAAAATGGGACACCTGTTGTCACTTTTATGCATGGTCATTGATGATATTAATTGTTTAAAGTGGAAGAAATCTAATGTTGGAGAATTTGTTGTTTTTAAATAAGGGCTCGCTGTTTCCCAAAGGGCCAGAGCCGTTACATCAGGTCCCCACGTCCCTATGTGTCATTCCGATGACTGCCTCTGCTGGTGGCCCTGACAAGATCAAGTGCAGATACTACACTTTGATCTTAGCCAAAAGGCCGAGAAGGGATTGAATTTATAAATTGATGTTAATAGAAATAACAGGTGTAACATTAACGCATTACATGATTCTTGCGAGAACCCACAGGCAATCGTTTCTAGTGCTCTAGTGCGAGTTATTTCTCTTGTAAAGTTGAGATAATACATCTGTATTTGATTGTCTCACTATTAAACTTTCGTCCACTGAATTATATTGACGAAAATATTTCGTTAGATTGTTTCACTTTACACAAGAAGTCTTGTCTCGTCTTTTTCATTTTTTTGTTGTTGTAAATAAGCTTTTAAGCACGGAAGCCGAGTTAGCGTAGTGTCTAAACGCTCACCTGTGATCAAGAGTTCGAATCTGCACCGGGGCTGAGCTGCCTGGTCGTTCCTGCCTAAAATAGATATCCGGAAATGGCTTGGGAATTAAAGACGGCAGTTGTGATACTGACCACATCACCTAAAGAGCGCCGATTGGTCGATTCAAAATATGGGTCTGGCGCCATACGGCCATTGTGTCTCAAGGCGTGTAAAACTGCCATTCTTTTATTATTATTATTATTATTATTATTATTATTATTATTATTATTATTATTATTATTATTAATAGTTTTTTTTACTATCATGTTATTGATTATGTGGTTGTTTCGGGATTTGAAATTTAAATATTGAGCACAACCCACTACTGGCAACGCCGATCGCATTCTGATATGAACCTAAGGCCTATCCACGTCAATATGGAAGCACTATACTCGAGTTTCGCCCTCATTTGAGCTCGTCAGTAGTGCATATCCCTGACCGGATCCGGAAACAGTCCCGGATCACGCGTGTGAAGCGGGTGTGTAACTATCATGTTATTTCCGCGAGCAACATTGGCGTGGTTAGGAACTTGCTACCAGGTCAAATAAACAAAACCACACACACGTACAAAAACAAAATTCTTGTGTTTTTTTTTCATTTTAAAAAGTAATACAAAGAAAGAGCAGCTTTCGACACGATATTGACACTGTCTTTTTTAATCTTTTTCGCTTCAGCAGCAGCATTCAAAAACATGTAGCTTATGTCTAGGTAGCAGGGTAGGAGTATCCCCAAATCAAAAGAGAAGTAATGTGCCTCCTTCCCTCCACTAGCCTACGGGACACCCTAAGGCAAAGTGGAGTACCCGTTTAGCCCCCCGATCAGGGTTACGTGAAGCCATGGGTGCAGGTGGTGGATGAGGTTGAAGAGTAGCCGACAGATAGCTGTAGGTTATGGTCTCCAGCTTCACCACGGTAGGCAGAGGATCTCTTTTTTGGGGAGACAATGGCTAAGGTCATTGACCAGTATGGTCACTGCTAAGAAGGAAAGCAATTTCAAACTACCTTCTTTTCAGATGCCACGAAAATCTCAGAAACGGCGTAAATGGGTGCTCCTTAGGAGCAGCCTCGTCCGGTACGGATAGTCATGCTTTGAAGAAATGTAAACATTCAGAAATAAACATCATATTGGGTGACTTCAATGCGAAAGTAGGAAATCAAGGTGATTTATGCACATTCTGTACACATGGTTTGGGAGAATGAAACTAGAGAGGATACAGACTTGTAGAATGGGCAAAAGAACATGAACTGATTGTCAGAAACACTTGGTTTAAGCAGCATCACAAACGATTATAGACATGGAGAAGTCCTGACAGCAGGATTATAAACCTGATCGATTACATGCTGATTAACAGAAGGTTTCGAAATGCATTAACAGTCCCCAAAACAGATCCAAATGCACCGAAGACAATTTTAACATAGAGGTAAGTAATAAATTTGATGTATTTTCTGATCTAGAGATCTTATTTCAAGATGTGGATGATCAAATGTTGAAGAATTCAATCAGTTTGGTTGCAGAAACAACTATTCCAAAATTAAAGAAATGTACGTCGTAAATTAAAACAAAAAGACACAACAAAAACAATCCTGACAAAGACGAAGAGATGCACAGGTAAGTCAGAAAATTATGTAAAGAAGCCAAAGAAGCATGGCTTGAAAATAATTGAATAGAAATTGAAATACAACACAAAAGTAAACATTCAAAACAATGTTTTCCCGTAGTGAATTTGAATAACGAAGACACAAACAATAGATTGCACGATTTATTGCCTGGCATATTTCGCTGCATCTCGTCAGGTACATACTGCAGAATTCACACAACATAAAGTAAATTAACTAGATAAATCCTTCAAGCTGAAATATGCACAACGTATAGTCGATGTTGTTGTTACCATCGCTAGTCATCACGGTTGTCATTAACATTGTTGTTACCGTAATCATTGTTTATCCACGTTGATTACATTGTTTATGTCATAATTAGCAACATCACCATCATGTGCCATGTTGGTAAGCGTGGAGGGTCACGTTTTGCCATGTCACTCGATCACCAGAGTCGTGGATCAGCTCAGTGTTCTTAGCCATATAACGTGGCCAAGCCATCCAGGTATGTATTTCTCTGCGCTCCGCTTGTTCTCTTGCCATCGATCTTGCAAGTTGCCACAAAGTTCTCCAAGTTATTTCTTCTCATAACATGCCCAAAATATTTTGACTGTCAACGTCTAATTTCTTTAATTAGGTTAGTTTCTTCTTCTTCTTCTTCTTCTTCTTCTTCTTCTTCTTCTTCTTCTTCTTCTTCTTCTTCTTCTTCTTCTTCTTCTTCTTCTTCTTCTTCTTCTTCTTCTTCTTCTTCTTCTTCTTCTTCTTCTTCTTCTTCTTCTTCTTCTTCTTCTTCTTCTTCTTCTTCTTCTTCTTCTTCTCTTCTTCTTCTTCTTCTTCTTCTTCTTCTTCTTCTTCTTCTTCTTCTTCTTCTTCTTCTTCTTCTTCTTCTTCTTCTTCTTCTCCTCTTCTTCTTCTTCTTCTTCTTCTTCTTCTTCTTCTTCTTCTTCTTCTTCTTCTTCTTCTTCTTCTTCTTCTTCTTCTTCTTCTTCTTCTTCTTCTTCTTCTTCTTCTTCTTCTTCTTCTTCTTCTTCTTCTTCTTCTTCTTCTTCTTCTTCTTCTTCTTCTTCTTCTTCTTCTTCTTCTTCTTCTTCTTCTTCTTCTTCTTCTTCTTCTTCTTCTTCTTCTTCTTCTTCTTCTTCTTCTTCTTCTTCTTCTTCTTCTTCTTCTTCTTCTTCTTCTTCTTCTTCTTCTTCGTCTTCTTCTTCTTCTTCTTCTTCTTCTTCTTCTTCTTCTTCTTCTTCTTCTTCTTCTTCTTCTTCTTCTTCTTCTTCTTCTTCTTCTTCTTCTTCTTCTTCTTCTTCTTCTTCTTCTTCTTCTTCTTCTTCTTCTTCTTCTTCTTCTTCTTCTTCTTCTTCTTCTTCTTCTTCTTCTTCTTCTTCTTCTTCTTCTTCTTCTTCTTCTTCTTCTTCTTCTTCTTCTTCTTCTTCTTCTTCTTCTTCTTCTTCTTCTTCTTCTTCTTCTTCTTTCGTTCGCTTGAAATATGTCTATAACTGTAATGTTTCTTGTAGAACTTGGTCATTGGTATTTCTCTCTACCCATGATATTCTTTTCATTCACCTCAGAAACCACATTTCCAAGCCATCAAATGTTTTTCATCTTGTCTGCTCCATGTCTACGTTTCACATCCACACTAAAGCATAGGTTCCAAGGAGAACCTCAACACTCTTTTTCTCGTTGCAAATTACATCATTTCATTGGTCAGTATGTGGATGATGTCTTGTCTTGCGTATCCTTGTCAATATTCTTCTCTTACGAAGTCGGTTCTCTTGTCTTGTTTTCGCGAGTCTTGTCTTGCATTGTCTTTTCTCTAGTTTTTACCTGTGTTGTCTTTTCTCTAGTTTTCACCTGTGTTGTCTTTTCTCTAATCTTATTGTCTATTTTGTGTGTGTGTGTGTGTGTGTGTGTGTGTGTGTGTGTGTGTTAGTAGTAGTCTTGTTTTATATAGGTATGTCTTCCATTGTATTTTTCTCTAATTTTCTTTTCGATACTTTTGTCTTGCAATGTCTTTTCTTTACTCTTGTCTTTTCTCTAGTTTTCGCGAGTCTTGTCTTGCATTGTATTTTCCCGATTTTTGACTTCCATTGTCTTTTCCCTAATCTAGTCTTATATTGTTTTTTATATAGTCTTGTCTTCCATTGCCTTCTCTCTAGTCTTGTCTTTAAGCTATCGAAGATTAAATGGCAATACAAGATCCCAGACACTGAAGTTCTAGAAAGAGCGTCCATGCCCAGTATCCACACTCTACTAATGCAGAATCAGGTTCGCTGGGCTGATCACTTAAGTCGCATGTCAGATCACAGGCTCCCTAAACTATTTATTTACAGCGAGCTGCGTTGTGGTAAACGTTCACAACGCGGCCAGAGGAAACGCTATAAAGACACTCTCACTGAAAGCTTTTGGAATTTATCTTGACACCTGGGAGACTGCTGCACAGACCGAAATTCGTGGCGTACATCATTACGCAAGGGTGCTGTCACTTGTGAAGCAACCAGGACTGCAAGAGCTGTGAAGAAGAGGCTGGACAGAAAAATCACTGCAGGAGAGTCTCCTCCTGGAACGTCAAGCAATCTTTAGCCACATTGTCAAAGAACATTTCGAGCCAAAATAGGCCTTATCAACCATCTTAGAACTCACAGCTCCATACTTTCAACACCACTGGTTGAAATGAATGATCATCATCATTCTTGATGGTCAAACAACACATGCCAGCGACGCATCTTTCAAATGTCTGACCTATCAGATGTTGATATGGTACATGACATGCTTACCGTGTTTGTAACGAGTAACGGGTAATCAGGCTTCTATTCCGGAGAGGGAGCATATCTAAGGCTACCATATCTAAGGAAGGCAGCAGGCGCGCAACTTACTCACTCCCGGCACGGTGACGAAAAATAACAATACGGGACTCTATCGAGACCCCATAATTGGAATAAGTAAACTTCAGACACTTTAAAGAGAATCTATTGGAGGGCAAGTCTGGTGTCAGCAGCCGCGGTAATTCCAGCTCCAGTTGTGTATATTAAAGTTGTTGCAATCAAAAAAGCTGGTAGTTGGATCTGGAGTGTTCAAAGCAGGCCTAGGCTGCACACACACCTGAATAATGATGCATGTAATAATGGAATAGAGCCTCGGTTCTATTTTGTTGGTTTTCGTAACTGGAGGTAATGATTAACAGTGAAAAACGGGGGCTTTCGTATTGCAGCATTAGAGGTGAAATTCTTGGATCGCCGCAAAAAGAGAAATCATTTTGAAAACAAAAGTAAAGTTGTCATTAACCAAGAACGAAAGTCAGAGCCGTATGGACGATCAGACACCGTCGAAGTTCTGACCATAATCGATGCCGACTATAATCCATTTATTTTTGTCTGCCCCAATATTAAATTCCATATCTCAGTAACCAGCTGAGAGAAAATGATGAGATTTAGCATATAACCTTATCATGATGTCCACCAAACAAACAAACAAAAATTGTTCTGGAGATTGTACAGCAGATTTCAAAGTTTGTTTATATGCGGTATATAATTTACGGGACAGAGATGAAGTGCACATTATTAGAAGTATTATATTTTCATGAGGAAACATGAGCGCTCAGTAGTAAATTTTCACGTTTTTCACGGGATTGGCCTTACGAAAAGAGCCTTGAGAAGTGAAGTGTCGAAGTATCTTCAGAGGTGTGTCATTAATGTGGGTCCTTTCATACAAGGCTTCACGTTTAGAAAGTACAAGGGAGGTAGAAACATCATTTGCGAGCAGCCGCATTTAGGAGCCACGTGAAGCAGATACCTACGTGAAATAAGGGAAATGGGCAAATACAATTATGACATAGTGTATTTTGATGAAACCTGGATCAATGCGCACCACACAAGTGAAAAGGAATGGCAATCAGTGGACGGAAAGATAACGCGATATGTGCCCAGTAGTAAAGGACAGCGTTTCGTCATAGCCCATGCTGGTAGTACTCAAAATGGTTAACTACAGAATGCTGGACTCGTGTACGTATCAAAGTATACAGACAACAGGGATTATCATAATGAAATGAATGGCATTGTATTTAGCACTTGGCTAGAGAATACAATGCTTCTAACCCCAGATAGACCGCCGTGTCTAATTATGGGCAATGCATCATATCACAATGTAGTTGCCCAAGAAGACAAAATACCTACGGCATTGACGCATGACAAGGCAGACGTGGTTGCGGCCTTGTGGGAGCATGTGTACACCTCGGAGGAGCAAATGGATCACCATAGTTGGGCAAGAGTGAGGCAGCGATGAGTGACGAGAGTATCTGGCTGAGGCTCGACGCTCAGAGGAAAGACGAGATGGACATATAATCATGTTGCTACTGGAATTATTAGTGTTGGAACTCTTCGCTGGCTGCTGAGGATGGGGACGGAGCGCTTATTGGAATGACCCGAATGCTGTGATGTCGGTTTCTAAATCAATCAATCAATCAATCTATTCAAATTGTCTGATGTCAATAAACTAACTCAGACGGCGCTATTAAAAATTGATAAAAGTTGCTGGAAAAAATGTGAGGACCATGTGTTGAAAGGGGAAGAGGAATATTGGAGAAAGGATGGATTGCATTTTATGCAAACGATAGCAGTCATCAACCTACTGGGATCGTCCGACACCGATTAAGGTCTGGGAAGATCGCAGACATTAATCCACATGCACACCTACTGGGATATTTTGCTCCACATATTCAGAAGAATTGCAGGCCCTAAACATTACAGCATCAGCACAATGTCAATGGCAACAGTTTGTATTCTACAGTGATGAATTTTCAATTCCGCAAACCCTCAGCGGTGACAAACAACTTGTATTGAAAAAAGCACACACACTAAACGCATTGAATACCAACATAAGAGTTATATTGCGGTGGAAACTGGCACATTGTGGTAAAACAAGAAACGTGAGAGCAAACACGTTGTCCAATTAGGGGACAACACACGTGCATACGAATCAATCTATAAACTTCAATGAAAAGAGGACCAACATCTTGGTCGTTAAGAAGAAAGCCCACTACAGAGACACTGACAACTATGTTCATAGTGCAAAACAGGTAATCATGTTCCAGTCTCTGAACAGTAAACAGCAGAGTAGACAATCTTTCACGAAGACTCAAAGCGGGTCTGTCACCCATGTGTACGTGTGAACAAACTACACAGACAGCTGAACAGATCCTTAAAAATGGACACATGATGACTAAATTGCGGTTTCATTTCTGGTCACTCCATACTCATATTAACGCACAGCTATTTGGAAGCTTTCACGACCTCAATATAAAAAGCTTAATGCATTCTTTTTTTTGTTTTTAATTTTTGCATATCCTTTACAGGACATCGCTGTCAACACCAGCATCTTTCAGCTGTATGTTGATTTCTTGGCAAGATTACGCTCAGTAGTTTGCCATTGCTTTCTGAGCGGTCGGCTCACATACCCCGTAAGTTACCGATGCGATTCGAACCACTGCTAATTCTCACCGTCATCACGTTACCGACGAGAGTATACGCGATTACGGAGAAAAGTCATAACCTCCAAGCCACGAATCCGGCTAAAATGCATTCTAGTTACATAACTACTTGTGTACTACAGCTGAAGAAACAAGATGGAAATGAAAAATAAGGTAAGAAATATATTCCTTATACTTTCCTGTCAATTTACACATTATTTACCCCATACCTCTGTAAATTCTCTGCCTTTACTAATATTACACATTGCACCACTCTCGGTAGTTTCCGTGTTGAAGTGGTCAAGCCGTCTGACTCGGGCTCCGAAGGTTGTATGTTCGATTCCTTCATTTCACGAGTGCATTTTTTCGGAGACTCCCGAGGGTCATCGCTGGAGCTACGGAGTTCTTGCTTTGTGCGACGCTTTCAACCCTGCGGAAAGAGACTGAGCCATATGGGATAACAACCGTCGACCCTGTCGACTTTTAAGATACTTTTTTTTATTGCACCCACTCCCATACGAATCTGGCTACGCCTTGTACTTGTGTCCTTACCAGAAATAACGTGGTTTACTGTAAGACTAGTTTGTTAGCGTGAATTCACTACCTTTTCCCCAAAACATCAAAGAAATGTCGCTTTCCGTGATTTAAGTTTATTTTGGACCTATCAAAGACATATTCCTTGGGTGGGGGTAAATATAAGACCGCAGGAAAAATTTCATAACGATGCAACAGACAATTTTCAAAATAATTGATCGTGAATGACGGCATTCATTTCCGGACAGATTATAGCAACCTCAGTGGGGTTGAAACGAAAAAAAAATCAAAATGGAATATACCTTGGATACTAAATCCATTGCTTATAAAGTCCGAATAATTTGCAAGGTGCCACTACATGCTTGGTCCAGACATATTTTCTACGGCTCTAAGCTGAGGGATATGGCTGAACGCTTCTAAGTCAATATCCCCCAGTTGTGAGAGCCTGGCCGTTACTCATCCTCTGCTGCATGGAGGTGAGATGTTGAGCCAGTAGCATCTGCAGCCTAACTTGTGCCTTATGACTGTAAAGACGGCAAGTGCCACTACTGTGCGGGCATTAATGGTGAAAAAAGCGTCCCAGTCAGTATCTAAAGCTCATTGAGTGGGTGTTATCAAAGGTGGAAAAGCGTCCCATTGGCACGAAATGGAATATTACTTGGCTAGCAAATCCATTAAGTGGAAGTCCGAAGCGAAAGCTCTCTGTGTGAATGTTGTCTGCATATTGGTTCCTCCTGGTTTTCGGAGGAGCAGCCTGTGGTGAACGGAGGGCTCAATATACCGAATTGAGGCTAAGCAGCCATGTGCAGGACGTGACGATTCCTTGTGTGAGCCCAGTACCAGAGCGCTGTGTCGGCTCTGTAATTATGGAAGAATCTTTGGATGGCGTGGAATGCTCATGGTCTGCCTCTGCTTTTCCTTGAGGGCCGACCTGGATGTCTCCGAATGTTCTAGGTGGGCCAGCTGGAATAGGGATAACACCACAACTGTAAGAGCCGAGAAAACGACCCAGACGCACGAATCGGAATACAGGTTGGCTAGCAATCCCATTTCGTGGAAAGTCCGAACCGACAGCTCGCTTAGTGGATGTCGTCTGCAGTCTGACCTCTCCTGGTTTGCTTGGGGAGCGGCCTGTGGCAGATTAAATGCCCAATATACGGAAGTGAGGCTAAGCAGCCAGGTATAGGCCGTGACGATTCCTTGGGTGGTCTTACTACCATTGCGCTATGTGTCGGCTCTGTAATTATGGAAGCCTTCTTGGATGGTGGGCCCATCGTCTAGCCTTGCCTTCCCTTGTGGGTTGACCGGAATGTCTTCGGCCGTTCTAATTTGACCAGCTGGGATGTAGATGACACCACAACAGTGAGAGTCCAATGTCCGTCTCAGAGTAAGAGTGGAATGTCCCTTGAAACACCCGGGAAGGTTAATCCATTCAACAAATGCCCACATAAGTCTGACGTGTCGGCCAAAAGGCGCAAGAAAAGTAGCTCTGCTGTAAACAGGCAGAACACAATAACGTCAGAGTGAGAGTCTGGGGAAAAAAAAACAACTACGGAAATAACTGTAATTGTTATGATAATTTTTTATAAAATGTTTTATAAAATTAACTAGAGATATATAAAATATAATTGACGGGATACAAATTCTACGTTGCTTTTTCAAGGTTTATAAAACATAATGGCTTTGTTTTATAAGGATGAGAATTTAATAATGCATTTTTATTATCTCCCTCCACGTTACATTGATTGGTTTTGTTCTTTCGTCAGCAAATTACTATGGACTTCTCCATATTTTTGTCAGGCTTGTCAAGGATTTACACCCTTAATATCACCTTACGGAACCCTTGGCTAAAGTAGAAGTGTGGAGTCTGCGCTTGATCTTGCCAGGGCCACATGCAGAGGCGGTCATCCTAATGGCACAATGACATTGGACCTTGATGGGTGCCTCCGACCCCTCTCAGAACCACGACTCCTGTAACAAAAGATTCTTAATTTTCAGCATTGATTGTTTTACGGCATTTTGATCTCTCTCTCTCTCTCTCTCTCTCTCTCTCTCTCTCTCTCTCTCTCTCTCTCTCTCTCTCTCTCTCTCTCTCTCTCACTCTCTCTCTCTCTCTCTCTCTTGCTCTCTCAGAAGACATACCTACCTGTTTCAGTCTAATTAGTAAAATGGGTCGCTTGTTTGGTGATATACCGTGAATTGTTTAAACTGGAAGATATTTAGTTATAGAGAAATGTTCTTTGTTTTTAAATAAGTGCTGGCTGACCCCCCAAGGGACAGATCCGCCCAATCAGGTCCCCATGTCCCAATGTGTCATTGGGATTCTTATTCTCTTATCTTGGACATATAATAACAGATGATGGCAGAAGTGAAATAGAAATCAAAAAGAGAATAGGAATGGCCAAAAATTCTTTCAGCGGCGTGAAATCAGTATTAACATCTAGAGAGGTTAATAACGCATTAAAAATGAGTATTGATTGATTGATTGATTGATTGATTTATTGACAGCTTGATTTAGGAACCGACATCACAGCATTCGGTATATTCCCATAAGCGCTCCGTCCCCATACTCAGCAGCCAGCGAAGAGTTCCAACACTAATAGTTCCATTGGCAATCTGATTATATTTTAAAAATGAGAATTGTCAAATGCTACTATTTTCAACGCTACAGTATGGCGCGGAAGCCTGGACATTGATCAAGCAGCTAGAAAGTCACATGGAAGCCCTGGAGATGTGGATATACAGACGAATAGGTCGTATTTCATGGAAACAATATATTAAATGCAGAGGTCCTAAAAAAACTGGGAATGAAGAGAGAGTTGATGAAAGAAATAAAGAGGAGACAAGTGAAATATTTTGGCCACGTAAAAAGACATGATACTCTTATAACAACCATACGGGAAGGCAAGGTTGAGGGCAAGCGGGCAAGAAGTAGACAACGATACAAATGGGAGGATAACATCAAGAGATGGACGAACATCAGTCTGACAGAATGTACAGTCAAGGTGAGAGACAGACAGTGTTGGAGATCCATTGCAGCCAACCTTCATTGCAGAGACGGCACCTGATTGATTGACTGAGACAGGGATGTGTAATGTCTCCAGATCTGTTTTCCCTGCACAGTGAAAGTATTTTCAGAAGTATAGAAGGCATGGAAGGAATCATCATTGGCGGACATAACATCAATAATTTTAGATACGCGGATGGTACAGTATTGATTGCTGACAATGAGCAGGATCTGCGATATTTAATAGATGCGATCGTTTCACTCAGTGAACAACTTGGGTTAGAATTAAATTGTATGAAGACACAGATTATGGTCGTCACTGAGAAGGAGAAAATGTCACATTGTAATATACAAGTAAATGGGAATATTATTAAATAAATGAATCGGTACAATTATCTCTGAACAGCCATAACATCTGATGGGAGATGTCTTGACGAGATTAGAACAAGAATCGCCATGGCTAGAGCAGCCTTTTACATGATGAAAAACATACTGACCAATGAAATGATGTAATTTGCAACGAGAAAAAGAGTGTTGAGGTTCTCCAAAGAACCTGTGCTTTTGTATGGATGTGAAGCGTGGACATGGAGCAGACAAGCTGAATAACATCTGATGGCTTTGGAAATGTGCTTTCTGAGGTAAATGCAAATAATACCATGGACAGATAGAAAAATTAATGAGCAAGTTCTATAAGAAACAAACGAACACTTAAAGCTAATTAGAGAAATTAGACGTAGACAGTCAAAATGTTTTGGGCATGTTATGAAAAGAAATTACTTGGAAAACTTTGTGACAACTGGCAAGATCGATTGTAAGAGAACAAGCGGATGGCAGAGAAATAAATACCTGGATGGCGTGGCGACGTCGTATGGACGAGATAAGAACACTGAGCTGATCCACGACTCTAGTGATCGAGTGACATGGCAAAACATGACCGCCCACGCTTACCGGCATGGCACATGATGGTGATGTTGCTCATTATTACATAAACAATGTCATCAGCGTGGATAAACAATGATTACGATAACAACAATGTTAACGATAACCGTGATGACTAGCGATGGTAACGACAACAATGACTGTAGCGATAATAACACCGTTGGTAGCGACAACAATGACTGTAGCGATAATAACACCGTTGGTAGCGACAACAATGACTGTAGCGATAATAACACCGATGGTAGCGACAACAATGACTGTAGCGATAATAACACCGATGGTAGCGACAACAATGACTGTAGCGATAATAACACCGATGCTAGCGACAACAACAATTGTAGCGATAAGATTGATGGTAGAGACAACACCAATGGTAACGACAACAGCGACTGTAGTGATAATAACATCATGGTAGCGACAACAACGACTGTAGTTATAAGATCGATGGTATTGACAACAACGACTGTAGCGATAACACTGATTGTAGCGACAACAAAGACTGTAGCGATAAGATTGATAGTGGCAACAATCACAACTGTAGTGATAATAACACCGTTAGTTAGTTAGTTAGTTAGTCGACAGATCATCCTCGTTGCACATCGAACCATTCAGTCCATAAGTGCTCGGATCCCCTCCTCAGCAAATCCCGCAGCGTGTAGCGGCTAACGACGCCAGTTCTGTGTTGGTTTATCAATCTTCTTTGGCTTCCTGCGTAGTGTTCTTGTTTGGCCACCCCTCTTTTAATTTGCTGCTCCCGCAGTCTGGCCATTGTTGTAGATTCACAGTCATCACTTGGTTCTCGCAAAAGTCTCACTTCTCGTAGAGCATTCAGAATGTCAGCCTGGTCCATGGCGCGTCCGCCCTCCACAGTAGCCTCACCTGCGAGCTTGTCAGCCCGCTCATTTCCTTGTACTCCCGCATGACCTGGCACGAAGATGAAACTAATCTTTGCCAGCCGAGACCGCTTCAGAGGCAGCAACCACTCTCTTCGGATCGACCCCTCCTCCATCCTCTTGATCATGTTCATTGAGTCGCTAAGGAAACAAGCCCTAGTGAATGTCTGTGTCTCGAGCCATGTTATTGCTTTACTTATTGCCATGACTTCCATGGTCAGGCTACTTGTGGTTTCAGTGAAAGCACCAGAGTCCTCCTTCACAATTCTCCCTCCGGCCCGAGCTGTAAAGGCCCATGAGCTTCTCACATGTCGGACGACCGACCCATCTGTGTAGATGACCGCGTCACCGTCTAGCGAATTCTCGAAAATCAACGCTTGTACTTCAGCCTCAACAGCAGCCGGATTTTCTTGTCTGCATTTTCTATCTAGTTGGATGCAAACTGAAAAGGATGTGCAGAAGTCTGTTGGCACTTGCACCCACTCCTCGCCAGGTTCTAAGTCCTCAAGTGAACACACCTGTTGAAGAATGTCTTCGGCTTGACCCATCCACGACCGTCCTCTTTTTAACCTGCTGCCCTTCACCTTCCTAATTTCACTATGCAGTGGATGTTGTGTGTTTGCGTTAATTCTGAGGTAGGCGCGTGCCCTGCAAACTTGTATTCTCTCTTCAATGGTTGGAAAATCAAGAAGGTAGCGCATCGCCCTGCATGCTGTATCTCTTGTACATCCAAGAATAATGCGCATTGCTTCATTCTGTATCCTTTCCATCCTTTCTATCTGCTTATGGCTGAGAGTCAGGATTGCCATTGCATACTCCAAAACAGACATGACCAGCTCCTCGTACAGAAGACATAGATGGCGCTGCTCACAGTTTGCTGCCGCCATCACCCGCATCGCTGCCAAACCCCGCTTGGCCTTTGTTATCACCTGGTCTATGTGCACATTATAAGCAAGGCTTCGATCAAACCGTATTCCCAGGTAATTCATTGCCTGCGTTCTTTCCACAGTCTCTGAACACAGCATTACAGTTGGTGTTGGATTGTTGACAATATGATTATTCAACGAGAACCAAGTCACTGTTGCCTTTGTTGGGTTGACCATTGCCCCAGCTTCATCACACCAAGTACTTATGCGATTGAGTTCGGTTTGTAGTTCCACAGCAACCTCCTCTCTATCCTTACCATGACGATACACTAAAACATCATCGGCATATGACAATGTCCTGCCAGGTCCAGTGATCTGCTCACTGGTGATTCTCACTGTGTAGGCGTTGAACAGTACCGGAGATAATGGTGATCCCTGTGGTAGGCCAGGATATATTGTTGTTGGTTCCGAAGTCCAACTGCCACATCTAAAAACTACTTTCCGTTGGTAGAGGGCTGCAGCGATCCAACTAAGGAGGAATGGACTTACGTTTAGTTCAAGAAGCTGAAACATTAAAATATCCAGTGGTACTCTGTTGTATGCGTCCTCAAGATCAATCGCTGCAGCAACGGTTTCAGTGCCTGCGTGGAAACCTTCATAGACATCCTGGGCAAAGACTGCTGCATTGGTCCAGGTTTCTCTTTTTGGACGGTACCCACCCAGGGTAGGTGAGAAAACACCTTGCCTCTCTAGTTGGCTTGATATTTTCCTGGCAATTACCTTCTCCAGCAGCTTGCCTATTGTATTCTGCATGGTTATAATTCGATATCCCTGAATTTTTTTGTGGTCTTTGTCAGGCTTCGGCAAGGGAATCAGATAGCTGTGTAACCATTCCTCCTTGATGCTAGCACTCCCTATACTGTTGTTGTACATGTCTGCTAATTTCTCTAGCTCATTGTCGGTACACCTATTTATGTCGTCGTATCTTATGCCATCAGGACCTGGAGCACTGTTTTTTGATCGTCGAAGCACAGCCTTGATTTCTTTCACTGTCACTGTGTCTTCCTCCGAAGTGTTCTGGGCCTTGCATCTGTCTGAGGTGACCTCCTTGGCCAGATTTCGGCCTCCCATGTCTGTCTGGTTGCCCTGCTCAAGGTAGCGTTCAAAGAGGGCTTTGCCCTTGTCCTCGTCAGTCCTCTGCCAGGTGAGGTCAGCACCTTGGAAGTCTGAAATGCTCTTCTTCTTGACTACACCACTCATGCTTTTATGTAGTCGCCAGAACAATTTCAGTGACTTGTCTGTGCTTACTCTTTGACACACCTCTGCCCATTTTTCGCTTTTAACCACCTTGACCAGTTTTTTGAAATAGCTTACTTTTGTGTGCATCTCTCTTTCTAAGTGCAAGCAGGGACTAGGATGACCAGCTCTGTTCTTCTTGGCATTTTGCCATCTCCTTACAGCACTACGCTTATCCACCCAAGCCTTCTCCACCTCGAAACTCCACCACGGTGGCTGCTCCCAGCTTTTTTTCCTGCCCTGAAACGTTCTGCGCTTGTCACGTCTTATTTTACTCACCACATCCTGCCCTGTACTGTCATACTGGAACGTCTTTACCTTTAGCTTGTGCTGCCTGGTTCTGCCTTTCTCCACCAATATGCTGCACGGGTGGTGGTCGCTGCCATGGTGTCCTAGGACACCCCATCTACACACTGTAGTGAGTGAAGGTGAAACTAGCGCCAGATCAATAGCACTGTCCTCATCGCCTGGACGGCTTGCTGTCCTGGTGACACAGCCACTGTTAATACAAACCAGGTCGATGGTTTCCAGTGCAGTCTCGAGCTCCTCCCCTTGTGTATTGGAGGAAGTGTTTCCCCATGCTCTGCCCTTAGCATTGAAGTCACCACAGAAAATAACATTTCTCTCTTGGCCCAATATGCCACTTAAGCACTGCCACTTCTGGGCGTCCATACTCGCATTGCGGGCATAAACATTAACCAACACGAATGGTATACTGGAATGAACTCTCAACGCCTGTATTTGTATATCGTGACTGTCCCAACTGGACATGTCTAGCTCTGACGCCACCATGCTGTCGCGAACGAGAATCGCCGTTCCCAGATGTCGTCTGTTGTAGAAACATTTGAAGCCGGCAATTCGGAGTAGCTGATCGCCCAGTCTCGTCTCCTGGAGTGCTACAATGTCGTTCCTGTAAACTAGGGTTTCTAAAATAGAGCCCCGTTGTTTTACACTGGCACAGTTCCAATATAGAATACGGATGTTCCTGAGTCCTAGACGGTGACACTTGAGTCTAAAACGCCTCAAACCTCCGCGCTTACCTTGTTTCTTTTTCCCTGCGCGGCTACCACGCCGCTTCGTTATGTTGACTGCTGGCCCATCGGAAAACACACGTTGTTCCGCCATGTTGAAAAAACGTAAACACAGACTGATTTGAACCACACACGCTGCTGAAAATTCACTCAAGGATGGCTTCGCTCGATGCACGAACTCCGTAGCACCCGCGCAGATCTTGAGTAGAAACTCCTGGTTTTACATCCTGGCACACCAATTACACGCCAGAGATGAATAAATCCATCCCCGTCGCGAAAAAGTTAACGAACACAAAACAACACGACCGTCCGTCGCCATCTTGAAACCGGAACCGATTACCAATATATATAACATATATATATATAACACCGTTGATAGCGATAACAACAACTGTAGCGATAAGACAGATGGTAGCGACAACATCGACTGTAGAGTTCATAACACCGATGATAATAACAACGGCTGTAGCGATAAGACGGGTGGTAGCGACACCACCGATGGTAGCGACAATAACGACTGTAGCGATAATAACACCGTTGGTAGCGACAACAACGACTGTAGAGTTAAGATCGATGGTAGTGACAACAATATTAACGACAACAGCGACTGTAGCGATAACACCGATATTAGCGACAGACAACGATGGTAACTACAACAATGACTGTAGAGAAAGTACTGTACTGTTGTTTGTCCATCAAGAATGACGATGACCATTCATTTCATCCAGTGGGGTTGAAAGTATGGAGCCGTGAGTTCTAAGTTGGCTGATAAGGCTTATTTTGGTTCGAAATGTTCTTTGACAATGTGGAAAAGAATGCTTGACATTTCTGGAGGAGGATTTTCTGCAGTGGTTTTCTGTTCTGTCTTTTCTTCACAGCTCTTGCAGTCCTGGTTGCTTCACAAGTGACTGCACCGTTGCGTAATGATGCACGCCACGAAAAAACAGAAAAATTATGGAAGCCTTCTGGGATGGTGGGCACATTGTCTAGCCTTGCCTTCCCTTGAGGTTTGACCGGGATGTCTTCGGCCGTTCTAATTTGACCAGCTGGGATGTAGATGACACCACAACAGTGAGAGTCAAATGTCCGTCTCAGAGTAAGAGTGGAATATCCCTTGAAACACTCGGGAAGGTTAATCCGTTCAACAAATGCCCACATAAGTCGATGTGTCGGCCTAAAGGCGCAAGTAAAGTAGCTCTGCTGTAAACTGGCACAATGCAATATCGTCAGGGTGAAAGTGGAATGTCCTTCACAATACCCGGGAAGGTTAACCCGGTCAACAAATGTTCGCAAAAATCAGATGTGTCGGCCAAAAGGCGCAAGTAAAATAGTTCTGCTGTAAACAGGCACAACATAATAACGTAAGAGTGAGATCCTGGAAAAAAAAACAACAACCAGGGATGAACGCAGAAGAAGAAGAACGTGTAGTATCTGCACTTGATCTTGCCAGGGCAACTAGTAGAGGCAGTCATCCGAATGACACATAGGGATGTGGGGGGGGGGGGGGGGCTGATGATGTGATTCTGCTACTTGAAGGTGCAGCGAGCCCTTATTTTAAAAAAAAACATTCGATTAAGGAAAAGTTATTTTAAATTTTTTTTAAATACCCACCTTAATAGGAACATATGTAATTATAATGGCTGTAAGGGACATAACATTCTAAAATTTATTATTTGAAGGGACGCTACTAAAAGCATCAAAAGTGTCTTATAGGTCTAAATAACTTAATATTTATAATAATCTTGTATAAAATGTTTTATAAAATTAGCTAGAGATATATAAAAGATAATAAATAATACTAACTTTTCGTCGATTTTTCAAATGTTGTAAAAGTCATGGCTTTGTTTTATAAGGAGAAGAATTTATAATGCATCTTTATTATCTTCCCACATGTTACATTAAATGTTTTGTTCTTTCAATGATATATTCCTTTCGGATTGTAACAATTTTTGTCAGGCCTGTCAAAGGCTTATCACACTGAATATCAATCACCTTTCGGTCCCCTTGGCTAAAGTAGAAGTGTAGAATCTGCGCTTGACTTTGCCAGGGCCTCATGCAGAGGCGGTCATCCTAATGACACAATGACATAATGGGTGCCTCCGACCCCTTTCAGAACCACGACCCCTGTAACAAAAGATTCTTAATTTTCAGCATTTTTGATTGTTTTA
This sequence comes from Cepaea nemoralis, assembly GCA_014155875.1. Classification (NCBI taxonomy): domain Eukaryota; kingdom Metazoa; phylum Mollusca; class Gastropoda; order Stylommatophora; family Helicidae; genus Cepaea; species Cepaea nemoralis. The sequence continues at coordinate 38,763 of JACEFZ010019086.1, forward strand.
CGGCATTTTGATCTCTCTCTCTCTCTCTCTCTCTCTCTCTCTCTCTCTCTCTCTCTCTCTCTCTCTCTCTCTCTCTCTCTCTCTCTCTCTGTCTATCTATCTTGCTAACTCAGAAGACACAACCACCTGTTTCAGTCTCATTGGTAAAATGGGACGCTTGTTGGGTGATACTGTGAGTTGTTTAAACTTTAAACTGGAAGAAATTTAGTTTTAGAGAAATTTTCTTTTTTAAAAATAAGGGCTCGTTGTTCCCCCAAAGGCCAGAGCCGCCCCAACAAGTCCCCATGTTCCAATGTGTCATTCGGATGACTGCCTCTGCAGGTGGCTCTGGCAAGATCAAGTGCAGATACTAGACATTGATCTTAGCCAATAATCCGAGGAAGGATAGCATTCATAAATTGATGTATAAATAGCAATTACAGGTGTCCAATTAAAACACTAAGTGATTTTTTTGTCAGGACCCACAGGCAAACGTTTCTAGTGCTCTAGTGCGAGTTATTTCTCTTGTAAAATTGAGATAACACATCTGTATTCGAGTGTCTCACTTTAATAAATTACATTTTTTCCCACTGAAATACATTGACAAGAATATTTCGTTAGATTGTTTCACTTTACACAAGAAGTCTTGTCAGTTTTTTTTTTTTTTTAAACTAAGCTTTAAACATTGAAGCCTCGGAAGCGTAGTTTCTAAAATCTGACCGTTGGTCATGAGTTCGAATCTGCACCGGGGAGGATGTTTACAACTGACCTGAGCTGCCAGGTCGTCCCTGCCTAAAATAGATATCCGGAAATGGCTTGGGAATTAAAGGCGGCAGGTGTGATACTGACCATATCACTCAAAGAGCGCCGATTGGTCGATTCAAAATATGGGTCTGGCGCCATACACGTCCATTGCGTCTCAAGGTGTGTAAAACTGCCACTCTGTTATTATTATTATTGTTATTATTATTATTATTAATATTATTATTATTATTATTATTATTATTATTAGTTTCATTATACTATCACGTTATTTCCGAGAGCAACATTGGCATGGTTAGGAACTTGCTACCAGATCAATTAAACAAAACCACACACACACACACACACACACACACACACACACACACACACACACACACAAAACATAATTCTTGTGTTGTTTTTATTTTGGAAAGTAATACAAAGAACGAGCAGTTTTCCTCACTATTTTGACATGTTCATTCTGTTTCTCTACAGCAGCAACATTCAAAGACACGCAGATGATCTCGGGGTAACGGGGTAGGGGTATCCCCTATCAACGAAGAAGTAATGTGCTTCCTTCCCTTCCCTAGCCTACGGGACACCCTTGGGCAAGTTGGAGTACCCATTTAGCCTCCTGATCAGGGTTACGTGAAGCCTTGGGTGCAGTTGGTGGATGAGGTTGAAGAGAATCCGACAGATATTATTTCGGAACAGTCATAACATCTGATGGGAGATGCCTTGAAGAGATTAGAACAAGAATCGCCATGGCGAAGGAAGCCTTTTGCAATATTAAAAACACACTGACCGATAAAAATATGTCATTCAACGAGAAAAAGAGTGTTGAGGTGTTACATAGAACCTGTGCTTTTGTGTGGATGTGAACCGTGGACAGTGAGCAAACAGGCTGAAAAACATCTGAAGGATGAGGGAATGTGGTTTCTGAGGAGGATGCAAAAAATGCCATAGACAGCCAGAAAAACCAATGACCAAATCCTACAAGAAACACATGAAAACCGTAAACTGATTAGAGAAATTAGACGTAGACAGTCATAATATTTTGGTCACGTTATGAAAAGAAATAAATTGGAGAACTTGGTGACAAGTGGCAAGATCGAGGGTAAGAGAACAAGGGAACAGCAGAGAAGTAAATACCTGAATGGCTTGGCCACGTGGTATGGTCGAGACAAGAACACTGAGCTGATCCACGATTCTGGTGATCGAGTGACATGGCAAAACATGGCCGCCAACGCTTGCCGGCATGACACATGATGGTGATGAGCTGATGTTGCTCATTATTACATAAACAATGTAATCAGCGTGGAAAACAATGACTACGATAACAACAATATTAACGATAACCGTGATAATATAGCGATGGCAACGATAACACCGATGTTAACTATAACAGGGATAACACCGATGGTAAGAACAACAACGAATGTAGCGATAAGACCGATGTTGGCGATAACAACGAATGTAGCAATAATAACACCATGATAGCGACAACAACGACTGTAGCGATAATAACACCATGATAGCGACAACAACGACTGTAGCGATAAGACGGATGGTAGCGACAACATCGAGGTAACGACAACAACGATTGTAGCGATAATAAACCGATGGTAACGACAACAACGAATGTAGTTATATGACCGATGGTAACGACAACAACAACTGTATCGAAGGTAACAACGATGGTTTCGACAACAACGATAGTTACGACAACAGCGACTGTAGCAACAACATCGATGTTAGCTACAGACAACGATAGTATCTACAACAACGACGGTAGCGATAACACCGAATATTAAAGATAATAGCGATGATAACGATAACAGTGATAAGAACTGATGTAGTGTAACAGTGAGTATTAATGATATCTGGGTCAGGGGTCATGTGATATTTTGTGTGTTATCGATTCACAGTTTGCTAGACATATGTAAATAAGTTAGTCAGTCATTGCTTTCCTTCTTGGCCTGGAACATACAGGTCGGGGTTAGTAGTATTCACCCTTCACAGACATCCTCTGCCTAGTGTAGCCAACTTGAGACTACAACCAACAACTACCTGTCGGTTGTACTCCAGCTCAATGTACCATCTATTGAGTGGTTTCGTGTTCATCATCATCGCATGAATTGTCTATAAGCGTGGATGTTTCATGATACTCTGCTAGGTAGGCTCATCGGGCACTCCACATTGCCAAAAGATGACCCATAGGCTAGCGGGTAACAGGAGGTGCTTTACTGTAAAATATGCAGATATCGCAGCTCTGGTTTAAATAGGTGCAGTGAAATTATGTCAAACGCAACAACAACAACAACAACAACAACAACAACAACAACATAAACGAATGAAGAAGAAGACCTACACATGAATCAGTAACAATGTTACATGTCCTTTCAGGACGTTGTCATCAACACCCGATTGATTTTCTATAATATTTTACTTTCAGCAGCTTGCCATCAGCAAGGCGATGGATGCAATGTAGGAATCCATGGTTTGGGAGAGAGAAATGAAAGAGAATACAAACTTGTAGAATGGGCAAAAGATCAAGAAATGGTTGTAGGAAACACCTGGTTTAAACAGCATCCTAGAAGATTATGGACATGAAGGAGTCCAGACTAAAAAAAACCAGATAGATTACATCCTGATTAGCAAAAGGTTTCGAAATGCGTTAACAGTCGTAAAAACAGTTCCAAATGCAGACTGTTACAGTGATCACAGATTAATTACAGGCACATTGAGGGTAAAGTTAAAGAAAGTCAAGTATACAGCAGGAAACCCTAAATATGACTTGTGCAAATTGAAAACTGACAAAGAAATACAAGATAATTTTAACATAGAAGTAAAGAACAAATTTGATATATTGTCTGATCTAGAGATCCTGTTTCAAGATGTAGATGATCAATGGGAAACGATGAAGAATTCAATCAGTTGCGCAGCAGAAAAAACTATTCCAAAAGTAAAGAAAGTGGGCCGTAAGACATGGATGACTGAAGAAATTTTACAACTAATGGAAACAAGAAGACAGAACAAAAATAATCCTGCCAAATATGAAGAAATTCACAGAAAAGTGAGAACGTAATGTAAGGAGGCAAAAGAAACATGGCTTGAGAAAAATTGCAGAGAAATTGAAAAACAACACAACAGTAACAATGCGAAACTAATGCACAAAAGAATTCAGGAGCTTACTAATCAAAGAACACGTACATCAGCAGGCAGCCTAAAGACAAAAGATGGAAGAGTCATAATAGAAAAAGATCAGATTTTACATGAATGGTCAGATTATGTGAAAAACCTGTATGACGATAACAGAGACGAACAGTATGATGTCCAAAATAATAATGAAGGACCAGCAATTTTAAAGATGGAGGTTCAGAATGCGCTTAACCATATGAAATCTGGCAAGACCCCCGGTTCAGACAGCGTCACAGCAGAAATGATTAATGCTTTAGAAGAATAAGGAATAGATAAAGTTACCAGTCTGCTTAATACAATATATGATACTGGAAATATACCTCAGGAGTTATGTAATTCTGTATTTATTGCAATCCCAAAGAAATAAGGAGCCTTGGAATGTGATCAACATCGAACAATTAGTATAATTAGTCACATCACGAAGATTTTACTAAGAATTATCATGCAAAGAGTTAGGAGGAAAACACAACCTGAAATAGGAGAAGAACAATGTGGGTTTGTGGAAGGCAAGGGTACAGTAAATACTGTGTATATACTGAGAAACATAATCGAACGTTCTCTAGAAGTAAACAAAGATCTACACCTTTGCTTTATTGACTACACAAAGGCTTTTGATAAAGTGAGACATGTCAACATGATAAGGATGCTTGAAGATCTACAAATTGATGGAAAAGATCTTAGACTTGTAAAAAACATATATTGGAAACAACAAGCTGCCATAAGAGTTGATAATGAAGAAAGCCAATATCAGCCTATTAAAAGGGGTGTGAGACAGGGATTGTAATGTCTCCAGATCTGTTTTCCCTGTACAGTGAAAGTATTTTCAGAAATATTGAAGATATGGAAGGAATCAACATTGGGGGACGATGCATCAATAACATTAGATATGCAGATGATACAGTCTTGATTGCAGACAATGAACAGGACCTGCAAAATTTAGTAGATGCGATTGTTACACACAGTGAACAACTAGGGTTAGAATTAAATTGTAAAAAGACACAGATTATGGTCGTCACTAGGAAGGACGAAATACCACAATGTAATATACAAGTAAATGGGAATATTCTTCAACAAGTGAGCAGGTACAATTATCTCGGAACAGTAATAACATCTGATGGGAGATGCATTGAAGAGATTAGAACAAGAATCGCCATGGCAAAAGTAGCCTTTAGCAAGATGAAAAACATATTGACCAATAAAAAGATGTCAATTGAAACGAGAAAAAGAGTGTTGAGATGCTACATTGAACCTATACTTTTATATGGATGTGAAGCGTGGACAATGAGCAGTCAGGCTGAAAAACATCTGATGGCTGTAGAGATGTGGTTTCTGAGGAAAATGCAAAGAATACCATGGACAGCCAGAAAGACCAATGAACAAGTCCTTCAAGAAACAAATGAAGATCGTAAATTGATTAGAGAAATTAGACGTAGACAGTCAAAATGTTTTGGGCATGTTATGAGAAGAAATGGATTGGAGAATTTGGTGACAACTGGTAAGATCGAGGGGAACAGACCAAGGGGAAGACCTAGAAGCAAGTACCTGGATGGCTTGGCCTTGTGGCATGGTCGAGACAGAAACACGGAGCTGATCCACGACTCTGGTGATCGAGTGAGATGGCAGATCATGACCGCCCACGCTTACCGGCATGGCACATGATGCATGGATGGAGCTTGCCATTGCTTTGTGAATGAGAAGTCAACGCTGAAGTCCAGCTTAATGCCAGTTTAGAGATTGATTACGTCGCCGTTAGTGCACTGGAATTTTAAGAGCGAGCGCTCTTATACGTTCGGCCAAGTCGACTACTTATGAATATGTAGTGCATGAATGAGAAAATACATTTCTTTGAATTGCTTTATTTACATGGTTAAACATAATAACATTACGACGTAACCATCAAACATCATTAATTAATTAATTAATTAATTAATTAATTAATTCATTCATTCATTCATTCATTCATTCATTCAGTAGCATGTCCTTTGCAAAACCTGGCTCAAATAACAAACTTCCGGAAATCCTCTCGATCATAAGCAAGATGTTCCGCATCCGATGCACCCATCTGGAGATCATCCGCCACATCCTGCACCCATCTTCTCTTTGGCCTTCCTCTTCCTCTCTTCCCAGGCATATTTTTTTTTTTTTTTTTGCATATCCTTTACAGGACATCGCTGTCAACAGCAGCATCTTTCAGCTGTCTTTTGATTTCTTGGCAAGATTACGCTCAGTAGTTTGCCATTGCTTTCTGAGCGGCCGGCTCAGTATCCTGCAAGTCACCAGCGGGGGTCGAACCGCTCCCAGTTCTCTCCCGCTACGAGACTCTGCGTGATAAACGGGATTACGGAGAAAGTGTTGTAACCCCTCAGCCAGAGAGACCGGCTCCCAGGCATATACCCCTTCATTATTATTCTCTTCAAACTTAAATGAAGTTTCAAGTGACAAAAATATTTCAATTTCCTTTGTTTTATCGTCTTTAATCGCCAACCTTCTTCAATATTCAGCTTTTGAAGTATGGATGCATTTGTTTTCTTTTAGAACTTGTCTATAACATTTATATTCAAAGGCATTTATGCGCTGTTCAGCTTGTTTAGTAAGTGTCCTGGTATCACAGGCGTATGTTGCAATGGGAAAGATGCATGCTTTTAAAAATCTAATTTTTGTAGTTCTGTCTGTTCCCATTCCATAATTTATTCAGTTGTTTTAGTCTTTGAAGAGCCATAGTTGTTTCTTGACACGTTTTGCAGAAGGTAGTTTGCCATTGCTTTCCTTCTGGGCAGTGACTGTACTAGTCGGTGGCCATAGCCATTATCTCTACTGATGAGATCATCTACCTATCGCCGCAGAGTGCAAGACCCTAACCAACAACAATCTGTCGGCTGCTCTCACACTCCATCCACCACCTGCTTCCATGGCTTCACGTAACCCTGATTCGGGGGCTAAACGGGTACTCCACCTTGCCAAAGGGTGTCCCGTAGACTAACGGAGGAAAGGAGGCGTCGTACATCTCCTTCGATAGGGGATACCCCTTCCCCGCTTACCGGCATCAAACATCACACAAGAATAAAACATTGTTGCTATACGAACCCAAAATTATTCTGCAAAACATATACATCAAATGAGATGTCTTGTCTTGTGTATCCTTGTCTATATTCTTTTCTTGTGTTGTCTTTTCTCTAGTCTTGTTTTCGAGTCTTGTCATGCATTGTCTTTCCTCTATTCTTGTCTTGCATTGTCTTTTCTTTAGTCTTGTCTTGCGTTGTCTTTCCTCTAGTCTTGTCTTTCATTGTCCTTTTCAAGGAGTATCCATGGCGAAGTGGTCAAGCCGTTTGACTCGGGTTCGATTCCAGGCCGCGTCCTTCCGTTCACGAGTAAAAATTTTTCGGAGGGTCGTCGCTAGAGCTACGAAGTTCGTGCTTTGTTCGCGTTGCGGAAAGAGACCGAGCCATACAGGATAAAAACCCGGTGCAATGAAGTCAACTCTGTGACCCTGTCGGCTTTTTAGCGAATTTTTTATTGTCCTTTTCTTTAGTCTCGTCTTGCATTGTCTTTGTTCTAGTTTTGACCTATGTTATCTTTTCTCTAGTCTTATCTTCTATTGTTTGTTCTCTGGTCTTGTTTTTTTCTCTCAGGTTTTCTTTTTGATACATTTGTCTTGCATTGTAGTTTCTTAACTTTTGTCTTTTCTCTAGTCTCGTTTACGCGAGTCTTGTCTTGCATTATCTTTTTTCTAGTCTTGTCTTCCATTGTCTTTTTTCTACTCTTGTCTTGCATTGTCTTTTCTATAGTCTTGTCTTCCATTATCTTTTCTGTAGTCCTGTCTTCCATTGTCTTTTCTATAGTCTTGTCTTCCATAGTTTTTTCTATAGTCTTGTCTTCCATTGTCTTTTCTATTGTCTTGTCTTGCCATGGCTTCAGTCATCCATCCGCCAGTGATGTAACTAACTACGTCGTTTTCCTAGATCGGTAAATAAAAGTAAAGAACTCTCGATCAGGTTTTAGGCTGAGCTCTGGCCATAAAAAAAATGCCCCGTATCGATGTGGATTAAAACACATGTACACCAGGCCAGCAGACATGTATTCTAGCTTGTGTCATGAAGTGACAAAGAGTAAATGGGAGACACTCCGTGTAAAATTGAAACAAGAAAACCTGCCCGCGACAGACTGTGTATATGTTCAAAGAAATGTATTCTCTTGGTGGATTTAAACTCACAAGACACATCCAATAGGTTGCACGGTTTATTGCCTGGCATATTTCGCTGCATCTCGTCAGGTGCATACTGCATGAAGTGAATAAATGAACAATACTTTGGCTGAGACACTTAAAACACATAGCTACAGATATTGTTCGAATGTGGAACATCCGGTAAACCAACAGTAATCGCAACTTAAAAATAAAATATTTCTGCTTGCACAAAAGATGAGTGGAACGAGTTAAAATAACAACCCAGTTGGCGGGAATTTAAACGGGGTTAAAAATAATTTTTTTCCCCCGTAATCTTAACGGGAACGCTGCAGCAAAGTTGTATTTTCTGTTTTAAAGAAAATGTCATCTGTCAAGTTGTTTGTTGATTTGTTGACTGTGTCCAAGTTTAGCGTCAGGGTTAAGCAAAGCGGGGTTTCTTCTTCAGGCGAGCTTTGGGAGATCAAAGACCGCTCTCGCTGGTCGCTCGTCTCGGATGATAATTGATTCAGCGTTTCTATTTGCGACGCTAATAAAATCTATGATGTCACAAAAGTGATGCTGTTATAGCGATATGATCTTAGCACTGTTAAACAAATACAGAATAACTGAGTGAATATTATAATATAGAATGAATGACCAGAATTTAGATTATAAATGGCACAGACATCATAGTTACTCGATGAGTTGGAGTCTTATGCTTCTTTTATTGTGTTTAAACGCGGCCTCCATTTTGTTTTGTCCTCTCGTTGTCCTCTATGGGGACGTAGTTCCTAAACCAACTCACCCCAAGCCGTCCTATCCTTATTTATACCATGCAGCTCCATCCATGTCCTCCCTATCCTTTGTTATACCATGCAGCTCCAACCATGTCCTCCCTATCCTTTGTTATACCATGCAGCTCCATCCATGTCCTCCCTATCCTTTGTTATACCATGCAGCTCCATCCATGTCCGCCCTATCCTTTGTTATACCATGCAGCTCCATCCATGTCCGCCCTATCCTTTGTTATACCATGCAGCTCCATCCATGTCCTCCCTATCCTTTGTTATACCATGCAGCTCCAACCATGTCCGCCCTATCCTTTGTTATACCATGCAGCTCCATCGATGTCCGCCCTATCCTTTGTTATACCATGCAGCTCCAACCATGTCCGCCCTATCCTTTGTTATACCATGCAGCTCCATCCATGTCCTCCCTATCCTTTGTTATACCATGCAGCTCCAACCATGTCCGCCCTATCCTTTGTTATACCATGCAGCTCCATCCATGTCCGCCCTATCCTTTGTTATACCATGCAGCTCCATCCATGTCCTCCCTATCCTTTGTTATACCATGCAGCTCCAACCATGTCCTCCCTATCCTTTGTTATACCATGCAGCTCCAACCATGTCCTCCCTATCCTTTGTTATACCATGCAGCTCCAACCATGTCCTCCCTATACTATTTATTTCTATCTTTACTTTTCTTCTCCTTGCCTTTTTAGGTCTTCCCCCCTCCCCCACCTCACCAGCTCTCCCAACATGTGGATTCCAAGGAAAAGACTGTCTAGAGTCTAGATATATCTATGCCAGCTTTTCTCACTGTAAGTGATCAAACATGGCATGTTTAAAGCTTGATCTTTAAAAAAAAAAAAAAAGAAATAGACAAGGCTTCTTGTGCATACTGGAACATTATAACAAAATATTCTTGTCAGCGAATTTCAGAACACGACAATGTAGTAAACCAAGGGAATACAATAGATACAGGGATGTTATCTTATTGTTAAATGAAAAATAACTAGCACTAGAGCACAAGAAACGTTTGCTTGTAGATTCTGACAAAAATCACTTAACGTTTTAATGGGACACCTATAATGTTTTGTTTACATCAATTTATTAATGCTATCCTTTCTAGGCCTTTTGGTTAAGATCAAAGTATAGTATCTGCACTTGATCTTGTCAGGGCCACCAGCAGAGGCAGTCATCCGAATGACACATAGGAACGTGAGGACCTGATGGGGCGGCTCTGATTCTTGTGGGGAAACAGAGAGCACTTATTTTAAAGGAAAAAAAAATTATCGAGTAAAGAAAACATATATTTAGAATGTTAGCAAGGGACATAACACTAAAACAATAAATATTTTAAGGGATATTACTCATATTTGAATACAATTTTTATTATTTAAATAACTGTAGGATTTATAATATATGTTTAAAGCAATTTATATAAATTATTCACAATTACTGTCTTAATCAATAATAATAATAGTAATATTTCTTCAAAGCTTTTGTAAAGTTTATGGCTGTATTTCACTTGCATGAGAATTTAGTAATGCATTTTAATATTAATTCTTGATATTTCTTAACTTTCGTGCTTTCAAAGTCAGAATGCCTTTAAATTTCTCTTCTTAAGATTTTTGTCTGGCCTCTAAACGGCCAAATATCCTAAATATCATAATAATCAAAACTCCGCTGAGAAGCAAACATGGCAGGTTTTCTCATCGTCAGAAGTGTACCCCCTTCTTCGCATGTTACGGCCCATTATACTCTTGATATTCTCTAGGGGACGGACCCGTCCGCGTCATGACTCCGGGCGTCTTTCCCCTGCAGTGCGAGACGTTCGGGCGATTTCTTTGTGCTTGTCCCTTAGCTGGTAACATGTCCACTCTCAAGCCTCCCCTCCCCCCTAGGAGAGGAGAGTCTGTGCAGCCTGTGCTTGCCCTTTAGCACCTGTGGTCGTGGGGAGCCTGCTTCATCTCCAGCCACGGCCTCTATATCATCTCCATACGTCTCCGTCGCCATGTTCCTTCTTCGTGCCCCGTTCACGGCGCCGCACTCTACAAGAAGCCGGTTCTTCATTTTGGTTTTTCGACCCACCTCTAGGTCTCTGCAGCTGAGTGCGACTTACGGACGATTACCGCTCTGGTATGGAGGCTGGGCCAGTCTCCCTGGCCTAGAGGTTAGCGACTTTCTCCGTAATCCCGTTTATCCACGTGAGCAAACGCAGCTGCGCGAGAAATCGGTAGCAGTTCACGCCGCACCCGTTACTTACGGGATATGTGAGCCGGCCGCTCAGAAAGCAATGGCAAACTACTGTGCGTAATCTCGCGAAGAAATCAACAACAGCAGTAAAATGCTGGTGTAAACAGCAATGTCCTTGCAACACGGATATGCGGAAAAAAATGGAGGTTGGACTTCTGGCGACATTTGCATGATTTGACTGCACTTAGATTCACCACCCTCGCTCGGAGTAAAGGCTATAGAGTAGACTCGAGACGTTGCGAGTTCGTGCTCTTTGTTGAGAGATTGTGAGACGTTCTACAGTTACCGCTTTACCATACTAATTTCAAGACATGTCCCAATCTAGATCCTGACATTTCCACAGCCAGCACGAGGCCTTATTGGCTGCCTCACACAGCTGTTTTTGTGCCCGAGTTCTTGTTTGTCCTTTAATGCCCATTCGCTTTAGCATGTCATACATGGAGTGGGAGACTAGATCTCTTGCGCCCACCTCTACCGCAAATAGCCTGACTGTGTACCCTTCCAGTTTAAGATCAGTGACCATGTCATCGTACTCCTATATCTTGTCAATATGCTGCTTCTCAATATTTGACTCGTAAGGGACGGTCAGCTCAATCAGCGTTAGCTGCTTGGCTGACGAGGAGCCAATGTTCGATGTCAGGTCGCAAGTCTTTCGAACCACCTCAGGGTATTTGCCACGGCCCTTTAAATCCACGGTCAGTTCCCAGTATCCGCACCATCGAAAACGGTCGGAAGCAGCAAGTCGGCAGCGCTGCCTTCGTTGTCTCTGCGTTGCTGCCTGGCTCGGACGAATTAAATATCCAGCGGTCTAGGCCTGGCGACCCCCCCCCCCCCCCCATGCCCCACCCCTTCCTCCTGTTCATCTGCATTCTGGCAACATCCACTATGGCCGCCAACTCAGTAAGGACTTTGTTATGGCGCCACGTAAATCGGCCTTGGGTTAGGGCGACTTTACATGCGGACAGCACGTGCTCCGCAGTCTGGACCTTATTACAGAGGGGACAGGACGGTCGGTGGTTTTACCCCACTTGACCAAATTGGGAGCTGATGGCAAGACATCATAGAAGGATCGGACGACGAAACTTAAGTGCAGTGGTGCCATACTCCATATTTCTTTCCAGTTAAGGGATCTTTCACTATCCCTTCACATGACAACCACAGTGGCCCTGCACCGCCTGTTGGGCAGCCACACGGAATCTTTCGTAATCCTCTCCCTCTTGGATCTCCTGGACCGCCATGTATCTGCGTTCCTTAGTCGTCGCCTTATAACACATCGGATCTCTGCCATGGTGCCCGAACCCTCTTCTGTCCGACTGGGTGTGCCCCATGACCTCCTTCAGCTGGAGTGCTGCCTGGGCATCTACGACTGCGCTGACCACTTTCCACTTACTTCCAGTTATCAGGACGGGAACTAAGGCACTGACCGTTTCTTCTGGAGACTCGTTTAGCATCATCGCGAGTCTGGCTTTTCCGACTTTAAATTCTTCCACGAAGGATCGGAACGGGAGGTGGAGCTTGCTCCTGCTTACAATACAGTGCGATAGTCGTGAGGCATAGTGGTTCTCCAAGCCACTTCCTTATGTAGCTGCTTATTTTCCTCTCCATCGCTTTCACTGTGGTCGTATCTATATCATATATTAACAGCGGCCACAGGGGCTTCGGAGTAAGCATGAATTAGAAACACCAGATCTTGAATTTGTCTATCAGCCTGCTACGATGGACGGTACGCAGGCCGTTCGCCAACACTTCTTGCATCTCAACCATTGCGTTCCTGTCCGTCAGGGTTGAATCGTACACACGACCAAGATTCTTTACCGGTTCCTCTTCACTGTGGGAATCGCTTGTCCGGGAACCATGAACAACCTTTCCGCTGTTCTACCCTTTCACGATCGACAGACTTCTCGATTTCTTGGGCTTGAAGCTCATCCTGCACCAGCGAATCAGATCGTCCAGTCTGTGGAGGGTGCTGCGAGCATCACTCTCCTTCGGTGTCAGGATTGTCGTATCGTCCACGAAGGCCTTCAGCGGCGGAATGTTCCGTTCCTCGCTGAGTTTAGGACCGTGTGCGTAGCCTGATGCAGCATCCAGGATGACCTGTATGGCCGTGACATAGTATCAGCGAAATCATACACCCACCTGCAGGTCGATCCATCTCGTCGTGAAGGTTTTGGTCGAGAAACGGAGAGAGAAGCCCGAGAAGTACTGCATAAGCATTTCCGCAATGTTCTCGGGCACGTGATATGCCTTGAGTGCATGCCACATTTGGTGGAACACTGACCCAATAGCGTTAGCCTGACCCAACCCTATCACGTGGAGTTCATTCTTCTTCATCTTCGCTCTCTGGATAGCTTCCCAGATCATGGTGCCGTGTTCGAGACACCAGGGGACACTAGGTATCCCCCGTTTTGTACGTCATGATTTGGCTGACCATGACTGAGACGAATATTTTCCCCTCAACGTTCAGGAGAGAGATCGGCCAGAATTGGGCAATACTGGCCGAGTCGTGCTCTTTGGGAATGTAGATTCCGTTGGCTTTCTTCCACTCCGCGCTGATATGTTTGTGTTTCCACGCGGATCTCAGTATCCGGTGTAGCTTCTTAAGGACATTCAGGCACCTCTTGTAAACTGTAAGGCACACCATTGGGCCCCGGGGCCGACTTCCCATGTGCTTTCTTAATCACCGCAACCACCTCGCTCAACTTCAGAGGTTTGCATCTATCGGTTGAACTCCAGTTCATTGTACCACCTATTAAGTGGTTTCATGTTCATCATCATCACATGAATTGCCCATAAGCGTGGGCATTTCACGCTACCCTGCTAGGTAATATATGGGGTTCTCCACTTGCTCATAGGTGACGACCCATAGGCTAGCGGGGGGAAAAGGTGTTCCTACCATCAAAATGTGCAGATATCGCAGCCCTGATTTAAACCGGTGCAACATAATTTTGTTAAAAACAACAACAACAACATAAACAAACCTAGAAGACGACCTAAACATGAATCAGTAACAATGTTACATCTCCTTTACAGACCGTTGGCATCAATCCCCGACTGATTTTCTATAAAATTTTACTTTCAGTAGTTTGCCATTGGTTTGTGAAAGAGAAGTTAACGTTGACGTCCAACTTAACTTCTGTTTGGGAATTGAACGCCTTACATCGCCATCAGTGCAACGGAAGTTTAAGAGTGAGCGTACCGACAGCTTATGAATAAGTAGTGCATTAATGAGAAAATTCAACTCTTTAGTATTGCTTTATTCATATGGTAAAACATAACAACATTATGAAATGATCATCGAGCATCACACAAGTATAAAACTTTGTAGCTATATGAACACAAAATGAATATGCAAAACATATACATCAAATGAGATGTCTTGTCTTGCGTATCCTTGTCTATATTCTTCTCTTGTGTTGTCTTTTCTCTAGTCTTGTTTTCGCGAGTCTTGTCTTGCATTGCCTTTTTTCTTGTCTTATCTTCAATTGTCTTGTCTGTAGTCTTGTCTTGCCATGTCTTGTCTGTAGTCTTGTCTTGCCATGTCTTGTCTGTGGTCTAGTCTTGTCTGTAGTCTTGTCTTGCCATGTCTTGTCTGTGGTCTTGTCTTGCCATGTCTTGTCTGTAGTCTTGTCTTGCAATGTCTTGTCTGTAGTCTTGTCTTGCCATGTCTTGTCTGTAGTCTTGTCTTGCCATGTCTTATCTGTAGTCTTGTCTTGCCATGTCTTGTCTGTAGTCTTGTCTTGCCATGTCTTGTCTGTGGTCTTGTCTTGCCATGTCTTGTCTGTGGTCTTGTCTTGCCATGTCTTGTCTGTAGTCTTGTCTTGCCATGTCTTCACTGATCAATTCGCCATCCATGTAGCTAACCACGATGTTTTCCTCAGATCGGTAAGTACAAGTCAAGAACCCTCGATCAGGTTTAATGCTGAATTCCGGCCATTTAAAAAAAATGCTCCATTTCGATGGAGATTCAAACACATGTACACCAGGCCACCAGACATGTATACTAGCCACAGCGCTACCACCACTCCGCAATGTACTCTGTGCAAGTGACACACATTAAGATCCTCAGGAGATAGAAGTGACGAAGATTAGACGGGAGAGTCTCCTTTGTGTAAAATTTAAACTAGAAAATCTGCCCACAACAGACAGTGTATATGTTCAACACAATGAATTCTCTTGGTGGATTTAAACACAGAAGCCACACCCAATAGGTTGCACGGTTTTTGCCTGGCATATTTTGTGGCATCTCGTCAGGTGCATACTGCAGAGTTATAAATCACATGAAGTGAATAAATGAATAATACTAAAGCTGAAACACTTAAAACACATAGTTACAGATATTGTTCGAACGCGGAACATCAGTTATTCCCTCAGTAATCGCAAATTCAAAATGAAATATTTCCGTTTGTACAAAAGTTAAGAGGAACGAGTCAAAAAAACAACTCAGTTGCCGGTAATTTGATTGATTGATTGACTGATTTAGGAACCGACATCTCAGCATTCGGGGCATTCCCATAAATGCTTCGTCCCCATCCTCAGCAGCTAGCGAAGAGTTCCAACACTAATAGTACCAGTAGCAATCTGATTATATGTCCGTCTCGCTTTTCCTCTGAGCGTCGAGCGTCGACCAGATCCCCTCGTCACTCATCGCTGTCTCATTCTTGCCAGACCATGGTGATCCATTTGCTCCTCCGAGGTGTACGCGTGCTCCCACAAGGCCGCAACCACGTCTGCCTTGTCATGCATCAATACTCCACCAAGTTTTGCTGGGTCAGCCAATCTGTCCGCCTGTTCATTCCCCAGCACACCGGCATGCCAAGGAGAAAATATCCAGGCGATGCTTGCCACCCGTGACCTCCGAAGCGAAGCAAGCCACCCTGCCCGAAGCTTGCCTGTCCTAACGGTCCTGCCGGAGAAGTAATTTAATCCTTCCTGCCGGTAATTTAAACAGCGTTAAAAATATTTTTTTTTTTCGTAAGCTTAACGGGAACGCTGCCGCAAACTTGCATTTTCTGTTTTGAAAAAAAAAAAATGTCATCCGTCAAGTTGTTTGATGATTTGTTGACGATGTTCAAGTTTAACGTCAGAGTTAAACAAAGTGGAGATTCTTCTTCAGGCGTGCTTTGAGGGAACCAATACCGCACTCGCCTGTCGCTCGTCTGTTATCGGATGATGATTGACTCGGCGTTTCTGTGTGCGACGCTAATGAAAATCTGTGATATCGCAAAAGCGAGGCTGTTATAGCGACATGATCTCCCCACTGTTAAACAAACACATAATAACTAAGTGATAATTATAATATAGAATGGATGAACACAATTTAGATTATAAATGGCACCGACACCATAGTTACTCACTGAGTTGGCTTCTTATGCGTCTCTTATTGTGTTTAAACTCGGCCTTCATCTTCTTTTGTCTTTTATTTGTCCTCAGTTTGGTCCATAGATCCTAAACCAACTGGCCCCAAGCCGTCCTATCCTTAATTATACCATGCAGCTCCATCCATGTTGTCAGGGAGATACTTTTAGGCCAGCCTGGTTTGCTCGCTTCTGCTCGATTTCTTTCTGCTGGCTTGTCGACTCCATGACCGTAATTTACTGATGGCGCTATTTGCGTGCTCCGTGTTTTAATTGGCTAACGACCTCTACGCCATGATTTACTATCTTCTAAATACTTTGCTATCAAATCTTGATTGCTTGTCCACGTTTGCTAACCACTCATGCTCTGCAACATTCGCGCTAAACTCACAAGTTCAACTAAAGAGCATAACAGAAGTCCACGCTGTTTTCATTATGTATTTTACAGCTTCATATTTACGACAGTTTACACTCGCATCTAATCACACAGTTATTCGCAACTAAAATACGAACAGATGCTATCACTCAAAACTAAAATATAATATACACACGGCACTCGGCTTGTGCCATTCTAGCACGTGTTTTGACACGTCCGACCTGGACCCTGTCTCCACTAGTAATTCCCTGTTCAACACGAGGATTGTCTTTGAATATGACATTTCGAGTTTGACCCTTGCGGAAAGAGCTCTTTTCTTAGAACAAAATCAATCGTCGTTGTCCTCCGCGGGGGGCGGCGTTCCCATTGGTGACTCTGGATAACGTTGTGCTGATCGCATGGCCTTACATACCGGCGACGCATCTGTTAAATGTCTACCCTACCAAATGTACATGGTACGTGACATGCCTACCGTGTTTGTAACGGGTAACGGGGAATCAGGATTCGATTGAATGAGAAAAGGCTACCACATCCAAGGAAGGCAGCAGGCGCGCAAATTACCCACTCCCGGCACTGGGAAGTAGTGACGAAAAATAACAATACAGGACTCTATCGAAGCCCCGTAACTGGAATGAGTACACTTCAAACCCTTTAACTAGGATCTATTGGAGGGCAAGTCTGGTGCCAAAAACCGCGGTAATTTCAGCTCCAATAGCGCATATTAACGTTGCCGCAGTTAAAAAGCTCGTAGTTGGATCTCAGGTGCAGGCGGTCGGTCCGGCTGGTTATGTTCACTGCCCGTTGTTCCTGCCCTACCGTCTGCCGGCTCTCTCCTGTAGGTGATCTTCGCTGAGCGCATTTACTTTGAAAAATTTAGAGAGTTCAAAGCAGGTCTCATCTGCCTGAATAATGGAATATGACCTAGTTTCTATTTTGTTGGTTTTTGGAACTGGAAGTAATAATGAACATAACATAGCGATAATCGTGCGTAGGTCGCACTCATTCAGCTGCAGGGACCAAGAGGTGGGTCCAGAAACGTAAAGGAAGAACCGGCTTCCGATTAGAGTGCGGCGCCGTGAAAGGGGCACGAGGAAGGAACACGGCAACGGAGACGAATGGAGGCGATAGAGGCCGTGGTGGGGGATGAAGCTGGCTCCCCACGACCACACGTGCTAAGTGGCAAGCACAGGCTGCACGGACTCTCCTCGCCGAGGGAGGGAGGGCTTGAGAGGGGATATGGTAACAGCGAAGGGACAAGCACAACAACAGGGATAACTAATGTGACCAAACATCTGCAAGTCAGGGGGATGACGCCCGGAGTCATGTACCAAACGGGATCGCCCCAGAGAGTATCAAGAGTATAACGGTCCGAAATACTTGGGGAAGGGGGTACATTTCTGACGATCAGACGCCCCCTGTCGTGTTTGCGCCGCGGCGGAGCTTTTTTTTTACGACAAACAGTGACAAACGGCGACATTCGTATTGCGGCGTTAAAGGTGAAATTCTTTGTTCGCCGCAAGACAAACTACTGCGACAACATTTGTAAAGAATGTTTTCATTAATCAAGAACGAAAGTCAGAGTCGCAAAGACGATCAGATACCGTCGTAATTCTGACCATAACCGAAGCCGACTAGCAACCCCAGTGGGGTTGAAACGAAACTGAAACAAAATGGAATATACCTTGGCTAGCAAACCCATTGCGTATAAAGTCCGAATTATTTTCAAGGTGCCACTGCATGCTTGGTCCAGACTCTTTTTTACTAAGGCTCTACAAGTTGAGGGATATGGCTGCACGCCTCTATGTCAATATCCCCCAGTTGTGAGGGCCTGGCCGTTACTTAACCTCTGCTGCATGGAGGTGAGATGTTGAGCCTTACGTT
>JACEFZ010019086.1:62500-175000 GCA_014155875.1 Cepaea nemoralis
ACTGTTAAGTTGAGTTGAGATGAGTCAAGAGCCGACATCACTGCACTCAGGACATTCCCATACGTGCTCCGTCCCCTCGTTCAACAGCCAGCGAAGAGTCACACCACTAATCGTTCCCACCGCTATCTGATTAAGAGTTCTCCTGGTCTTCCATTTAGTTTTGAGATTCTTCCAGAACCCCTGCCGATCCCCCGCAATCTCATTCTTTCCACATATGGGTCTCAATCTGTTCCTCCGCCATCTCCACCTGGTCCCACAAGCGCACAACCACCTCCCCCTTGTCCATAGAGAATCTGACACCAAGAGGTGCATTCCCTGTTAGCCTATCAGCCTTTCATTCCCCTACATCCTCGCATGGTCAGGGCAAAATATCCATACAATTCTCACTATCGGTGATCTCTGAAGCGACAAGAGCCATCCCACACGAAACATTCCTGTCTCAAAGTTACTAAGCATACACTTTACATCCGTAATGAATACAACGTGTGTTGCTGTAGTCTCCTCTATCCAACGGAATGCCGCTGTTACTGCCTCCACCTCCATTCTCATACTGGAGGTCGTAGTCTCATATGCCAGACTCTCCTTTTTCAAGACTCGCCCATTAGCATTTGCAATAAAGCCCCAACCACTACGTCTGTTTCTCACCACTGACCCATCGGTGTAGATGACTATGTCACCTTGATGTGTGTTACTCTGGATCAGCTGTTGCACTTCAAACTCAGTGCGGCCCGCTGCCCATTCTCTGCACTCACGACCCAGTGTTATTATTACATTGTGCCAGTCCGTCATGTCTTCCGGAACTTCAACCCACTCTCTTCCACGATTGATGGTCTCTAGATCACACGCCTGACGTATAGAAAGTTCTGCCTGTGCCATCCAGGACCTGCCTCGTCTGAATCTATGACCCTTGACCATATCAATGGCTGCATGCAGCGGGTGATCCCTATATGCAGCAACTCTCAGGTACCATTTGACCTGAAGGACCCTATGCCTATCCGTAATTGTTGGTAGCGCCAGGATATGCCTCATACAGAAAGACATGTTAGTCATTTTAAAATTACCGTGGTAGACAATCGAGATTACTGTGCGAATATGTGTATAGTTCAGCTTGAAGGAGTTATCCAGTTATTTCACATTATATTGTGTGATTTCTGCAGTATGTACCTGACGAGATGCAGCGAAATATGCCAGCAAAGATCGTGCAATCTATTGTTTGTGTCTTCATTATTCAAATACAACGATATTAACGACAACAGTGACTGTAGCGATATCACCAATATTAGCGACAGACAAAGATGGTAACTACAACAATGACTGCAGAGAAAATAACAACGATGGTAGTAACAACAACGACCGTAGCGATATTAACACCGATAGTAGCGACAACACCAAATGTAGCCATAGGAAGGATGGTAGCGACATGACCAAATGTAGCCATAGGGACGATGGTAGCGACAACAACGACTGTAGAGATGATAATAACAATGGTAAGAACAACAACGACTCTAGCTATAAAACCTATGGTAGCCACAATATCGATGATAACAAAACAACGACTGTAGCGATAAAAACACCATGCTGGCGACAACAACGACTTTACAGAAAATAACACCGAAAGTAACAACAACAACGACTGCGGCGATAAGACCGATGTTAACAAAAACAACGACTGTAGCGATAATAACACCGATGGTAGCAACAACAACGACTTTAGAGATAATAACACCGATGGTAACAACACCAACGATTGTAGCGATAAGACCGATGGTATCGACAACATCGATGGTAACTACAACAACGACTGTAGCGATAATAAACCGATCGTAGCGACAACAATGACTGTAGCTATAATAACAAGATAGTCTCGCCAATAACGATGGTAACAACAACAGCGATTGTAGCAACAACACCCGAGTATTAACGATAACAACGATGATAACGATAACAGCGATATGAACTGATGTAGTGTAACAGCGAGTATTAATGATATCTGGGTCAGGGGTCATGTGATATTCTGTGAGTTATCGTTTCACGGTGTGCTAGACATATGTAAATATGTTAGTCAGTCATTACTTTACCTTCTTGGCCTCGACCATACAGGTCGGGGATAGTAGGTATTCACCCTATAAAGAAATCCTCTGCCTACTGTAGGGAAGTTGAGACTATAACCAACAACTACCTGTCGGTTGAACTCCAGCTCAATTTACCACCTATTAAGTGGTTTCATGTTCATCATCATCAAATGAATTGCCTATAAGCGTGGGCTGTTTCACGCTGCCCTGCTAGGTAGGCTTATGGGGTTCTCCACCTTGCTCAAAGGTGACCCATAGGCTAGCGGGGGAAAAGGGTGTACCTACCATCACAATGTGCCGATATCGCAGCCCTGATTTAAACAGGTGCAACATAATTATGTCAACAACAACAACAACAACAACAACATAAACAAACCTAGAAGACGACCTAAACATGAATCAGTAACAATGTTACATCTCCTTCACAGGACGTTGCCATCAACCTCCGACTGATTTTCTATAAAATTTTACGTTCAGTAGTTTGCCATTGGTTTGTGAAAGAAAAGTCAACGATGAAGTCCAACTTAATGCCAGTTTGGGAATTGAACGCCTTACATCGCCATCAGTGCAACGGAAGTTTAAGAGTGAGCGCACCGACTACTTATGAATAAGTAGTGCATTAATGAGAAAATACAACTCTTAGAATGGCTCTATTCGTATGGTAAAACATAACACCATTGTGCAATGTCCATCAAACAACACACAATTATAAACATTGTAGCTGCATGACAACAACATTAATCTGCAAAACCTATACATCAAATGAGATGTCTTGTCTTGCGTATCCTTGTCTATATTCTTCTCTTACGCTGTCGGTTCTCTAGTCTTGTTTTCGCGAGTCTTGTCTTGCATTGTTTTTTTTTCTCTAGTCTTGTTTTTCATTGTCTTTTCTCTAGTCTTGTCTTGCATTGTCTTTTCTCTAGTTTTGACCCGTGTTGTCTTTTCTCTAGTCTTATCGTCTATTTTTTTTTAACTCTTGTTTTATATAGGCAAGTCTTCCTTGTTGTTTTTCTAGTTTTGTTTTCGATGCTTTTGCCTTGCATTGTCTTTTCTTTACTCTTGTCTTTTCTCTAGTTTTCGCGAGTCTTGTCTTGCATTGTTTTTTCTCTATTCTTGTCTTTGATTGTCTTTTCCCTACGCATGTCTGATATTGTTTTTTCTATAGTCTTGTCTTCCATTGCCTTCTCTCTAGTCTTGTCTTTAAGCTATTGAAGATTAAATGGCAAGACAAGATCCCAAACACGAAAGTTCTAGAACAGTGGTTCTCAACCTTTTTTGGCCCGTGCCCCCTTCATCATATTTTAGGACGTCATTCCCCCCCCCCCCTCATCATATTTTCAGGACGTCATTCCCCCCTCACCATATGTTTAGAACGTCATCCCCCCCCCCTTTCGTATTTCTTCCCTAAAAATGTCCCCCTGCCCCTACACAGTATACGTAATAATTGAAGCTAAATTTAATAGCACATACTAAATCAAGTCTAGAGATCTACATAAAACGTGATTTGCGGATCTACTTACGTTATAAAATGAATTTCAGAAGGGTGATATGTACTGTACCGTAAAATATGAAGGAAAAAACAATATCAAGTAATCGGTTCTTGTATTAACGTAATCTAGAAATAATCTTAATTCTCCCCTCCCCTGGAAACCCTAAAATTCCCCCCTGGGTGGAGAGGGGGGGGGGGGGAGATTCCCCACCGGTTGAGAACCACTGTTCTAGAAAGAGAGTCCATGCCCGGTATCCACACTCTACTAATGAAGAATCAGATTCGCTGGACTGGTTACTTAACTCGCATGCCAGATCACAGGCTACCTAAAGGAATTTTTTACGGCGAGCTGCATTGTGGTAAACGCTCACAACGCGGTCAGAGGAAACGCTTTAAAGACACTCTCGCTGAAAGCTTTTAAAATTGATCTTGACACCTGGGAGACTGCTGTCAAAAACCGAAATTCGTAGCGTACATCATCACGCAAGGGTGCGGAAACTTGTGAAGCAACCAGGACTGCAAGAGCTGTGAAGAATATCCCAGCAGCATATAGCCAGCAGCATCTACAGCCTACCTTGTGCCTTACGTCTGTAAAGACAGAAAGTGCCACTAATGTATGACCATTAATGGTGAGAAAGCGTCCCAGTCAGTATCTAAAGCTCATTGAGTGAGCGTTATCAAAGGTGGAAAAGCGTCCCATTGGCACGAAATGGAATATTGCTTGGCTAGCAAATCCATTACGTGGAAGTCTGAAGCGAAAGCTCTCTGTGTGGATGTTGTCTGCATATTGGTCCCTCCTGGTTTTCGGAGGAGCAGCCTGTCCTGAACGGAGGGCTCAATATACGGAAGTGAGGCTAAGCAACCTTGTGCAGGACGTGACGATTCCTTGGGTGAGCCCAGTACCAGAGCGCTATGTGTCGGCTCTGCAATTATGGAAGCCTCTTTGGATGGCAGGGAATGCCCGTGGTTTGCCCCTGCCTTTCCTTGAGGGCCGACCTGGATGTCTCCGGATTGTTCTAGGTGGGCAAGCTGGGATAGGGATAACACCACAACTGTAAGAGTCGAGAAAGCGACCCAGACGCACGAATCGGAATACAGGTTGGCTAGTAAACCCATTTCGTGGAAAGTCCGAACCGAAAGCTCGCTGAGTGGATGTCATCTGCAGTCTGACCTCTCCTGGTTTGCGTGGGGAGCGGCCTGTGGCAAATGAAATGCCCAATATACGGAAGTGAGGCTAAGCAGCCAGGTAGGCCTATAGGCACGTGACGATTCCGTGGGTAATCTTACTACCAGTTCGCTATGTGTCGACTCTGTAATTATGGAAGCCTTCTTGGATGGTGGGCCCATTGTCTAGCCTTGCCTTCCCTTGAGGGTTGACCGGGATGTCTTCAGCCGTTCTAATTTGACCAGCTGCGATGTAGATGACACCACAACAGTGAGGGTCCAATGTCCGTCTCAGAGTAAGAGTGGAATTTCCCTTGAAACACCCGGGAAGGTTAATCCGTTCAACAAATGCCCACATAAGTCGGATCTGTCGGCCTAAAGGCGCAAGTAAAGTAGCTCTGCTGTAAACTGGCACAATGCAATATCGTCAGGGTGAAAGTGGAATGTCCTTCGAAACACCCGGAAGGTTAACCCGGTCAACAAATGTCCGCAAAAGTTTGATGTGTCGGCCAAAAGGCGCAAGTAAAATATTTCTGCTGTAAACAGGCACAACACAATAACCTCAGAGTGAGAGACTGGAAAACACCAACAAAAAAAAACAACTACGGATGCACGCAGAAGAAGAAGACAGTGTAGTATCTACACTTGATCTTGTCAGGGCCACTAGTAGAGGCAGTCATCCGAATGACACACAGGGACGTGGGGACCTGATGGGGAGGTTCTGCTACTTGAAAGTGCAGCGAGCCCTTATTTAAAAAAAAATTCTCGATTAAGGTAAATTTATTTTAAAAATTCTTTAAAATACCCACCTCAATAAGAACATATGTAATTAAAAGGGCGTAAGGGACGTAAATTCTAACATTTATTGTTTGAAAGGACGCTACTGAAAGCATCAAAAGTGTCATACATGATTTAAACATTTTAATATTTGTAATAATGTTTTATAGAATGTTTTATATAATTAACTAGAAACACATATAAAATAATAAAAGAAATTCTTGTTTTATGTGGCTTTTTCAAATTTTTTAAAACTCATGGCGTTGTTTTATAAGTATAAGAATTTAATAATGCATTTTATTTATCTATCGCAATGTTACATTTAATGTTTTGTTCCTTCAATGATATCAACGCTTGTACTTTCCAAAATTTTTGTCAGGCCTGTCAAAGGCTTAACACACTTAATATCACCTTTCGCTTCCCTTGTCTAAAGTAGAAGTGTAGAATCTGCGCTTGACCTTGCCAGGGCCACATGCAGAGGCAATCGTCCTAATGACACAATGACATGGGACCTTGATGGGTGCCTTCGACCCATTTCAGAACTACGACCCCCTGTAACAAAAGATTCTTAATTTTCAGCACTATTGATTGTTTTACGGCATTTTGATCTCTCCTCTCTCTCTCTCTCTCTCTCTCTCTCTCTCTCTCTCTCTCTCTCTCTCTCTCTCTCTCTCTCTCTCTCTCTCTCTCTCTCTCTCTCTCTCTCTCTCTCTCACTCTCTCTATCTATCTCTCCTGCTCTCTCAGAAAACACACCTACCTGTTTCAGTCTCATTGGTAAAATGGAACGCTTGTTGGTGATACTGTGAATTGTTTAAACTTTAAACTGGAAAAAATTTAGTTTTAGAGAAATTTTCTTTTTTAGAAATAAGGGCTCGTTGTTCCCCCAAGTGCCAGAGCCTCCCCATCATTCGGATGACTGATCATAAATTGATGTATAAATAGCAATTATAGGTGTCCAATTAAAACATTAAGTGATTTTTGTCAGGACCCGCAGGCAAACTTTTCTAGTGCTCTAGTGCGAGTTATTTCTCTTGTAAAATTGAGATAACACATCTGTATTCGAGTGTCTCACTTTAATAAATTACATTTTCGCCCACTGAAATACATTGATAAGAATATTTCGTTAGATTGTTTCACTAAACACAAGAAGTCTTGTCTCGTATTTTTTTTTTTTTTAAATAAGCTTTAACCATGTAAGCCGTGATAAAGTAGTGTCTAAACGCCTACCTGTGGTCATGAGTTCGAATCTTCACTGGGTAGGATGTTTACAATTGACCTGTGCTGCCAGCTCGTCCCGCCTAAAATGGATGTCCGGAAATGGCTTGGGAATTAAAGGCGGCAGGTGTGATACTGACCACATCACCCAAATAGCGCCGATTGGTCGATTCAAAATATGGGTCTAGCGCCATACGCCCATTGTGTCTCAAGGCGTGTAAAACTGTCATTCCCTTATTATTATTATTATTATTATTATTATTATTATTATTATTATTATTATTATTAGTTTCATTATACTATCAGGTTATTTCCGCGAGCAACATTGGCATGGTTAGGAACTTGCTACCAGATCAATTAAACAAAACCACACACACACACACACACACACACACACACACACGCAAAAACATAATTCTTGTGTTGTTTTCATTTTAAAAAGTAGTACAAAGAACGAGCAGTTTTCGTCAAGATTTTGACATGTTCTTTCTTTTTCGCTACAGCAGCAGCATTAAAAGACACGTAGCTGATGTCGGGGTAACGCGGTAGGGGTATTCCCTATCAAAGGAGAAGTAAGGTGCTTCCTTCCCTTCGCTAGCCTGCGGGACACCCTTGGACAAGTTGGAGTACCCGTTTAGCCTCCCGATCAGGGTTCACGTGAAGCCATGGGTGCACTTGGTGGATGAGGTTGAAGAGATTCCGACGGATATTATTTCGGAACAGTCATAACATCTGATGGGAGATGCCTTGAAGAGCTTAGAACAAGAATCGCCATGGCGTAAGCAGCATTTTGTAAGATGAAAAACATACTAACCAATAACAATATGTCGTATGCAACGAGAAAAAGAGTTTTGAGGTGTTACATAGAACCTGTGCTTTTGTATGGATGTGAACCGTGGACAATGAGCAAACAGACTGAAAAACATCTGAAGGATGTTGAAATGTGGTTTCTGAGGAGAATGCAAAGAATACCATAGACAGACAGAAATACCACTGACCAAATCCTACAAGAAACACATGACAGCGGTAAACTGATTAGAGAAATTAAACGTAGACAGTAATAATATTTTGGTCACGTTATGAGAAGAAATAAATTGGAGAACTTGGTGACAACTGGCAAGATCGAGGGTAAGAGAACAAGGTGTTGGCAGAGAAGTAAATACCTGAATGTCTTGGCCACATGGTATGGTCGAGACAAGAACACTGAGCTGATCCACGATGCTGGTGATCGAGTGAGATGGCAAAACATGGCCTCCCACGCCTACCAGCATGGCACATGATGGTGATGAGCTGATGTTGCTCATTATTACATAAACAATGTAATCAGCGTGGACAAACAATGACTACGATAATAACAATGTTAACGATAACCGTGATAACATAGGGACTGGTAACGATAACACTGATGTTAACGATAACAGGGATAAGACTGATGGTAAGAACAACAACGAATGTAGTGATAAGACCGATGGCGGCGACAACACCGACTGTAGCGATAATAACACCGATGGTTTCGACAACAACGACTGTAGCGATAACACCGAATATTAACAGTCACAGCAATGATAACCATAACAGCGATAAAAACTGCTACAGTGTAACAGTGAGTATTAATGATATCTGGGTCAGGGGTCATGTGATATTCTGTGAGTTATCGATTCACAGTTTGCTAGACATATGTAAATAAGTTAGCCAGTCATTCCTTTCCTTCTTGGCCTCGAACATACAGGTCGGGGATAGTAGGTATTCACCCTATAAAGAAATCCTCTGCCTAGTGTAGCCAACTTGAGACATAACCAACCTGTCGATTGTACTCCAGCTCAGTGTACCATCTATTGAGTGTTTTTATGTTCATTATCATCACATGAATTGCCTATGATCGTGGACGTTTCATGATACTCTGCTAGGTAGACGCATTGGGTACTCTATCTTGCTCAAAGGTGACCCATAGGCTAGCGGGTAACAGGAGGTACTTTACTTCAAAATATGCAGGTATCGCAGCTCTGGTTTAAATAGGAGCAGTGAAATTATGTCAACAACAACAACAACAACAACAACAACAACAACAACAACAACAACAACAACACGGAGGAGCAAAGAAGCTTACCTAAACATGAATCAGTTACAATGTTACATGTTCTTTACAGGACGTTGCCATCAACCCCCAGTTGATTGTCTATACAATTTTACTATCAGTAGCTTGCCATTGCTTTCTGAAAGAGAAGTCAATGTTGAAGTGTAACTTAATGCCAGTTTATTGATTGAGCGCCTTACGTCGCCATAAGTGAACCGGAAGTTTAAGAGTGAGCGCTTTTATCATTTCGGCTGCGTTGACTGCTTATGCATATGTAGTGCATTAATGAGAAAACACAACTCTTAGAAATGCCCTTATATATTTAAAAAAAATTCTTGACTAAAGAAATGTTATTTTAAACAATTAACACAAAAAGAGAGAACCACATGAAAAGAAACACGTGTAATCAAAATAGTGGAAAGGGACATAACAGTATTACAGTTTTATGGGGCACTACTCAAAGTAGCATACATGTATTATGTTATTTAAACAACTGTAGTATTCATAATAATTTGTATAAGACATTTATAGAAATTATTTACAGATATTCATTTCATAAATGAAACAATAAGACATTTAATTCAATATCAAAGTGTTTGGAAAAATAATGGCTTTATTTTACAAGAATGAGAATTTGGTAATGAATTTTTCTATTTTATCTCGATATTTCATTAAATCTGTTGTGCTTTTAATTGCAGTTGTTCTATGTAGAAAACATAATTAAATTTTTGACAGGCCTGTAAACGGCCAAACATCCTTCAAATCGCCTCTAAGCTTGGATGGAATTGTAGAATCTGCGCTTGACGTTGCAATGGCTGCATGCAGAGGCGGTCACCCGTATGACACGATGCGGGTCTTTGATGAGCGGTTCTTACCCTGTTAGGGAACCACGAGCTCCTTAAAATACAAAAAGATCCATAATATTCAGCACTTGTGATTGTTTCACGGCATTTTGATCTCTCTCTCTCTCTCTCTCTCTCTCTCTCTCTCTCTCTCTCTCTCTCTCTCTCTCTCTCTCTCTCTCTCTCTCTATTTCTCTCTCTCCTTTCATCTCCCTCATTCTATCTCACTCTCCCCCTCTCTCCATTCTCTCTCCTTCTCTATCCCTATCTCTCTATCCCCCTTTCCTTCCTCTCCCCTCTCTCTGTCCCTCTTTCTCCAACTCCCTCTCCCTCTCTCTCTCTCTCTCTCTCTCTCTCTCTCTCTCTCTCTCTCTCTCTTAGAAGACACATCTATGTGTTTATTTTAATCTAATTGGTCAGATTTGACAGTTGTCGTCACTTTTATGTATGGCCATTGAGTGATACCGTGAATTGTTTAAACTAGAAGAAATCTAGTTTTAGAGAAATTGTTTTTGTTTGTAATAAGGGCTCTCTGTTCCCCCAAGGGCCAGAGCCGTCTCATCAGGTCCCCACGTCCCTGTGTGTCATTCGGATGACTGCCTCTGCTGGTGGCCCTGGCAAGATCAAGTGCAGATACTACACTTTGATCTTCGCCACAAGACCAAGAAAGGATTGCATTCATAAATTGATGTTGATAGAAATAATAGGTGTCCCATTCAAACATTACATTATTCTTATCAGAACCCACAGGCAATCGTTTCTAGTGCGAGTTATTTCTCTTGTAAAATTGAGATCTCATTTCTGTATTTGATTGTCTCACGTTAAAAAAAAATTAAATTTTCGTCCACTGAAATACACATGACAAGAATATTTCGTTAGACTGTTTCACTTTGCCGGTCTCCCTGGCCGAGATGTTAGCAGCTTTCTCCGTAACCCCGAATACTCTCGTGGTTGACGTGAGAGCACGAGAATTGGAAGCGGTTCGAGTCGCGCCAGTGACTTATGAGAGTATGGAGCCGGTCGCTCAGAAAGCAATGGCAAACTACTGAGCGTAATCTTGCCAAGAAATCAACAATCAGCTGATAGATGCTGATGTTGACAGCGATGTCTTGTAAAGGATATGCAAAACATTTTGTTTCACCTTACACAAGAAGTTTTATTTTATTATTTTTTTTTTTTGCTTATAAAGTAAGCTTTAAACACGGAAGCCGCGGTAGCGTAGTGTCTAAACACCGACCTGTGGTCATGAGTTCGAATCTGCATTGGGTCGGATGTTTACAATTGACCTGAGCTTCCAGGTCGTCCCTGCCTAAAATGGATATCCGGAAATGGCTTCGGAATTAAAGGTGGCAGGTGGTATACAGACCATATCATTCTGTCATGCTGATGTTCGTCCATCTCTTGATGTTATCCTCCCACTTGTATCGTTGTCAACCTCTTGCTCGCTTGCCCTCAACCTTGCCTTCCAGTATGGTTTTTATAAAAGTATCATGTCTTTTAACGTAACCAAAATATTTCACTTGTCTCCTCTTTATTTCTTTCATCAACTCTCTCTTCATTCCCAGTTTTTCTAGGACCTCTGTAATTGATTGTTTTTGTTTCCATGAAATACGATCTATTCGTCTGTATATCCACATCTCCAGGGCTTCTATGCGACTTTCTAGTTGCTTGTTCAATGTCCAGGCTTCCGAGACATATAATAGCGTTGAATATACGTAGCATTTGACAATTCTCATTTTTAATGCGTTATTAATCTCTCTAGATGTTAATACTGATTTCATGCCGTTGAAAGCATTTTTGGCCATTCCTATTCTCTTTTTGATTTCCATTTCACTTCTGTCATCATCTGTTATTATATGTCTAAGATAAGAGAAACTTGTTACTTGTTCCAGTATCTGCCCGTTTACTGTGATGTTCATTGATGACATTTCCTTTTCACTGCTAATTATCATAATTTTTGTTTTTTGGATGTTAATATCTAAGCCTCATTCTGCACTGTACCTGTTTACTTCTTCCACTAGGTCTTGCAACACTTGCTCAAGTTCTGCTAGTAACACGGTATCGTCAGCATATCTAAGATTGTTTATGATTCTTCCATTGATGCAAAGTCCAGGCATTTCAGCGTGTTTAAAAATTCTTTCTGCTTATAGGTTGAAGAGGCTTGGGGACAGTACACATCCCTGCCGTACTCCTCTTTTTATCTCTGTAGTTGACGAATAGTTATTACCGCATCTAATAGACGCCACTTATTCCTAGTACAATTTACTAATAAGTCTGATGTCGTTTCCGTCTACTCCTATATCTTGAAGGCACGTAATTAGTCGTTCATGTTGTACTCTACCAAAAGCTTTCTTGTAGTCTATAAAACAAACATATATACTTTTTTGAACTTTTATATATTTTTCAATTAACATCCTCAAACAGATAATTGCTTCTCTGGTGCCGCTGTTTTTGAGGAACCCAAATTGTTCCTCAGCTACTTCCCCATCTATTTTATGTTGAATTCTTTCTTGTATAACCTTGAGTAGTATCTTAATTATGTGGCTCATTAAGCTAATAGTTCTGTAATCCTCACAATCAACAGCTCTTGGCTTCTTCGGTAGTGTGATGAAAATGGATGTTTTCAAGTCCTTGGGGATGTACCCAGTATTATATATATCATTACACAATTCTGTGATAGTTTCAATGCCAAAGCTGGATAAGGATTTTATCACCTCTGTTGTTATCTTGTCAGGACCTGCAGCATTTCCTTCTTTCATCTTTTTAATAGCCTTTTCTACTTCAGCCGTTAATATTATTAGTCCATCTTGACTATTATATAATGTTGGTCTATTGACCCTGTTGTCCCAGAATACATCTTCTGTGTACTCTGTCCATCATTTTATTATGTCAGTGTTATTAATTATAATTTCGCAATTTCTTCCTCTGATACAACCGTTTCCTGTTATATTACTTTTCTTCTTTGTAAATTGTTTGTATGTTTATGTAATTCTTTCATATTGTGTTTTATTTCCAGATCCTCCATTTCATTTCAATGTTTCTGCAGCCACTCTTCTTTGGCAACTCTGCACATTTCTCTATCTATTAATATATACTCTGGAGTGTTCTTTGGAAAAGTGTTCTTTCTTAAAATGGATGTCCGGAAATGGCTTGGGAATTAAAGGCGGCAGGTGTGATACTGACCACATCACCCAAAAAGCGCCGATTGGTCGATTCAAAATATGGATCTGGCGCCATACGCCCATTGAGTCTCAAGGCGTGTACAACTGTCATTCTTTTATTATTATTATTATTATTATTATTATTATTATTATTATTATTATTATTATTATTATTATTATTATTGCCGGCTTCCTGACCTAGAGGTTAGCGACGTTTCTCCGTAATCTCGTATACTCTCTAAGTAACGTGACGACGGTGAGAATCAGCAGTGGTTCGAATCGCGTCGGTAACTTACGGGGTATGTGAGCCGGCCGCTCAGAAAGCAATGGAAACTACTGAGCGAAATCTTGCCAAGAATTCAACAATTAGCTGAAAGATGCTGATGTTGACAGCGATGTCCTGTATCCTTTGGTAAGGATGATTCTCATGTCCTTTTCAGGACCCATCCCCCACTGGTCCAAGCCTGACACCCAGCTCACTGCCTGTGGCTCCTAGTAGCTGTCAACATGCGACAGCGACCAACCCCCGGACAACAGCTGTGAGAGGCGGGCTAAACCAGGCGCGGGTAGCCGATTTTGTGTCAAACCAAGCGGTAAACAAGGGTATGCCTACCCAGCATGTGAAGACAGGATTCGGCAGACTGCGCGGAAGACATCATTCCTGATTCAACGGGTAAGACGGCGTTTACCTGCAAAGCGTTGTGGAACGTAATGAGCACGGCAAGGCACGTAGAGCGCCCTGGTCACCCACTGCACCTGTATTCGTGTCCAGCCGTCTCGACTTGTCTTGCCATTGGACTCAGATGGACTCAGGCGAGAGAGTGAGGTCGACGAATTGCGCAACTCTTCCTCACTTTAATCCAAGTCATCGCGCAAGTCATTCTTCATCCAACGTCATCCAACGTCCTGTTAAGGATATGCAAAACATTAATTATTATTATTATTATTATTATTATTATTATTATTATTATTATTATTATTATTATTATTATTATTATTATTATTATGACATTTCCGCGATCAACATTGGTATGGTTTGAAAGAGAAAAAAAAAACTGGATTACATTTTCCGAGAGGAAATCAGTAAGTAAGTCACAAATGGCTGTAGAAAAATAACTAAATAAAATAACAACGTGAAACAAGTTTATTTTTATATATAAATTGTCCCATTATTTATCAACATAATTTCCCCCAACATTGATGCACTTATCCTATAGATTTATCAGTCCTCCCAAACCGGCAACATAGAACTGTGTACTCTGTTTTCTAAAAAATCGTTTTCACTTCACTTTCAATTTCGGCGTCATTCGCAAAATGTCTCCGGCCAAGGTGGATTTTCAGTGGACTAAAAGGTGGAAATCGCTAGAGGCTAAGTCGGGGCTGTAAGATGGATGTTCCAGAACTTCCCACCTTAGTTTGTTCATTTTCTCCAGAGTTAATCGAGCAGTATGTGGTCTGGCATTGTCATGAAGAAGCAACTCTCCTCTAGTCAACAGTCCTCGACATTTTCTTCGAACTGCATCATGCAGCGTCGATAGAACTTCACAGAACGATTCAGAATTCACATTGTCACATTTCTTCTTGAAATTTTGGACACAAGGCGAAGAAGGGTGTTTCCATTGCATTGAAGCACGCTTTGATTCGGGCTGGTAGTGATGCACCCATGAGTCGTCTTCAGTAACAATCCTGTTCAGTATGTCTTCTCCTTCATTTTCGTATCGACAGAGATGATGCAAGGACAAGCTAGACCGGTTCATTTTGTGTTCCTCCTTCAATAGTCTGGGTACCCACGTTGAGCACACTTTCTTAAATTTCAATCGATCATGCATTATGCTGTATGCTGAACCATGTGTGCACCCTATTGCAGATAATACGGAGTCTATCGTTACTCGCCTGTCACCTCTAATCATCTCCTCCACCCGCTGCACGGATGCTGCTGTTGCAATCTCAACAGGACGACCAGATCTGATCTCGTCAACAATTTTAGAGCATCCTTCAGAAAATTTTCCTACCCAGCTATGCACCGCTTTACGGGACAAACATTTGTCAACACAAACAGGAAACATTTCCTTATGAATATCCTTTGCAGGCAGTCCTTATGCCCACATAAAAAAGCACAACAGCACGTTGCTCTTTGGTTGTACACTCCGTAAATACAGTCACCATTTTGTTTATGCGCTGCGCATGAGACACATAGCGCCACCTGACGAACGGAAACATAAAGTTCGATGTTGCTAATGACACCCGTAGAAAACACCAACTACATTTACCTGCTATCCCACATAACTGTGTGACTTACTTATTGACTTGCCCTCGTACAAGTCTGTATCGTCTTTCGTTTCGCTCCTCCAATCTATCCTTGCCTACTGGGCACCCATCGCCTTGATTTCCTACCGGTGCTGTGATGTCATCCATGATATGATATTATGATATTTATTTCTGAATCTTTACATTTCTTCAAAACAGGCTCCATGACGTCATAAAATCCCCCTATACAATTCTCACTACATTCTCCTGTTTAGGCATATATTTGAATGGCGTTTATGTTAAAATTACCGCCGATTAATTTTACCAATAGTACCCTGTCTGACACAACCCAATATCCTTGAACAGATTCTCGCACTAGAGCACTAGAAACGATTGCTTGTAGGTTCTGACAAAAATCACGTAATTTTTGAATGGGACACCTATTATTTCTATTTAAATACATTTATGAATGCTATCTCTTCTCGGCCTTGTGGCTAAGATTAAAGTGTAGTATCTGCACTTGATCTTGCCAGGGCCACCAGCAGAGGCAGTCATCCGAATGACATAGGACCTGATGGGGCGGCGCTGGTTCTTGGGGGAACAGCGAGCCATTATTTACAATAAAAGGCATTCTTCCGAATAACGGTCCCAAATTATTTAGTGTAAAAAGTATCCCTTACAGGGCCTCATAATATTGATGGTTTCGATCACTTCCGGTTCAATGTGACGTGGACTGCTAGACCGATCGATGGATGAAATAAATGTTTCCTGGACCCGAAGGGCGCACACTATCGTCGGAGTGTATATCTATTTCCACATATAACTAATAGGTATACAGTCCGACGACAGTGAGGGCCCTCCGGGTCCAAAAACATTATTGCATCATTCGATCGATGTATAGTGTGTTTATTTTTGTCTGCCTCAATATAAAATTCCATATCTTAGTAACCAACTTAAGGAAAATGATGAGATTTAGCATATAACCTTATCATTTTGTCCACCCAACAAAAAAAAATTTCATTCTGGGGATTTAACAGCAGATTTCAAAGTTTGTTTATATGCGGTATATAATGTACGGTTCAGAGATGAATTTCATAATTTTTAATGTATTACAGTGTAGCCAGACAATCAGCCTGCAATGTTGAATATTTTACGTCTTTCACGGGATGGGATTGGCATTATGCCAAGAACCCCGCGCAGTTTAAACTGGGACTGTTCAGAGGTGTCGTCATATTGTGGGATATTTCATGAAGCCTGATTATTATTATTATTATTTAAATCTTACCACATATCGCTAACATTGAAATGTGTGAATATTTTTCAATGGGATTGAATGCGAAATTGTGTATACACTTCAAAGCATCGCTATGAAGTTGTACACATATTTTTGTATAGAAGATGATCGCAGAAAGCTGTTTTATACTATTACAAATTCCGAAAAAAGAACAGTGCATGCATTGGTTTTGAGTAAAAGTTCATTTCGTCGATGGGTGCACGAATCTGGAATTAAACCACCATGCAATAACCGAACGGTAGGTAGAAAGGTTATTGTAGACAGCTTTGACAAAGATGTCATAAGGCGAGGTATTATAACAATTCTTTAAAAAGTCGCTTAAATGTCGACAGGGTCGCCTTCATTGCACCGGGTTCTATCCCATATGGCCCGGTCTCTTTCCTCAGCGCGGAAAGCATCGCACAAAGCACGAATTCTGCAGCTCTAGCGACGACCCATAGAAGTCTCCGTGTCGAAGAATGCGGCCCGGAATCATACCCACAACATTTGCAGCCCGAGTCAAAAGGCTTGACCACTTCGCCACGTGACTCCTAAAATTATAAAAATTTAGGATTTTATATCCAGGATTATCCAGCATTATAAAAATTCTGCATGCCAAAGAAACAGTGACTGTAAGAAAACTTAGGGTTTGGTTGAGAAAGAACAATAACATAGAGCTATCCAAACCAACTTTGTGGAAAATTATAAGAACATTATCTTCAATTTTAGAAAGTACAAGAGAGGTAGAAATATTCTTTGCGAGCAACCGCATTTAGGAGCCATGAGAAGCAGATACCTACGTGAAATAAGGGAAATGCGCAAAGAAAATTATGGCATAATGTATTTGGATAAAATGTGGGTCAATTCGCACCACACAAGTGATAAGGAATGGCAATCAGTGGATGGACAGATAAAGCAGTATGTGCCCAGTAGTATAGGACAGCTTTTGGTCATGGCCCATGCTGGTAATACGCATAATAGCTTACAACAGAATGCTGGGCTCGTGTTCGTATCACAGCATACAGACAATAGGGATTATCATAATAATGATGAATGGTAATGTATTTAGATATTGGCTCGAAAATATTGTGCTTCCATCCCTAGATAGACCGTCGTATCCAATTATTGATAATGCATGATATTGTAGCAGTATGTGTATATGGGGTGGGCAAAACTACAGCACGCTTGAGCATCAGGATGGAATGGGAAGAAAGATGCTCAAGTCGTGACGTAGTTTGTTGTTAGGAACCAGTCAACATCTGGGCCTGGAAGAGAGAAGACGCCATGTTGTATGAAGGTTGTAGAAGTTGTCATCAAGATGAAATAAATCTCTAATTATACTCAAACAAAGAACTCGTTAGTCCTATTTATCTGTGCGCTGTTACAAAGGACTAAATTGGTGCCCATGACACAGGATACGAACTTGGAGTGTCGCAGAATCACAATATGCTGTCCAGGTCGAACATCGAACTAAAATCAAAGTTTTGAAGATCTCGTTCTGCTTGCATCAAATACCCAGAGACAGAATTACGGCACGGTTCTATACTTATGTTGAACGAAAAAAGCGAAGTTGATAAATGGCCACTACGTCGTCTGTGAGAATTACAGCAGCCAAAAGCCCGGCTAGGGGTGGTTGTCTGTAAATATTTTTCAGAATCCTCGCTGCTATCAAAAATCCTAGATATATAGGCAGTCGTTGTCACCTGAGTTATGAAAGCCGGCTTGCCAGAGTGAGTTGCTGTACAGTGGTGATCATCTCGCTGAGCAAAAGAGTGAGAAAGACCAGCACGTTTTTTCTGGATCGTTTGAAATAAGAGGCTCAGGAAAAAGAAACCTTCAAGGCAAGTCGAATCAAGTAGAAACATTTTACTAACAGAGCAGTTGTCTACTTCTCGTTAAGATAGATTGCCTGGAGCGAACTAAAAGCCGCAGAATCCTGACCTTGAGACTTTTTGAAGAATAAGAAGAAATGAAAAGCTCATTAACAGCAGCGATACCGCTAAAGAACTCTCGGAAGTGGGAGAGGCAGACTGGGCTGCCGACCTACTGAAATTATCGCTTTCCTGAATTACACCGATTCTCAAGACGTCGCTTTGATGTGCAAGTCTGGTAGGGACCCAACCAAGGGTTGAAGTTACTGAGAAGAAGAAACTACCTGAAGGACGTGATCGATTGGAGGAGCATTTCAACTGGCACAGACTCCTGGCGTTTGAATTCTACCTGACAACGAACGTAGAAGAATCCGTCTTTCTTGGATCGGGAGCAAATTAGGGTAATTGGTGAACTTTAAATATTATTTTACGTACAATTGACTAGTTGAACAATTCTGTTGTGTAAAGTAAATACGATCATATTGTTAATTTAGCTGGTTACAAGTGTGAAATTGATTTTATTGCTATATATAGAAATATTTCAGCATGACGGAACAAGATTCATTGGCACAAGTTTTGACGGGGGTAGGAACAGCGGTAGGTAGACTTAATACGGTCATAAAACAACAGGGAATGGCAACTGAAATTGTTAAGTTTAGTGGACAGGCCAGAGATTTTAAAAAGTGGGTAACTTCCATAGAGAAATATGCATTTTTGGTGTCAGCATCAGATGAAGAGAAAATGAGACTTGCTTATCAGGCAGCAACAGAACCGGTTTCGGATCATATCCGAAGGAAATTAGAGGCTAGAGTAGATGAGACATGGGAGCAGTTCAAAGACGACCTGGCCCATAAGTACGCGGAAATAACGGATCCACAACATGCGTTTTCGGTGTTGAGACAGTCTAAACAAAACACTGGAGAGACGGTACAATTGTTCAGCGATAGGTTGATTAACCTGGCTGAAGAAGCATTCTTAGGACAGAATGTACGAGGAGAGGAGGTGGAGAGGATGTTAGTCGGGATTTTTGTAGATGGCATAAAATCCGATGGATTGAAGTTTAAGCTGATGAGAGAAAACCCTGAGAGGTTAT
This sequence comes from Cepaea nemoralis, assembly GCA_014155875.1. Lineage (NCBI taxonomy): Eukaryota > Metazoa > Mollusca > Gastropoda > Stylommatophora > Helicidae > Cepaea > Cepaea nemoralis. The sequence goes on from JACEFZ010019086.1 coordinate 81,781, forward strand.
CACAAGCTGTAGATATTGCGGTACAAGAAGAAAATTTGAGACGTAGATTTAGATTGAGAACAGGACGAGAAATAGGAACTAGTCGAGAAGACAGGATTGAGGAGCCTATGGAGATAGGACAAACAAGATTCGGATGGAATAGGAGAGGAGATATACAGACGTTACAAGGTAGTAATAGAAGTGCTTATGTTGAAAGAAGACAAATGAGGTATCCTACAAGTGAGACAGTAGGTAAAACGAACAACACAAATATAGTCTGTTGGTTTTGTGGTCAACGCGGACATGTTTCTCGTTTTTGTGATAACAGGCGTGTCCATTCGAATACACAAAGTAGAAATGGCAATAGCAGGTTGAATAGGAATGTTGAAGATAGACACAGGAATTTTACAGGTACAAGAACGCAGGAAAACCGGCGCCCTACCTATTAAATAGGACCTGTAGTAGGAGGGAAAATAATAAGGTCCCAAGGTTTAAAGAATATGTTAATAACAGGCATAGTAGGACGAGTAGAGAATACTTTCAACTAGATGAAATCAAACAGTTTACAGAAAATAAAACAGATCATAGCTCATGTATAATAGAAATAGGAAAATATAGAGTTCGTACATTAATTGATTCAGGAGCTCAGGTTAGTGTAATTAAAGAAAGCTTTTTATATAAAATAATGAGAAATTGTAGAATATTTAAGAGTCATAATAATCTTCATTCTGTTACAGGACAGAATTTACAAGTAATTGGACAGACAATGATCAATTTTAAATTAGGGGGGATCAACGTAAGACATCTTTTTCATGTAGTAAAAGATTTAAATAGAAACATGCTTATAGGAAGAGATTTTTTAATAAAAAACGGAGTAAGACTTCTCTTTGATTTACACAAATTAAAATTCAAGGACGTGTATGTATATATGGAAGAAGACATGCATATATCGGCACTAGTTAGAATTAAAATGTCCACGACGTTAAAACCACAGTCAGTTAATTTGATACAAGCGAAGATAAAGAGAAACCCATATTATGTGGCAGGACACACAGTTAGAATCACTGAATTGCAAAAGGAAGTAATTGATGAGCCTGGTCTTGAGGTCCCGGATGGAATAATATCGTTAGATAAACACTTAACCTTTCCAGTAATGATTATTAACAACACAGGTAGAGAAATCAAATTATACAGAGGATGTGTAATAGCCAAACTAGAACATAACATTAGTGACATATTGGCAACGGATAGAGTAGAAATGTCGGGAACAAATTATTCAGAAACTTCTAGTGAAAGAGTTAATAACAGACGCGGACGCGGAAGAAGAGGGAACGTACAAATGGATGAATTGATCCATCCATTCAGAAGATATATAGCCCAAATACATTCACTAGACAAAATGACAAGGGAACAAGAATTGTTGGCACAGTTAAAAGCTCCACCAGAAAATAAGAAAAGTATTAGAACAACTTATAAAAGAAAATCAGGATGTATTTGCAATTAATGATTTAGAATTGGGTAAGACAAAAACAGTTAAAATGGAAATAGATACGGGAGATCATCCACCAATTAGTTTACAACCATATAGAACTCCATTAAGAAATAGGGAAGTTGTTGAAAAGGCAATAGAAGATATGTTGAAAGCAGGGATAATAACAAGATCAAAGTCGGAATGGTCATCTCCGATCGTCATCGTGACCAAACCTGATGGTTCACATCGATTCTGTTGCGACTACAGGGCGTTGAATAAAATCACTAAGAATGTAGCGTATCCATTGCCGGTGATTGATGATATTTTGGGGTTGCTTAATGGCTCTACATTCTTCACGACACTAGACGCAAGATCAGGATTCTGGTGTATCCCGATGTCGGAAGATGCTCAAAAGAAGAGTGCTTTCTGTACTCATATGGGTTCTTACGAATTCTTACGAATGCCATTCGGGGTTCGAACGGCTCCATCTCACTACATGCTGTTAATAAATGAGGTATTAGAGGGTATGCAAAAGTTTGCATTAGCATACATAGACGACATTCTTATCTATACAGCAGGGGATGTGGATGATCACTTAAAACATGTAAGATTAGTATTCGACAGATTGAGAATACATGATGTTAAATTGAAGCTTAGTAAATGCCAGTTTTTAAAAACAGAAACAAAATATTTGGGGTACATTATTAATAGAGACGGAATTAAACCAGACCAAGACAAGATAAAGGTTATTAAAGAGTTACCTCCTCCAACTAACGTAAAAGAAGTGCGTGCTTTTATTGGAACCTGTGGGTATTATAGGCGCTTTATCCCAGGGTTTTCAAAAATAGCAGAACCTATCACTAATTTAACGGGCAAATACGCTAGATTTAAGTGGGATGATGAGTGTCAAAAAGCGTTCGAGTTTTTAAAAAATAGTTTAACAGTGGTACCACTATTGACGCATCCAGATTTGAATAAACAGGTAATACTATATACAGATGCTTCGGACAATGCTATAGGAGCATGTTTGGTTCAACCATATGAAGGAAAAGAATCTGGAATACTAGGAGTTAAAAATGAAAGGCCAATTTATTTCTTGTCTCATAAACTTAGCAGGTCTCAAAAGAAATGGTCGACTATTGAGAAGGAGGCTTATGCTATTCATTATGCTCTACAGAAACTTAACTACTATTTACATAACGCAAATTTTGTTATTAGAACTGACCATATGCCTTTAAAATCTCTGTTAGAAGCTCCAGTGCAGAACAGGAAAATACAGACGTGGGCATTGAATCTACAGGGATACAATACAACAATTGAATACATACCAGGTAGGATTAACACATGTGCTGATTTATTGTCTAGGATCCGTATCCACAGTCATCAGGAGACACAGAAGATGAAGGTGAACCAGAGATCGACGACCGAAACTGGCAAGTAAATATATTAGATTCTGCCATAATAAATAGAGAAGAGTTTGAGAGTTTACCATCGGATCAAGAGTCTGAACCTAGAGCAGAAGACCCACATTTAGCACAATTTAATATGAAAGAAGAACAAGAATTAGATCCAAAAGTCTTACAAATAAAACAGAAATTAAAAGAAACGGAGGAGAATAAATATAAGAAGAATTATTTAGTTTTGCAAGACGACGAACAGTTATATTATATGAGTGAAAGGAACGAACAGCTGAGGAAATTATATTCCAAAACATTTGGAAAATGAAGTTTTAAAAGCATATCATGATGAGAATGGTCATCTCGGTCGTGATAAGTTGGTGAAAGCACTTAGTACTTACGAGTAAATATTATTGGCCGAACTTATTTAAATCTGCTTGTAAATATGTAGATACGTGTGAAAGATGCAGATTAAGGAACATGAAAACAATTAAGTGTCCCTTACAAGATACAGATATTCCTCAGTTTCCTATGCAAAAAATTAGTTTAGATATATCGGGTCCTCACCCTAGAACATTGTCAGGAAACGTGTATTTAATTCATATAGTAGACGTCTACAGTCTTTGGCCTGAAGTTTATGCAATCCCAGATAAGGGCGCAGATACTGTCATTAATATTTTTTTACAAGAGTTCGTACCAAGATTTAGTTGCCCACAAAGTATACTTACGGATAATGGTAGGGAATTTGTAAATATAAAATTCGAAAAGTTATTAAAAGATTTGAATATAAAACATATAAAGACCTCATACTATAGACCTTCTTCAAATGCTAAGAACGAACGACAACATAGGACATTATACGATATTATAGCAAAGATCGTCGATGAACATGAAAAAGATTGGGATTTGTTCCTGGGACCAGCGCTTAGCGCTATACGTACAAATCAAAATGAGAGCACGGGGTTTTCACCATTCTATTTAATACATGGGAGAGAACCAGTACTACCTATAGATAATCTGTTAAAACCAAGACGGAAATATATGGGGGAAGACTTTCAAGAGACTATCATACAGGAAATGCATAAAGCACACGTAAGACTAAAGAATAATATAATTAAAGCTAGAGAAAGACAGAAAAAGTACAAAAACGTGAATACAAAATTACAGGAGTTTAAAGTAGGTGATAGAGTTTATTATAAGAAGCATAGAAGGAACTCTAAGTTTGATGCTCGTTGGGTTCCAGGTTATTACGTTTTGGAAAAGCTAGGAAAAGTATCGTATAGTATCAAGAACCAGGTCACGGGACATGTGACAAGGGCACACAGTGGAACACTTAAGAAGAGATGTGGATGAGAGGGGAAATAATAATTATAATAATAATTATTATTCAGACACTGGATATTTAGATGAACAAGGTCGTCAGAGGAGCTACAATAACCCCAGGTTTTAGAAAAGATCCAGCACAAAATCAGTTAATAACAACTCCAGTTTACGATGATACTCAAGAACAGACAATACCGAAAACGGTAGAAGAAGAAAATGTGAATGAGAGTCATTATGATAGTATATAGAATCTATGGAAGAGGAAACAGGTGCTCCATTTAAGAATACTAGACAAGCAACGAAAAGAAGAATGGATAAACAAAGAGAAAGAGAAGTAAAACGACAGAGAAGAATTAGAGATTATTCAACAAGCGGTGAAGATATGCCTCTACTAGAAAGGTCTTTAAGAAATAATGATAGACAAATTAGATGGGATATTGAACGGAAGAGATTAGCGGCTGCTAGCGAGAAACATACAGGTGAAGAAGAGGAAATGGATGAAAAGTCAGAATCAAATAGTAGTATGGAAGAAACTAATAAGTTATACGAAGAAGAAGATATTGATGTGGAGATAGCACTTATTCAAAGAAACTTGGAGTTATTGAAGAAGTGGAAACGTAAGAAGTAAATGATTAGAAAATACTGCAGATAGCAAGATATAAGTTTTATGATGTATAAAGGAAAGAGATACTTGATGAAGTATATGAGACGGTGGAAATGGAAAAGGCTTCTATGGATACTTTTCATAAATGGTCTTGAGGAGTAGTGAAGCATTAAGATAATTAATATAGATGTAGGTTCGAGTGAGGCATATATTTTTTTCTCTCTGTGATGGAATCGTTGGTTGATTTTATGTTTCAACTTCTTGAGATTTCGTAGATAGATAAGTTAGTTAATGGTACAGCAGGTAGATGTACTCTATAGTAAATAGACAAGTTTTTATTGGTGCTAGAAATACCGTGGTTAATGGTAATGATTAAGTAGTTGTAGTAATATGTGGAACAAATCCAGGGGAAACAATTGGTGTGTTGAACCACAGGTTCTGTTGGTGATAGTACGCTCATTGTTAGCTAAAGACTTTTATGGAAAGAACAGATATTGTTTTAAGTTAGAAATTGGTCTGTAGGTAACAGATATACATACTTGGCAGTGAGTTGTTTGGTTTTCTCGGTTATAAAAATAATGGAATGACTTGTGTGAATAGATATGTGTTACATTGGTTCGTATAAGAGGCCAATGTTGCTGGGTCACTTTACGTAGTTAATTCTAAGTGAATTATATTTTTTTTGAAAACCTTCTCTTTAGAGAGAAGACGGTTGTTTTATTGCATCTGAGTTTTTAATGCCTAATATATAATATGTTTTTTTTGCTTGGTTTGGTCCTGTAAAATGATTGTTATTATTTGATTGTAGAATAGGATTGTGGTGTTCTTAGACTTTTGCGTACAAACTATTGGTCCGTAAAAGAGACGAGTAGTGATAGGTAATAATAGAATATTTTCTTATGATTTGATAAGATGCATGTTATATTATTTTAAAATGTGTTTTTCTTTGAATGAGTTGATATCTTTAGTTAATATGAGGGGAAACATAAATTTGTGTAAAAAACTATTTGGGGGGTATGATGTCCTGTTTTGATTTATTTCGCTTAACTCATAATTTAAATAAGTTGTTTTGTGTATTAGGTTACCTTGTTAGTAAATATATTACAAATTTAATTAAGTAAGTTTAATTTTCAAATAGTTATATTGTTGGCTAGAATAATACATGGGGCTTTATTTAAGACCCTTCGTTCAGAAAAAGAGTTAATAAAACTACTAAGGGCTAATAGAGAGACACATTCTCTTTGTGGCTGTGATAATCGGCAGGAAGAGGTTCTTATGGATATGAAGTAAAATAGGAGCTGCATTATATGAAGATATAAGGTTAGGTATATGACTGTGAATGGCAGCATATAAGCTGGGGTGTATATATATAGGTGGACAAGGAAGCAGGTCATGGGATGTGAGGGGGCAAGATATAGGAGCTGTGAACAATCAGCGTTAATTAAATTAAAAATGTTCATGGAATATGAACATTGGCTCGTGGTCAAAGATGAGATAACGGAAATATAAATTGTGGATGGCAATAAAAATGTTGAATATATAAATGTTGAGAAAACTTATATCAACTTGATTTATAGGGAACAAAGATGTATTTCATAAGATGTATTTTTTAAAAAAAATTTTCTTTTTACAAAAAATTTTTTTGTTGGCAAGAGAGGTAAATGTGATTGTGTTGACTATTCATCCCTTTATGTAAATGTGATTGTGTTGACTATTCATCCCTTTATGCTTTTCACTGGGTGCGCACCCCTTCTTTACTTTTTCTAACTACATTGTTGTCTGTTTATCCGGTGTTGTGAAAGAGTGAGGAATTTCATAATGTCAAGTGCACGATAGCGATTATACGAGCTGTTCTTATGATATATATATATTTTTTAACAGGAACTTTGAAGAGCCAAGAAAGAACAAGAAATGTATAGTGGTTTACTATATGGCAGGGGAAAGAGTTACGAATAGATTGTTTTACTTAAAATAAAGTTGGTTTGGGGAAGATTAGAGGAGTTGTGGGAGGTAAGAAAAGAGAGAGAATAGAGTAGGGGGATTGGGAGTAAAGACTTTTTAAGGGAAAAAGTCTTTCGAAAACATAGGAAGGTGTAGCAGTATGTGTATATGGGGTGGGCAAAACTACAGCACGCTTGAGCATCAGGATGGAATGGGAAGAAAGATGCTCAAGTCGTGACGTAGTTTGTTGTTAGGAACCAGTCAACATCTGGGCCTGGAAGAGAGAAGACGCCATGTTGTATGAAGGTTGTAGAAGTTGTCATCAAGATGAAATAAATCTCTAATTATACTCAAACAAAGAACTCGTTAGTCCTATTTATCTGTGCACTGTTACAATATCAATGTTGTTGCCCAAGAAGACAAAATACCTACAGCATCGAGCACAAAAGGGAGCACTAAAGATATGCCTCCGAATGGAAAACATACCATTTCCAGAAAGGTATTTCTAGGTAGAATTGTTGTCCCTTGTAAAACAGACGCCAAAAAGCAAGAAATATCAAATCGACAAGTTGATAGAAGAGCATCGTCATGGGTGCTCGAGACTTCCCCCGTACCACTCTCATTTTAACCCTATAGAACTTGTGTGGGATAAAATTAAAGGACAGGTGGCAGCTGACAATACTATATTCAAATTGTCTGACGTCAAGATACTAATCCAGTCCGCGCTATTAAATATTGATACAAGTTACTGGGAAAATGTGAGGACCATGTGTTGAAAGAGGAAGAGGAATATTGGAGATTAAGGGTGGATTGAATTTTATGAAACCGTGAGCAGTCATCATCCTGCTGGAATCGTCCGACACAGATTAATTTCTGAGCAGATCGCAGACCTTAATCCACGTGCACGCTTACTGGGATATTTTGCTCCAACTATTCAGACGAATTGCACCCCCTAAATATTACAGCATCAGCACAATGTCAATGGCAATAGTTTGTATTCCATAGTGATAAATTTTCAATTCCGCAAGCCCTCATCTGTGACAAGCAACTGGTATTTAAAAAAAAAAAACACTAAGCGCATTGAATACCAACAGAAGAGTAATATTGCGGTGAAAACTGACATACTGTGGCATAACAAGAAACGTGAGAGCAAACACGTTGTCAAATTAGGGGACAACAGACGTGCATACGAATTAATCTATAAACTACAATGAAAAGAGGACCAACATCTTGGTCGTTAAGAAGAAAGCCCACTACAGAGACACTGTCAATTATTTTCATAGTGCAAAACAGGTTGTCATAATCTCCACGCCAGTTCTGCCGCGTCGTCTTTAACGGCGCCTGGCAATTACGGCCAGGCCCAACTATGAACGACACTAACCACGCTGTGCCAGCGATGGTCAGTCAGTGAAGGCGTGGGACTACCCCGACTAGCGGAAACTCACGGCGGGTTAGCTTCAGACGGCTTGGCGACTGTTGTACAGGACAGACGGTTAGAATGGAGCTTGTACGAATTGTGTGTTTGAACGTGAATAGATAGAAAGCCTGTGTGAGTATTAGGAGACTGTGCGCCTGGGTTGTAGGATTGTAAGTTGTATTGAAGTTGTATATCTATTGATTACATTGTGGTATCCCTATTGTAATTGCGCGATGCATGTAATGGTTGTGATGAGTGAGCAGCGTGAATAAAGTGTTTGAATTGTAGTTGTAGCGTGACACGTCAAGTCATTCTGTGACCGTGTTTTGTATCGCACTTGTCAGTGAATACGAGCCTGTGTACTTGCTGAATGCAAGATTCTGACAGGTAATCATGTTCCGTCTCTGAACAGTAAACAGCAGTGTAGACAATCTTTCACGAAGACTCAAAGCGAATCTGTCACCCATGTGTACGTGTGAACAAACTACACAGACAGCTGAACAGATCCTTAAAAATGGAAACATGATGACTAAATTGCGGTATCATTTCTGGTCACTCCATACGCACATTAACGCACAGCTATTTGGAAGCTTTCACGAACTCAATATAAAAAGCTAAATGCATCCTAATAACATGAATACTTGTGTACAATTATTAACCAGCATCTGAAGAAACAAGAAGGAAATGAAAAATAAGGTAAGAAATATATTCCTTCTAATTTCCTGTCAATTTAAACATTATTTACCCCATGCCCCTGTAAATTATATGCCTTTACTAATATTACACATTGCACCCCTCTCGGGAGTCTCAGTGGTGAAGTGGTCAAGCCTTCTGACTCGGGCACCGAAGGTTGTATGTTCGATTCCTTCATTTCACGAGTGCATTTTTTCGGAGACTCCCGAGGGTCGTTGCTGGAGTTCATGCTTTTTGCGACGCTTTCCGCCCTGTGGAAAGAGACTGAGCCATATGGGATAAAATCCCGGTGCAATGCAGTCGATCCTGTCGTCTTTTAAGCTACTTTTTTTTATTGCACCCACTCCCACACGAATCTGGCTACGCCTTGTACGTGTGACCTTACCAGAAATAACGTGGTTTACTGTAAGACTAGTTTGTTAGCATGAATTCACTACATTTTCTACAAAGCATCAAAGAAATGTCGCCGCTTTTGATGATTTAAGTTACTTTAGGACCTATAAAAGACATTTTCCTTGGGTGGGGTTAAATATAAGACGGCAGGAAAAATTTCATTACGATGCAACAGACAGTTTTCAAAATAATTGATCGTGAATGACGGCATTCATTTCTGGACATACTATAATAGTCCACGTCCCACTAAACCGGAAATGATCGACAACACATTCAATGCTCGTACCGATATGTACCATTATTTTCACAAAGAAAGTGCTTTTGGACATTATGTACAACTTTTGTGCCACAATTTTCACATACAACTGTAAAATATTATTGCATTACATATTACATTTTTATTATTTTTTAAAATTATATCACCTAATGAGGCCCTGTAAGGGATGCTTTTTACAATAAATAATTTGGGACCGTTATTCGGAAGAGTGAAATAAAAAAACATTCTTGAAAAGTTCTTGAAAGTTAAAAGAAAAGTTATTTTTTAAAAATGTAAAAAAAAAAAAAAAAAAAAGACACACATGAAAGGAAACACGTGTAATTAAAATAGAGGCAAGGGACTTAACATTATGAGTTTTTATTGTATGGGACATTACTCAAAGCAGCATAAACGTATTATGTTATTTAAATAACTGTAGTATTTATAATAAATGTTATCAGAGCTTTATAAAGATTATTTACAGTTATTTACGATATAACTGATGGAGTAAACCATTTAGCTTATCATGAAAGTGTTTATAAATATTTTGGCTTTATTTTGTAAGTAAGACAATTTAGTAATGCATTTTCCTATTTTCCCTCGATTTTTAATTTAATGTGTTGTGCTTTCAATGGTACGAGCTTGATACTTCAGTATCATAAACTATTTTTGTCAGGCCTGTAAACGGTCTAATATCCTTTATATCGCCACTTGGCTTAGATGGAAGTGTAGAATCTGCGCGTGATCTTGCTATGGCCACATGCAGAGGCGGTCACCCGAATGATACGGGTGACAAATGACACACTCTCTCTCTCTTAATATATATCTCTCTCCCTCCTTCTCTATTTCTCCCTCTCCCTCTATGTCCCTTTTTTCTATCTCCCTCACCCTCTCTCAGCTCTCTCTCTCTCCTTTCTCTCTCTACCTCTATCTCTCTGTCCCTCTCTCACCGTCTTCCCTCCTCTCTCTATCCCTCTTTCTCCCCTTCTCCCGCTCTCCTCTCTCTCTCTCTCTCTCTCTCTCTCTCTCTCTCTCTCTCTCTTAGAAGACACACATACCTGTTTCAATCTAACTGGTAAAATGGGACACCTGTTGTCATTGTTATGTATCGTCATTGAGTGATACTATTAATTGTTTACATTGGAAGACATCTAGTTTTAGAGAATTTGTTGTTGTTGTTGTTGTCCTCGCTGTTAACCCAAAGGCCAGAGCCGCCCCATCATCCCCCTACGTCCCTGTGTGTCATTTGGATGATTGCCTTGGCTTGTGGCCGTGGCAAGATCAAGTGCAGATACTACACTTTGATCTCAGCCAAAAGGCCGAGAAGGGATGGCATTCATAAATTGATTTCAATAGAAACTATAGGTGTCTCATACATATATATATATATATATATATATATATATATATATATATATATATATATATATATATATATATATATATATATATACATTTTAAACACGGAAGCCGCGGTAGCGTAGTGTCTAAACACCCACCGTTGTTCATGGGTTCGAATCTGCACCAGGGCAGATGTTTACAATTGACCTGAGCTCCGAGGTCGTCCCTGCCTAAAATGGATATCCGGAAATGGCTTGGGAATTAAAGGCGGCAGGTGTGATACTGACAACATCACCCAAAAAGCGCCTATTGGTCGGTTCAAAATATGGGTCTGGCGCCATACACCCATTGAGTCTCAAGGCGTGTAAAACTGTCATTCTATTATTATTATTATTATTATTATTATTATTATTATTATTATTATTATTTCATTTCGCCGATCAACATTGGTAATGTTTGAAAGGGAAAAAAAAAACAACAACAACCACAAAGAAATAACTGGATTACATTTTCCGAGATTCATCTCATAATTCTGGTGTCGTTTTTATTTTAAAAAGTAATAGATCGAGCAGGCAGTTTTCGGCAAAATGTACTTTCTTTTGTCGTTTCAGCGTCATCATGATAAAAAAATGTGGCTAATGGTGCCCTTAAGTACAGAAACACTAGTGAAGAAAGAGTCTGCCCTGACAACACACCCTCCCAATCTTACTTAGTTTCTGGGAATGTCTAGTAGTTTTATAAGTCAAGAGTTTTATATACATGATAGTGTTTGTAAGTATTATAATGACGATATGTGGTCAGCTATGTATTGTTGTTTAGTGTATTTATTGGCTTAGTGTATAGACACGCATTTAATCTTCCCCCTCCTCCTCTTCATCCTGGTTAATCTGGAAGTACCGAAGCACAAACTCCTCCTTGGAGGATGCCACAACCTTCAGCCACTCATCCAGGTTTTTGTTTTTCAAGTACTTCTTTGTCTAGTACTGCAGATACCTCTTTCAAAAGGGCACCTCGATAGTCAAGTTGATTATGTTTTTCTGCAGATCCAAGGTGGCATTATGTTCAAAAGTTGCCTGTTGTGCCGTCACCGTGAATGCGTTCATTTAGATAGTTCTCAAAGTTGCCAGTCGTGCCGTCAGCCTAAATGCATTCTTTCAGATACTTATCAAAGTTAGTAGAATCCATGATAACATCCGCCACCCTGCCTTTGCTGCGGGTTTCTGGCTCGTTTAATTGTTTTGTTTTGTTGTTGCGCTGTCATGGCGTGAAGCCAGGAGCTGTAGCCTCTCTTGTGGACTTCAAATTGGAAAAGGAAGAGCAGAATGCACAGAGACAATAATATTACGCGGAGAACTTGAATTTGTTATGGTAAAGTTTACCTCCTGAAGACGGAAAACATATTCATCAATGAAAGGCTGCCAACTGCATTGGGAAAAAGAGGGTTAAAGTGCTAGATGGAACCCATACTGTTGTATGCATGCGAAGCATGGACAATAAGCAGCCAAACTAGAAAACATTTAATGGTATTGAAAATGAGATTTCTGAGGAAAATGCAAAGGATACCATTGATGGACAGAACAAAGAATGAGAAAGTCCTTCGAGACACAAATGCAAAACGTAAACTGATTAGAGAAATTCATTGGCACCTTTCCGTCTTGACAGACGATAGTTTGGTACATTGTGCTTCAAAAAGGCTTAATAACTACGATCCATGGCGGTGGCGAGTGTGGCTGGTAAGTCCAATTCTTGCTGCACATGTTTTCCCACAGTAGGTGCATGTGAAAACATGGTAATTTCCACCATTTTCCACCATCTTACGTCTCTCACACTCTGTGTGTGCTTTATCTGCATTCATTTTCTCCTTTGTCTTTATTCCATTTCTGATAGTTGCCCTCCATGCAACACGTTCAGTGGCGACATGCTCCTAATGTGCATTATCAATGCCTGTATCAATCATGTCCCGCTTACACACATCTTTGTATCGTAGTAGAGGCCGACCCTGAGATCTCCTACCCGTCTGTAATTCACCAAAAAAGATGTCCTTTGGTATTCTACCATCATCCATCCTCCTAACGTGTCCTATCCATCTAAGTCTACGAAGACTGAGCATGGAATACACCGTCAAACAACCTGATCTTTCCAATACTTCAGTATTTGTGATTTTGTCTTGCCACTTAATACCAAGTATTCTTCGCAGACACCGCATATGAAAGCTGTTTAAACGTTTCTCTTGGCGTGAGTAAGTTGTCCAGGTTTCACTGCCATAAAGAAGAGTACTAAGGACACAGGCTTGGTAGACGAGGACTTTTGTTTTGGCAGTAAGCTTCCTGTTCTCCCAGACTCTTTTTGCTAACATGTTCATTGTTGTTGCTGCCTTGCCAATCCTGATGCTGATTTCCCGATCGAATGATGCTTGCTTGCTTGCTTGCTTGTGTTCGTTGGCTTGAGCTCCAACGCGAAGTCCTGTATGTCGGATGAAGGCATCCTGTTGTCCAACATCAGTGTGATGTCATACAGGACCTGAGTTTTGCTTGAGTATCCTAGATATGTAAAATGGTCTACTATCTCCAGTTCAGCGTCGTAAATAAAGATTGATGGTACACCATGTGCACCTTGTGACATAATCTGTGTCTTCTTTTTGTTAATTGTTAAACCAAATTCAGAACAAGCATTGGAGAATGCAGATAGTAAATGTTGCAATTCTTCCTCAGAGTGGGTCGTAATCGCAGCATCATCTGCAAAAAGCAACTCTCTGATTAGTACCCTTCTAATTTTGGTCTTGGCCTTCAATCTCTGAGCATTATAGAGGCCACCATCTGAGCGTGAGTGAATGTATATACCGTCATCCTGATCACGAAAGGCATATTTCAGTAGAAGTGAAAAGCATATCCCAAAGAGGGTGGGGGCTAGTACACAACCTTGTTTAACTCCACTCTTGATTTCAAACTCTTCTGAAGTTGAGCCATCAAACTTGATTATACCCTTCATGCCTGTGTGGAACGATTCCACAATGGACAGAAGAGTTGGTGAGCTGCCAATCTTCTTTAGTGCTTTGAAGAGACCCTCACGACTGACCAAATCGAATGCCTTTGTGAGGTCGATGAAGGCAATAAGCTGTGGATGATTTTGTTCCCGGCATTTTTCTTGCATCTGTCGCAATGAGAATATCATAGCAATGGTAGACCTGTTCTGACTGAAGCCGCACTGTGATTCGGGGTAGACTTGATCTCCCAGGACTTGAAGTCTGTGCAGGACAATTCTGGCTAATACTTTCCCAATAATACACAGAAGTGAGATACCCCTATAGTTGTTACAGTCGCTCCGATCTCCCTTGTTGTTGTACAGTGTTATGATGTTTGAATCTTTGAAATCCTGTGGGACTTGTCCTTCTCGCCAGCATAGCTCTATTAGCTGGTGGATCTGTAGAGCGAGTGTGTCTTGCCCACTCCTCATTACCTCTATTGGAATCCCATCCTTTCCTGGAGCCTTGCCAGATGAGAAATTAGATAAAGACAATCCAGATTGTGTTAAGTCAAGTTATGTCTATAAAAGAAAAACTGTAAAACTGAGTGACCACTGTCAAACCTGACGTGCATTCTGAATGTGAAGTCTACAGTAAAGTCCAACTGATCGGTGTGTGAAACTATCCTACTTTGTCGCCAGAGCTACCATCAGTACGGGACAGGGTCTAACATATTGATTGCCTAGACTAAAAGGTCATTAACATTTTATTTTTAAAATGTGTTAAAGGACCTCTTAGTCTCAGTGTGTGCCTTTCGGCCCATTCTGTTCCACCAAGGCCCGTCTGCCTGTGTTAGTGGACAGTGATTTGGTGATTAGAGTTTACAGTTTGGATGGCTGTCTCTGAACCTTGGCCACATCAAGTGCAGATCAATCAACACTTTGATCTGAGCCAAAAGGTCGAAAAGCGAACACTGTGATCTTAGTCAAAATGCCGAGTATCGTTAACATTTTAAAACATTCTCTAATGGTTAAGTGAGCCCACATCATTAGGGGCCTAGAGCCCCCCCCCCTCTCACCCCCCCACCCCCACCCCCCCCCACCCCCCACCCCCCGCCATCGACTTTCTATACAATCCTACGATCTTACGTTCAGTAGTTTGCCATTGATTTGTGAAAGAGAAGTCAATGTTAAAGTGCACCTTAATGCCAGTTTAGGGATTTAACGCTTTACTTCCCCATCAGTGCACCGGAAGTTTATGAGCGAGCGCTCTTATCCGTTCGGCCACCCCGACTGCTTATGAAATATTAGTGCATGAATGAGAAAATACAACTTTAGAATTACTTTATTCATATGTTAAAACGTAACAACATTATGCGATGACCATCAAACATTACACAAGTATGAAACGTTGAAGCTATATGACAAGCAACATTAATCTACAAAACATATACATCTAATGAGATGTCTTCTCTTGAATATCCTTATCTATATTCTTCTCTTGTGCTGTCTTGTCTCTTGTTTTCGCGAGTCTTGCATTGTCTTCTCTCTAGTCTTGACTTTGCATTGTCTCTTCTCTATTTTTGTGCTTTTCTCTAGTCTTATCTTCTTCTGCCTTTCCTCTAGTCTTGTTTTATACAGGCAAGTATTTCATTGTTTTTTCTCAAGTTTTGTCTTCGATACTTTTGTATTGCATTGTCTTTTCTTTACTATTGTCTTTTCTATAGTTGTTTCTTACAGTTTCTTTTCTCTACTATATTCTTCCATTGCCTTTTCTCTACTCTTGTCTTCCATTGTCTTTTCTCTACTATATTCTTCCATTGCCTTTTCTCTACTCTTGTCTTCCATTGTCTTTTCTATAGTCTTGTCTTCCATTGTCTTTTCTCTACTCTTGTCTTCCATTGTCTTTTCTCTACTATATTCTTCCATTGCCTTTTCTCTACTCTTGTCTTCCATTGTCTTTTCTATAGTCTTGTCTTCCATTGTCTTTTCTCTACTCTTGTCTTCCATTGCCTTTCCTCTACTCTTGTCTTCCATTGTCTTTCCTCTACTCTTGTCTTCCATTGTCTTTTCTCTACTCTTGTCTCCCATTGTGTTTTTCTCTAGTCTTATTTTTCATTGTCTTGTCTGTAGTCTTATCTTGTCATGTCTCCACCGATCCATCCGCTAGCGATGTAGCTAACTACGTCGTTTTCCTCAGGTCGGTAAGTAAATGTAAAGACACTTCGATCAGGTTTTAGTCTGAACTCCGGCCATTAAACAAAATGCTCCGTATCGATGGAGATTCAAACACATGTACACCAGGCCAGCAGACCATGTATACCAGCGCCACCACCACTCCGCAAGGTACTGCGTGCACATAGCACACATTAAGATCCTTAGGAGCTAGAAGTGACGAAGAGTAGACGGGAGACTCTTTCCTTCGTGCAAAATTGAAACTAGAAAACCCGCCTGCAACAGACTGTGTATATGTTCAACACAATGTATTCCCTTGGTGGATTTAAACACAGAAACCACATCCAATAGGTTGCACCTGGCATATTTCGCTGCATCTCGTCAGGTACATACTGCAAAATTATATATCACGTAAAGTGAATCAATGAATAATACTGAACACTTAAAACACACAGTTACAGATATTGTTCGAATGTGGAACATCAGTTATTCCCACAGTAATCGCTCATTCAAACTGAAATCTTTCTGCTTGCAAAAAAAGTTAAGAGGAACGAGTCAAAATACAACTCAGTTGCCGGGAATTTAAATAGGGTTAAAATGAATTCATTCGTATGCTTATCTGGAACGCTGCAGAAAAGTTGCATTTTCTGTTTTGAAATAAATTGTCATCCGTCAATTTGTTTGTTCATTTGTTGACGGTGTCCAAGTTTAACTTCAGGGTTAAATAAGGGGGAGTTTCTTCTACAGGCATGTTTTGAGAGATCCAAGACCGCACTCGCTGGTCGCTCGTTTCAAATGATGATTGACTCGGCGTTTCTATTTGCGACGCTAATGAAAATCTCTGATGTCGCAAGAGCGATGTTGTTATAGCGACATGATCTTCCCACTGTTAAACAAATACAGAATAACAGAGTGAGAATTAACATATAGAATGAATCAACAACAGTTAGATTATAAATGGCACCGACATCATAGTTACTCGCTGAGTTGGAGTCTTATGCTTCTCTTATTGTGTTTAAATCAGGCCTTCATCTTCTTTTGCCCTCTCTTTGTCCTCTATTGCGAAATATGTGCTAAATTAACTCGCCCCAAGCCATCCTATTTTTAGTTATATCATGCAACTCCATAAGTCTCCTCCCTATACTATTTATTTCTATCTTTACTATTCTTCTCCTTGCGTTTTTAGGCCACCCTTCCTGTCAGGGTCTCAGACTTACTTATTTATCTGAACCCTGGCATGTCACATCTATGTGAATACACTGACTCAACGTCAATGAACATAGTAATATATTTAATATAGTATACAGTATATCACAATCTCATATAGTGTATAATATATCTCACACTGGTAATGGTAATACATCACACTTCTTTCAGGCTCGTAGAATAACATAATAATAGAATCGTTCCTGCAGTTAGCACACACACAGTTTATCGCAGATGCTCACAGCTCAAGATAGCACTCATTATCGTTCACTGTCCACTCTTTCCACAAACATCCAGATACAACCGTTGAAGTCAAAAGCTTCGTCTCGTCTGCCTAAGCCTTCGTCCTGGGTCATCTATCATGTGGGGTGTCGCCACGTGTTACCTCACTTGGTCTGTCGTCGTCCGTGGCTGGTAATGTGTCTTTGTATTACCTTGTCCTGTCTCCTTCACCTAGGGGTTAGTCCGTCCGTTGATACCAACTGTCTTATAATTAACTCATGCAATCCTGTCTGCCCCTGGTCGAACTGTCCTATCCCGTGCTACCCTTGTCCTGTCTTAGGGATCTGTCCTATGGGATTGACTAGACCCTTTAGAGCTCTGACACTTCCCCCCTCACCAGCTCCTCCCACCTAAGGATTCCAGGGAAAAGACTGTCTAGATGTACCAATCTCAGCTTTTCTCCATGTATGATATCAAACATGGCGTATTTAAAGCTTGCTCTTAAAAACAAACTAGACAAGACTTCTTATGCATAGTGGGGCATTCTAACAAAATATGGTTGTCAGTGTTTCAGAACACGAAAATATAGTAAACTAATGGGAGACAATCTAACACAGGGATGCCATCTTATTGATAAATTAGAAATAACTCGCAACAGAGCACCAGAAACGTTTGCTTGTTGTTTCTGACACATATCACCATGTTTCAATGGGACACCTATAATTTTTGTTAACATCAATTTATTAATGCTATCCCTTCTTGGCCTTTCGGCTAAGATCAAAGTGTGGTATCTGCAAGACCACCAGCAGAGGCAGTCACCCGAATGACACATGGGGACGTGGGGACCTGTTGGGGTGGCTTTTGTTCTGAGGGGAATAGCGAGCCCTTATGAAAAAAATATTCTCTATTAAAGAAAAGTTATTTTAAAAACATGAAAAAACCACATTAAAAGGAACAAGTAATTAGAATGTTGTCAAGCGACATAACGCTAAAACAGTTATTATTTAACGGGACATTACTCAAGTCAGCATAAAGGTATTATATTATTTAATTAACCTTAGTATTTATAAAACTTGTTTCATATTTTTATAGGGATTATATAAATTACTTGCTCCATTATGTAGAATATATGTGGTTATTAAAGTCTATGTAAAGGTCCTGGCTTTATTTTACGTGAATGAGAATTTAGTAACGCCTTTTCTATTACTTCTCGATATTTCATTAAATCTTTTGTGATTTCAATGACAAGTGTAAAGTGTAACGTCTTACCAAAAAATTTTGTAAGGCTTGTAAACAGCCAAAAGTCCTTAATATCTATCGCTTCTCGGCCTTTTACGTAAAAACAAAGTGTAGTATCTGCGCTTGTTCTTACCAGGAGCCGGAATGATCACACGACAAATAGGCACGTTAGGACCTAATGGAGCGGCTCTGGCCCCTCGGGAACCGCGAGCCCTTCTTAAAAAAAAAAAGAAACATCCTTAACATCTAGACACTTTTAAAGAGTTACAAACCGATCTCGCTTTTGAAAGTAGACAACAAAATTTTAACAAAATCTTTGACAAATAGATTGAAACCAGTAATGGCAACTCTCATCCATGAAGACCAGCAATGCAGTGTACAACCCGGGAACATCCATCAACACACACATTTCATAAGGGACATCATCAACTACACACATATGAAAAACTGTCAGTCCTCAATTCTCTCTTTAGATCAAGAAAAAGCATTCGACAGAATATCTCACTCATACCTCCACAAAACTCTCTCACACTGCATCGTCGGAAGTTATAGTTGGACATGGATCCAAATTCTATGTTTAAAACCAGAAAGTCGGATTCTGTTACGTGGAGAGCCTGCCTGCGAGCTGTAACAAAGGACCTGAAACTACAGCTACTACTGAAGCCACGACTAGGGTGACCGTCGACAGTCCACCACAGACAAGATCCAAACCTACTGAGAAATAAAGAGAGGAGAAAGACATCAGAGTCGGAAGCACCGACTCACCGTAAATCAAGTGGGTTATCAAGAGTATCCAAGTGGAGCTATCAGACAAAGACATCCTGAAGCAGCTACAAGATGAGAATCTCCACACCCGATTCTTGAAAGCTCAGCGGCTCCTCACCTGCTCCAAGATTCCCACAACTTTGGCGGTGGTGACGACAGAGGGCAGCGAGATGCCGATCACAGTATCTATCAACAAGAGAACGCAGCAGCCAGAGAGATTCATCCCAAGGATCACCCAATGCTCCAGATGTCAGAGGGCCGGCCACAGCGGAGCAGCATGTCACAGTAAGACGGAAATCAGCCGGTACTGCACCGATTACCACGCCTTCAAGGAGTGTCCGCTGGCCAATCTGAACACGGACTTCAGACCACCCAACACCAGAAGAAAGTGCTCCAACTGCATGGGCAAGCATGGAGCAAGATACTTGGGCTGTCCATACCTGCAACGACACAGAAACGACTTAAAGATCGCAATTACCACAAAGACACCATTCAAGGAAGCAATACGGAGGGGCGAGACAGCCACGGGTATATTACAAGCTTAAAGAGATCAACTGCAAAAGCAGATAGACGAGTTGAAGAAACAAGTTGAACAAACACTGCTGACGCCGACTCCGACCAGCGACAATGAGAAACTGCTGGCTGAAATAAAGGAGATCCATCAAAACATCAAACAAGAAGTGGAACATATGGCACTGATAAAGAAGGAGAACGAAGACATCCTACAAACCATTAAACAAGAGCGAGAACTACAGAAAGCTGAAATGGAACTTTTCCAAAACAAAACAACAGAATCCATACAAGAAACCACAGAGAAACTACAAGATGAAAACCAAGAGACCGAGCCTGAACCGCAAGCTAAAGCCAGCAGCCAAACCACAACGCTCAAGAGGGAACCACTATCCCGTCGGATCTCTGAAGGAGGCACAGAATATCCACTTAGCAGGGAGGAACTCCAGCGCGAGGAATTCAGTAGGCGCTGGGAAGAAAATGAAAAAAAGCCCAAGAAACTCAGGAGGAAACCCATGGAATACCCTGTCTTACACTATGACTGTGAGACCGACTTCGAGTACTATATAGATGACTGTAAAATCGTCCCATGGCTGACCACGGAGGAAGAAATCTTAAGGCAGCAGATACTCAAACGCGACAGTGAAATCAGGCGCAAGGAGGAAAATGAAAACGTCGAAAAGCTCCTACAGAATATGCACAAAAAAGGAGGCAAAAATACCAAATAAACAGTCCTTTTAAGGACTTCAACCAGTCAAGCCAGACGAACCAGCAGCCTTCACTAAAAACAGACACCACCAGAGGAGACGAGAACAAAGGACAAAAAAACCCACCAAAACCCCTGCTGACGTTACAGACACAAACGCTTACATAACCAGTCCGAGATAGGACTTACTCGTAAGAGCGCACAAGACAAGAAACAAGGTAAAAATACCCACAAAAGCAACGGATCTCAACAATAACCACCGCTGAAGAAGCAGGTTAGACGAGACCTAATTTATAATTTTTTTTTCGAAAATTGGAATTGGAAATTGAATTGGAATTCTGTTACATCTGTTAAGACCGAGAAGTAGATACTTGGTTGGCTTGGCCACCTGGCATAGTCGAGACAGGAATACAGAGCTGTTCCACGACTCTGGTGATCGAGTGAGATGGCAGAACATGAGAGCCCACGCTTATCGGCATGGCACATGATGGATGGATGGTTAAATCATACCCTCACCAATTCTTCCAGGTTGACTAGGTCAGTGAGACAGGGATGTCCTTTGTCCCTATTGCTGTATGTTGTCGCCCTAGATCCACTTCTAGAAAAGATAAGACAGTACAGCAATGTCAGGGGGACGTTCATACCAGGGAAGGGGGAGCAACAGTTGCGTGCTTATGCAGACGATACCATTTTCTTTCGGACAACAGAAAAATCAGTACGGATCATTTTAGAAACGTTCTCGTTTTTCGGCAAAGGGAGTGGGGCAAAATTAAACTTCCACAAATCTACCATAATGGGTGTAGGCAAATGGAAAAGGCAAATGGAATATTAAGACGAATTTTCCATTTGACCAAACATCAAACAATTTTATAAAATTGTTCGGAATAGCCTTCCCATGTCAACCAAATAAGAAGAAGCAAATAACTCGATTTAAACATAAAAGAAATTACAACTGTAAATGAGTTTATTGACGGTATTAATAATTTTATAATTATATTATTATTATTATTATTATTATTATTATTATTATTATTATTATTATTATTACTATCATTATTATTACTTTTCTCATTATTATATTTGAATGTGCAAAATAAACATTTAAAAAATTCGGATTAATAATGCGCGAAGAATACACCACAGCCTTTTCTCTGATAGACAGAGACAGGAACAACAACAAAAATGTGATCTTTCAAATCTGTAACTATGTGACCCAGTAATTATAGGGAAGCTATATTTTAATAGGAATGATAATTTACATCTTATTGTCCAAGCTCACGGCATTCAATGTACTGCTATCTCGAGAAAGCACGAGATAGATCAAGATAGAATGAGAAAGAGAGAGAGAGAGACACACACACACAGAGAGAGAGAGAGAGAGAGAGAGAGAGAGAGAGAGAGAGAGAGAGAGAGAGAGAGAGAGAAATAGAGATTGAGACAGAGAGAGAGAGACAGACAAAGAGAGAGTGAATGTGTGTGTGTGTGTGTGAGAGAGAGAGAGAGAGAGAGAAAGAGAGAGAGCATGAGAGAGAGAGAGAGAGGGCATGTGTGAGAGAGAGAGAGAGAGTGAGATTGACAGGTGTAACATGCATTCCGCTTGTGGAGGTGGAAATGAAGCATATACATGAATTGCACGCACTATGCCATAAATGTCATATTACCATAAATGTATATGTTTAGCTTGACTCTAGTCCGACTTTGTGAAGACACATGAAGTGTGTGGCATAGGTAGGAGGGCAAGTGCAATTGAAATACCACTACTTGTATCGTTGTGTCGTCTTAACTTATTCAGTCAAGGGAGATTTGTTCGCAACATAGACAAGCAATATCTCTGGATGCCGATTCTCGCTGGTCGCGGGATCCGCACAGAGTGAGGCGGGGAGTATGACGGTAGTACACGGTTACATTGTTCCAGACACTTGGTATAAGGCACTCAGCTGAGGGATATGGCTGAACGTCTCTAAATCAAATTCCCCGAATGTGAGGGCTGGCCGCTACCCACCTCCTGCTCTTGGAGGTTTAATACTGAGCCACCAGCATCTGCAGCCTACCTTGTCCCTGACGTACGGTTATCCTTTCCTCTGGAGTTAAGGCCGAGAGAGGGAACAAGCTGCTTGGGCAACACATGTTCTCTGGTTTTATTCCCAGGCATTGTGCTTTGGAAGTCTAGCTCTAGTTCCAGTTCTTCGTCTGCAAAGACAACAAGGTGACACTTATATATATAAGTGACACTTATATATATATATATATATATATATATATATATATATATATATATATATATATATATATATATATATATATATATATATATATATATATCTTCTTCTTCTTCTTCAGAGTTCCGAGCCATTGAGGTTTTTTGCTGCAGATACAAGCCGTCTCCATTCGTCTCTATCTGGTTGACCTTCTCTTGCCAGTCGCTGATTCCAAGTGCTTGTAGGTCTGTATGTATATTATCTCTCCACCGTCTTCTTTGTCTACCTCGGGGTCTACGGTCATTTATTTCCAGAGTGTAAGCGTGTTTTGTGTCCCTATTATCTTCCATTCTTTCTATATGCCCCAGCCATTGCAGTCTATTAGCCTTCATGATACCAGTGATTAGCGGGGACTTAAACAGATCATAAATGCCTGTGTTACTTCTTCTTTTCCACTCTCCACTTTGTGTATCCCTAATAGGTCCAAAGGTCTGATCAGTGTTTTGTATATTGTGATCTTGGTGTTACGAGATAGCGCATTTGATTTTAGTAGATGTTGTAGTGCATAGTATATATTATTTCCAGAATTGATTCTAGTTTGTATTTCTTCCCTTATGATGTTGGAGCAGTTGAAGATTGTACCCAGGTATTTGTATGTTTCCGTTCTTTTAATGGTCATATTATCTATTTGTATGTGGCCAGAGTTTTAAGCCATTCCTCATCTTGAAATTACCACATATTCTGTCCTACCTTGGTTGATAACCAGCCCCATCTGTTGGGCTTTTCCCTTTAAGTGAGTCAATATTTCCAATGTCTTTTGTTCATTTTCCCCTATAATATCTATATCATCTGCATAACCAAGCAGCTTGGATGTTCCTCCATTATCACGTTCTTCCTTTACCTTCCTTACAACTTTCTCTAGAGCCAGATTGAAGAGTAGCGGCGATAGTGCATCACCCTGCTTCAAGACAGATGTTATTTGGAAAGGGTCTGATTTCCTGCCTTTATATGTTACTATATTATAAGTATCTTCCATGCATATTCTGGTCATGTTGATTAACTTCCTTGGTATTCCAAATTCCTGCATAGCATTCAATTGACTATTCCTATGGACACTATCATAAGCCTTTTTAAAATCCACAAAAATGTTACGGAGATCTCTTTTATATTCCTAATTTTTCTCGGCTATTTGTCGTAAGATAAATATCTGATCTATTGTTGATCTGTTTTGTCTAAAACCAGCCTGGTAGTCACCTAATATGTCTTCTGAATATGGTTTTAGTCTATTTAGTAATACTGCGGATAGTATCTTATAGCTTGTGGACAATAGTGATATTCCTCTATAATATTCATATTGGAACTTGTCTCCTTTCTTAAAGATAGATATCAATAATGACTCTTTCCAGTCATGGGGTAATTCTTCTGTCCTCCAGATTTTTATTATTAGTTCGTATAGCTTTAGATGTAATGCATGGCCACCTGCCTTTATAAATTCAGCAGCAATTCCATCAGCCCCAGTTGCCTTATTGTTTTTAAATCGTGTGATTAACTATATGATTTCTTCACATGCAGGTTCTTCAATTTGTGGTTCACACGTTAGAACCTCTTCCTGTGGGAAAGTGTTACTTGGAGCTTCACAATTTAGTAATTCAACAAAGTATTCTTTCCATGTGTTGCACATTTCCTCATTGGTATTTATCATATTCCCAGTTTTGTCTTTTAAACCATATGTGTTGTGTTGGTGCCCTCTTTTCAATGACTTCAGTTCTTTAAAAAAAATTCTGGATTCGTTTTTCTGGTGATTAGTTTCCATAACTTTGATTATATTACTCATATATTCTCGCTTCTGCTGTCGAACTATTGTTGTAGCCTCTTTACATTCATTTCTATATTGCTCTTCCTTTTGGATGTTGATGTCATTTAGCCATAACTGTCTGGCATTCATTTACCTAATGACTGCTTCTTCACATTTTTTATTGAACCATCTGTTCTTTCTATGCGTGGTTAACACACCGAGACATTCTTCTGCGGTAGAACGAATTGTATTCTTATTGTTCAACCAAGTTTGGTCAATGCTTTCCTCCAACGGGATTTGCAGAGTTTCAAGTTTACATTTTATTTCATCCCGTAAATTTCTCTTTGACTGTAATTTCTTGTAGTTTTTCTCTGTTATATGTTGGGTGTAATCTTTGTAATTTAGTATAGAAAGCTCTCTTAAGTTTTATTTTAAATTTTGCTCCAACGAGGAAGTGGTCGCTGTGGCACTCAGCTCCTCTATAACTTCTAACTTGTTGTATGTTTGATGCATTTCTGTTGTTAATTAAAATGTGATCTATTTGATTATAGGTTCTCTTGTCACATGATTTCCAAGTTTGTTTGTGTATATCCTTTCTTTGTAGTCTGGTACTGCTAATCTGCAGTCCTTTGGCTCCTGCCAGGTTGGTGACTCTCCCCATTATCATTTGAAGTTGTATGTAGGCTTTCCATACCGGCCACTCTTTTATAAGTTTGCTCTCTACCTATTTTTGCATTGAAGTCTCCCAGCACAATCAGGATGTCCTGTTTGGTAGTTTCTTCAATTATATATATATATATATATATATATATATATATATATATATATATATATATATATATATATATATATATATATATATATATATATATTATTCACATATGCGACACTTAACAAACAGCAACGCTCTGTGAAATACACAAACAAAAGAAAAACACATTACACCTTGTAAATATACATTGCTTTGTATGAAATAAACGTTTTGAAAAAATAAATAAATTCGGATTAAGAAGCCTGTGTGCAAACGATCTCGTTAGTTGCTTGACCACACTGAAGGCACAGAAACTGCATTGGGCAGTAATAAAATTTTCTTCAGACATGAAAAAAAAAATAAAAAATTCGAAGAAGAAAGATAGAGCACAGCTCTGATTGCGATGGTTACGATAATCTAATTACCAGTCTTCCCACTGATGATGTAAGTTGCGTTTACTACGATTTTGTGTATATAAACAAAGACAACTGCAGAAAGTCTGACATTCTTTTGATTTCATGGCATCCTGATGATGCAACAGTGAGAAAGAAGATGATCTGTACATCATCCTTCAGCGCTCTCAGGGCAGCACTGAGATATATCAGGAATATTTTAAAGGGTGACTGAGGTAGATAGCAAAGCAGCTTTAGAGAAAGTTGGTGGAAAGGCAATGAGGTCTTTATGTTCGTCAGCTCTTTGTGGAAAGTGTCACGGAACCACTGTAATGAATGATAAGATGATAAAATAACAGAGACAATTGTATTCACAGCTGCAATTGTTTGTTACTAGTGGGGACACACTCACGGCGGATCAAAGGAAACCGCCAGTCTTTGAGAATTCCCTAGGAAATGGGAAAATATGTCGGCCTGTTGTTTAGCCGAATCGCAAGTTGAAAGGAAAGACGGGTGCGTTAGTTGTAAGAAAAGAGACAACTCTTCTTGTAAAGTTAGGGACGGATTGTCTGCCCCTGGGGAACCTGTTGTTGACATCGAATGACGTCACTAGGACAATCCCAGGCTGTATGAAAACAAACTTGTGCCGCCAGTGTGAAGAATGTGATTTAACTAGACTGACGTGTTAGCTGGCTCGGTTCTAATATTGAAAAGAATCTCGTGTGTTCGGTATCAATTAACGTTGATGAACATGTGTCTTTCATGGCAAAGTGTAGATTCAATTCAGGATTGAGCTAGGATTTCATAAGGTATTTAGAGATAGCTTTTAGATGTAAATAATGTAGAACAGTCTAGTGATAAATAGAGTGTAGGACTTTAACATAGTGTTGTTGTGTTGTGGTTAGGTATTCAAGGAGTGTCGGCGACAGTAGGAAGTCGCATTGTTAAAATTAACTAGTGTGAGACGTCAATTAGCTCAGCTGGTTGGAAATAGTGAAGTGGGATGGTATATTTGGAAGGATTGAGGATGGTTGGGAGATAGGGGAAATGTCCAATGGTGGGATCTTCCAGTGGGGGTCTACTGGGGTTCTGCACTTTACATTTGGTCTTTCCTTGTCTTACCCTGATTCGGACCGATGTGATGAGCTTCTATGTCCCTTGGCAGAGTTTGGTTCACTGTATATATCTGAGTGAGGCCATCGGCCTACACTCATCTAATAGGGATCAGTCTTCGGTTGCTCTCACCAGGTGTGCGTTCTCTCTCTTTCAAAGGTTCCCTCAGGTTGTCAAGAAAACCAATTGAAACATCACAACTTTCAGATCATGGATAAACTAGTGCAGGAAGATGTATTCAGTGGCCTTTGCACTGGGCCTATAATAAAAAGGGTCTGAAGAAACAGGGATCTGTTGAGCCGATACATATAAGTATCCGACAGGATGACTTCTTAACGATAGTGATTGTTGTTTCACACCACATGTGAACAGAACAATAATGAATGTGTTTTCACACCACATGTGAACAGAACAATAGTATTTGTTTTTCCACATAACATGGGAAAAGAACAATGGGGAGTATTTAGGAAATTAGTATATTCCTATGAGACTATGTACAATAACTGTGTAAGGGTGAAAACTTTAGGACATTTTTTTAGAAGGGTTATGTTATTTCAAGGGACAGTATTCCATGTTTTCACGATGCATGGATTGTGAAGTCTCCGACTCTAAGGGACATTTAGGGAACATTGTGTATGATCAATTTGGGATCAGTACCGAACTATATCTGAGATTGGTGACCAGGTATCGTGGTTATCAAAAGCTACTGGAGATAGTCAACATCTAGCAGGAGGGACACATCGTTTGGTGAGGTCATTTTGTGCTGACTCTGATGATGTGGTGTAGTCCTTACCCGGATGATAGGACTTGGCTCCTGAGCTGTTCAGTCTGATTCTGCAGACACACTAGAGCAGTGTTTCCCAACCTTTTTTGCGCTATGCCCCACCTAAGCCTTTCTAACATTTTTATGCCCCCCCCCCTTCCCCCTCCCAACATATACATAATTTTTAATATTCAAAAATCAAAATGTTCACTAAAGCAACTTGAATGATAGGTTTTAGGAAGAAATCACTAGGAAATTATTGAGCAAACACAGTAAGTAACTTTTCAAAACATATAATGGAGAACGGAAATTCAAGTACAAAATAATTTAATGAAAGATTTGTCTATATTATTTTAATTATTAGTAATTATTTATAATTTAAATTTAGTGAGATCCTTGCGCTTGATGCTTGCTGCAAAGAGATTTTATTTCAGGTTCCAATTTAGTTAACTTCAGTCTCAGTCTCTCTTCAGCTTGACCGTGACTATCTTCTCTAAAACCTTCCCAAATGTATTTTGAAGGGTGATGATCCTAAAGCCGCTAAGCTTTGAATGATCCTTGAATGGTTTTGGGAGAGGGATGAGACAGCTGTGCACCCAGTCCTGCGTTACTGATGGTGTCCTAATGCTCTGGTTAAAGCAGTCGGTCATCTCCTTCAGGTCTACATCGCTCAAAGCCTTCATGTGGCCATACCTAACCCCATCAGGCCCTGGTGCCGTGTCTTTTGCCTTCTTCAAAATATGTTTAACATCTTCAACCCGTATGATGTCTTCATAATGCATATTCTTCATGGAGCCAGATAACTCCTCTCTATCTGTATCCCTGGTGTCTGCATCATTATGATTGGTCTGCGCTAAAAATCTCTGGAGAAACGCCTCCCCTTTCTCTTTGTCCGTTGTCACGCGCACACTATCATCTCTGTAAATTGTTCCCACTGTCATAGGCCGATCCTTTCTTTGTATTTGTCTGTGCAGTTTCCAGAATTTTCGCAGTGTTTTATCACCTCCAATCTCCTTCATGAAACATTCCCATTTTGCGTTTTTGACCTCTGAAGCAAAGCGCTTGAAAACCTCCACCCTATCTCTCTTGACATTTTCCGCTGCATCCACCGCCTCTCGTGAGCTTCAGGGTGTCTGTCGCACTTTCCTTAGCTGCTTCACTGCAGCTCTCTTTGCCTTCTGGAGTCCACCATGGGGGCTGCAAAAAAGGAGTTTTAACGTTCCTGTTGCATGCCCCCTGTCTGAGGCGTCCAAGAAGGCTGTCGGTCCACTCATACCAGAAGGTCTTGCGTACTCTCCCGGTCTTAACTTTCCTGGATTTAGAGATCAGGACTTAACATGGCATGTGATCACTTCCACGGTCATTCAAAACAGTCCACTTTACATCAAGGACTGATGACTGGGAGACACATTTTCGAATTGCCCCCCTTAACAATCGTATTGCCCCCCTGTGGGGCGTGGGCCCCACGTTGGGAAACACTGCACTAGAGTATACGACATACATTCTACACATACACTTCTCACATACATACACTTTTCTTCATTAAATTAATGTGTTATTAATTTTAGAAGCTAGAGTTGTTTAGTATGTTGTCTTGGGGAAGTGTGAGAGGGGGCATGATCCAGGGGAGGGAGAGAGAGAGAGAGAGAAAAAGAGGTATCCATTGACTGAAGGAGTGTTGTGGACGGAATCTGGTGAATTCTCCAGAATAATGATATGGGGTTAAAAATAATGTGGGTGTTGATGCCCCTCACTCCAGGGACAACACAATAAAGGAAATCCACGACAGAAAGTAAGACATCAGAAATCTAGGACTTTACTGGAGGGGCATTTATCTTGAAAGCTATAGGTTTGATGGTCATTTATTTATTTCTTTATTTATTTTAATTTTAATTGTTTTTTTTGTTGTTTTTTGTTGTTGTTTTTTTTGTGTTTTTTAGTTTTTGATTTTAGGTTTACCTGTTGTCCATGGTGTTTAGATTTCAAAATATTTAGTTTTCAGTTTCAGTCAAGATACTCTACTGATTTAATAGGAAACCAACACGTCATTTAAATATGCGAATCCTCTGTACTTAAATTGATTGGATTGGAGATTTATACAAGATTGTAAATAAATCTGTATACTGAAAATGTTTTCTAACGCATGGAAAATACTGACTGTAGCATGGAATAGACACTGTTGTGTAAAAAAAATATTAATACGGAATCTTGGCTTAGATTGAAGTGTAGAATCTGCGTTTGATTTTTGCTATGGCCACATGCAGAGGCCGTCACCCGAATAGCATGACGTGGGACTTTGATGAGTGGCTCCTACCCCGTTGGGAACCGCTAGCCCATTACAAAACAAAAAGAACCTTAATATTTAGCACTTTTGATTGTTTCACGGCATTTTGATCTCTCCACCTCTGTTTCTCTCTCCCCTCCCCTCTCTCTCCCTCATTCTCCCCCCCCCCCCATATCTCTCCCCCTCTCTCCATCTCCATCCTCTCACTCCCCTCTCTCTATATCCCCTCTCTCTACCTCTCACTTTTTCTCTCTCTCACTCTCTCCCTCTTTATCTACCTCTCCCTCTCCCTCCCGCTCTCTCTTTTCCCCATCTCTCTCTCTCTCTCTCTCTCTCTCTCTCTCTCTCTCTCTCTCTCTCTCTCTCTCCGAGAAGACACACCTACCTGTTTCAATCTAATTGGTAAGATGGGACACGTGTTGTCACTTTTATGTGTGGTCATTGAGTGATACTGTGAATTGTTTAAATTGAAAGAAATCTAGGTTTAGAGAAATTTGTTTTTTTTTTTAAAATAAGGGCTCGCTGTTCCCCAATGGCCAGAGCCGCCCCATCACGTCTCGGCTTGTGGCCCTGGCAAGATCAAGTGCTGATACCACACTTTGATCTCAGCCAAAAGGCCGAGAAGCGATAGCATTAATAAATTGATTTCAATAGAAATAATAGGTGTCCAATTCAAACATTAATTGATTGTTGTCAGAACCCATAGGCAAACGTTTCTAGTGCTCTAATGTGAATTATTTCTCTTGTAACATTGAGATAATACATATGTATTTAATTGTCTCTCTTTAATAAATTTAGATTATAAATGGCACCGACATCATAGTTACTCGCTGAGTTGGAGTCTTATGCTTCTCTTATTGTGTTTAAACCCGGCCTTCACCTTCGTTTGTCCTTTCTTTGTCCTCCATTGGGACATAGGTCCTAAACCAACTCGCCCCAAGCCGCCCTATCCTTAGTTATACCATGCAGCTCCATCCATGTCCTCCCTATCCTTAGTTATACCATGCAGCTCCATCCATGTCCTCCCTACCCTTAGTTATATCATGCAGCTCCATCCATGTCCTCCCTATACTTAGTTATACCATGCAGCTCCATCCATGTCCTCCCTATACTTAGTTATACCATGCAACTCCATCCATGTCCTCCCTATCCTTAGTTATACCATGCAGCTCCATCCATGTCCTCCCTATACTATTTATTTCTGTCTTTACCTTTCTTCTCCTAGCCGTTTTAGGTCTTCCTTCCCTCAATTCCCCACCCCAACCCAGTCCGCAACAGATCCCCTCCCCCAACTGTGGATTCCAAAGAAAAGACTGTCTAGGCATACGTAACTCAGCTGTATGGTATCTACCCTTGATCTTGCCATGGCCACCAGCAGAGGCAGTCATTCGAATGACACACGGGGACTTGGGGATCTGATGGGGCGACTCTTGTTCTTCTGGGAACAGGGAGCACTTTGTTTTAAAAAAAAATTTCGATTGAAGAAAAGTTATTTTAAAAACAAATATAACCACATTAAAAGGAACACATGTAGAATGTTGTCAAGGGACATAACACTAAAACGATCTTTATTTAACGGGGCATTACTCAAAGCATCATACAGGTATTACATTATTTAATTATTTGTAGTATTTATAACACTTTTTCACAAGATTTTTACAGAAATTTTCTTCTTTAATTATGTAGCTCGTTAGCAGGATAATTATTATATGTGGTTATCAAGGTTTGTGTAAAAGTCATGGCTTTATTTTGTAAGCATGAGAATTTAGTAATACATTTCTCTATTTCTTCTCGATATTTCATTATTTCTTTTGTGCTTTCAATGACAACCTATGGTGTTATCCGGCTTATAAAAGATTTTTGTCAGGCCTGTAAACTGCCATAAATCCTTAATATCTTAATGTCTATCCCATCTCGGCCTTATAGGTAAGAACAAAGTGTAGTATCTGCACTTGATCTTGCCATGGGCGGAGGTGATCACCCGACACACCGGGACGTAGGTACAATGGGGCTGCTCTGGCCCCTCTGGGAACCGCAAGCCCTTCTGGAAAAAAAATCGTTAATATCGAGACACTTTTAAAGAGTTTACAGACCCATCTCCGCTTTTAAACTTAGACTACAAGATTTTTATGACGAATAGATTGAAACAGTAATGGCAACTCTCACCCATGAAGACCAGCAATGTAGTGTACAACACCAGAACATCCAACAACACACACATTCCATAAGGGACATCATCAACTACACACATCTGAAAAAAAAACTGTCAGTCCTCAATTCTCTCTTTAATCAAGAGAAAGCATTCGACAGACTATCTCAATCATACCTCCACAACGCTCTCTCACACTGCAACGCGGGAAGTTATTTTCGGACATAGATTCAAATTCTATATTTAAAACCAGAAAGTCGGGTTCTGTTAAATCATACCCTCACCAATTCTTTCAGGTTGACTAGTGTCACAGCACTCCATGGGGTGAGGGGAACTTGCAATCACACTTTAACAACGGGATGTCTTTAGCCCTGGGACATAGGTGACCTCAGCCCACAAAACCCCTTCAGCCCTTGGATCACTATATCCCTCACTCTCACCCAAGGGACGTTACCCCTTTCAAACCTCGTCCTGAACTCATGACACAACTCAGGCGACTAACCATGTTAACAATATGGTGTATTATACAAGATGAATGAGAATGATGATAATGATTCCGAGATAGGCCTCGCAGTATCTATGAGAGATAAGACGTGGCAAGGTTCAAGCAGCCTCCCGGAGAAAGTGTCATCCTCGTCAGGGCTTCAAGTCTCACACTATCGGGTAAGTCGGACACGCTCACCAAGTATATCGGGCCTCCAGCCAGGTATAGGTTTCTCCACTTGGACAGGATGGCTTGCGAGTCGACTCACTGGTACTTGGGACTTCCGGTGGATGACGTCCCTGAAGTCTGGAACACCCTAGGGTAGGGATAAATACTGTCTCTCGGGTGGCTGAGGAACTAGGACACTCCTCTGAAGCGTCTGGAAGTATCGATGGTACTGCGGGTATAGCGAGAGGGTGATCTCTCCCTCAATGGTAGTAGCAGTCCCAACTGTGTATGCAACCAGCGCAGATCATCCGACTCATAGCGCAGATATCACAGCATAGATACCTCCCTCTCTGAAACATGGCACTGTAGATAGAGTTCAAAGTAGAAAATAGTTCTTCCACAATATCATGCACCACATGGTACCAGGCACTTGGTAGCGAAGACATCATTGCTAGCTGGCATGAAGGCAGTCAGTCAGCTCACAGCTGGGACACTAACAACATCCAGATACTTGCCTGGCGAACAACCTGGGATATCAGACGTGGAGTGGGCGATGAGTTAGCCGGAGCCCATACTGAGACGTGACTCTCGATGGTAAGTACCTCTCGCTGCGTTGGTGGGCTTACAAGCTGCTAACACCGGCTCTCGCCATAGTCCGGATCACTGGACTCGTCCCCAGATCGTCGCTCTGCTCTCATCAAGGTAGAACCTGTGGAGGATAACACTCAGTGAGAGCACAATGAATCAGACTTACCCACAGCAGATACACTTAGGTCCCTCTTACTCAGACGTGTGGACCCTTCCCATAAGGGCCTCACTCTTTCATTGGCCACTCGAACGGTCGAGGAAAGACTGGACCTGGAATCAACGAGGCAGCTGTTCCCCTGCATCCTTTTCCCAGATGAACTGAGGGCTGGGCCAAGGTCGGTGTCTGAGAGCTGGGTCAATGCTGAAACATTGCTAGATAACACATGCGGTTAGTGAGTTAGTTGTACTTATATATAGAAGGGCCCTGAAGGAGGGCCGATGGCAGTACTTCCTCAACCCCCTTCCTGTTATCCGCCAAGGCTGATGTTGTACAAGGCCGTAGGTACAATCCATTAGATCAAATTAAATATACAGGGTGATCTCCCTCCAGCAGAAATCCACACCCCGTTCCCTCCTCCCTGGTCCCAGGTTGGGGCATCTAGAACGGTGTCATGTTCAATATGAACAATTCCTGTCGCAACGGTTCCTTCTCCCTTTATCACCCTCTCAGGAATCTACTATATATTAAGCTGGTATTCCGTCGAGGGAAACTAATTAAAAGACAGATGTGAGGAAAGCCAAGAAGAAAGCCAGTTGTCGCTCCACCATGTGATCCGACGTTCGACTCCCGGTACGACCTTGAAATGACCTCGGAGGTTTCGGCCGACCGGTGCATTCGATTCGTCGCACTCGCCCGTGTTCCTCGATATATCACTCGATATATCCGAAGCGACTCCTTAATCTACTTCTGGTACCGCTGCGGGTAATGGTTCGGCCAAGCTGGCCACGCCGATGCTCGAGGTTACAAAGTTGGCCATGTGTGAACTCAAATTACAGGTCTCACTTCCCTGAACCCGATTTTCCCGATCTACAGGGGCTGCAAATAAGCCGCGCGCTGCTAACCTATAAAATATCTTAGCAGTACAATGCTGGTACACACGCGTTTGCCACTGGCTTAATTTACAGTCGTAAAACACAAGCTTACCAATGTTCACACGTGACCTCCTTTCTCGCGACGGTTAGTACACGCGTTAGCGAAATCTCATAATTCGAATCACAGACACCGCACTAGTTAAGAAACAAGGCTGTACACATACTATCACACAAACAATATAAAATGACACAAAGTAGTGCAGCTTTACATAACAGAGTTACGACACATACAGAACGTTGCGGCGATTAGTCTTCATCGGCAAACAAACACATTCACAAACACAACATACAGTCAAGGAGATCTCCTGTGACTACATCAGAAGGTGACGACAGGGCGAGAAGAACAAAAGCATGGAAAAATGGAAGCTATGAAGAGAAAATGAGAATTGAAAAAAATGTTAATTGAAAAGAATGTTAGTTGAAGAAAATGTTTAATTGAAAAAAAATGTTAATAAAGAAAACGTTCATACTCACCTCACCGTTCGGATCTGCAAGTGACTAAGAAAATCTCCAATGTATTCTGATACCCGGTGCCGGGTGTTACGGTTCAGTGAGCACATAGAAGGAAGGGGGCGGGGCAGGAGGACGGTAACTGGTCTGATAAGGGTATCTGAGTGTCAAAGAGCTGCAAGTAGGCAAATAGAGAAGAGATGAATAGAACAAAGGAATAGAGCTAAGACAGATCAGAGATCACATCCCTATATAGGAAATAGGGAATAGAAGGAACTGTGAACAGTTCTCCGACTGGACACACACGTGTCCTAAAAGGGGACACGGCAGGACATGATCAGAAGTTACCCAGAATAGAGTGGGGATACCAGTACCACGTGGAGTATCCCTTAATAGTGGTTACTCTAGAAGAGTGACAATTGACAAGCCACTAAACGCGTGCTAGACGACCAAGCACGCAAACCTGCTGACGCACGAAGGGTCAACGACGCGTGGCTGTACACGCCACGAAAGTCGGGCAGACGGGGACTTGACAGCGTAGAAGACGGATCACAGTATTCGCCCAGAATACTTTGTTTGTTTACAGGACAGTAGCAATAGTGATAGACTTAGGCTTAGACTAGTGCAGTGATCGTATCATAGATGATGTTGTAATGTAATATTGCCATGCTTGATGTGATCGATATAATTGTCAGCTCTCGGAGCTAGTATGCAACTAGTCCCGAATAAATTGATATCCTTTTGTACGACGTACGAGTTATCATTCGTGTGGTGCAAAAGAAGAATCCATGTGTGCCTGTCAAAGTTAGGTTGTTGACAAATGTGATATTTTTACTATTGTGTGGGTTTTCAATTTCTATACATTTTTTCTCAAGCCATGCCAAATTCTTTAATTTTGAAATAGGTGTTTCTGCAACCAAACTGATTGAATTCTTCAACATTTCCCATTGATCATCCACATCTTGAAATAGGATTCTAGATCAGACAACATATCAAATCTATTCTTCATTTCTATGTTAAAATTGTCTTGTATTTCCCTGTCATTGTTCAATGTTGTAACAGTACACCCGTGTCGTATACGTATTGACGTTGACGTAGGTTCTTCTATCTTCGTTGCTTTATTCCACAATAACGAGTTTACTTTTTCTGATTTAGAGGAGTATTCGCGTTGTAGACAGTTTAGTATAGGAATCCCTCTTGTGCCTTTGTAGGTTATTTCAAGCTTTCATTCCATGACGACAATTATGCCAATTTAAAAACAAACTTCATAATTGTAATTCAGAAACCTTCTTCATAATCACTACAGTAGCACAGTAGCACATACAATGTTTATGCATCAAGATTATATTAATACCTTCATAATACCTTCATGTTCCACATCTTTGGAACTAGTTTAAGAATTGGAGTCACCTTGAATGTCTCCTCAGTCAGAGTCATCCTGACTTTGGTTACTACGACTATGCGACACTTGGAATATCTTTAACAGATCATCCGCTTCTATCAACTATATAATTCATGGTGCGATTCATTAGCACACAGCTCAGCCCTAAGATCCGATAGTGGTAAAATTAACTGGACCGCTTCTATACGCATCCTTGATGTTCTCCTTCCGTTGGTAATAATGTTGCCTTGTTATTGTTGCCGTCTTTAATACCCGTCACTACCCCTAACAATGCCACGTAGTACTCTTTTGTGCGTTCTCGTGCACAATATTTACTTCTTCATCAAACTTCCCCATTAATATTGCAAAAATATTATCTATCTTTCATTAACTCTCCCCCTTCACCTATTCTGTTACAATGTAAACATATACTATGTCATCATCTTACTCTTATCTAAATAACGGTTCGGGTTCATACAGGCAACAATACTTTGTTCGCTAGGATATAGAACATTTATTGTATTGAATGTACAGTTGGCGCAGTGGGTTAACAGCCCGCGCTATATTATATTACATATCACAGATAGTTAAACATCAAACATATAGTTGTCATACAACAATCTAGCACACTATCTAGCCTATGTATATATATCTATGAATATCTATTGAGTCCCTCTCAGGCAGGCCTTGTTGCCTCTCTCAAGTCCGTCTGTCCTCTGCCGGTCTCCACGTGTCCCAATCCGACACGGGTGGTAACTCTGTCAGAGTTCCTCGTGGACCCCGCATTAGGCGGGCCACATCAGTGTCCACGGAATCATGGACCCACTGACCAGTCCTTTCGAGAAGGCTCTAGATTACTCGGGTCCTGAGCGACTCGCTTCTGTCCCTTGGGCTGGAGTTGCAGCCCTCTAATAATATATGAGGCGGTGACAGGATCCCCCCTCCCCCCTGATATGATTTGTTCTTGGGTAATTAGATCTGTTCTAATTCTGTCACCGAATCACATAAAGTTGGTGTTTGTAGTTTGGTGGATAGTAACCTGGTAACCTACCTACTAGCACTAAAACTCATGTATTCTACCATACAACACTTCTCTGATTTGGTGAAGAGATCCCTCTGTCTCTCGAGTGCTAAAAATAGCCCAT
Source organism: Cepaea nemoralis (assembly GCA_014155875.1). Taxonomy (NCBI): domain Eukaryota; kingdom Metazoa; phylum Mollusca; class Gastropoda; order Stylommatophora; family Helicidae; genus Cepaea; species Cepaea nemoralis. The sequence continues at coordinate 119,133 of JACEFZ010019086.1, forward strand.
GACTCCCCTTTTGGAGGTCATATGGGATACGAATTGACCAGGGCAATTGTCCTGACCCAGTTTTATTGGCCAAAGTTTGACCAAGACATTAAAACATTTTGTACATCTTGTGATATATGTCATAAACTGGTCAAGGGGAATAATCCGACTACATTCTCTGTAAATGGAAAGTTGAAATTATTCCATGTAAATATGTTGAAACCATACTATGCTAGACAGGACAATGAGACAAATCAACAGACGCAACGAACTGATGACAGAGACGAAACGACAATTTCCCAACGGAATGACACCTCGACAAACGAAGCATCGTTAACGACACACGCTTACGACAACGAAAACGACGAAGACATATGGACATTACCGACAATCTGTGATATCGACAATGACGACAAATTTGACGACATATTGACGATTGATCTCGACGACGACGACAACTACATTGAAGACAATTTACAAACTGTAGCATCTGTGATAAATCAGACAGACATGGACAATACGGAAATCCTTGTACCAATCATGACTGACGACGGGAGTATAAATGACATACATATCTCTGACACTTTGACACAACAACAGCGACAAGACATTTTGACGCTCCTGGACGGCTATAAGTCGATCTTTTCCAACAAACCTGGACGCACTGATAGAATAACACATTCAATTGTGTTGACAGATCTGAGACCGGTCAAATGTAGACCATATTCTATTCCTCTCCATTACAGATCTAATTTAGATAAAGAAATTTTAGATTTAGAGAAGAATGGCATTATTCAAAAATCGAGGTCTCAATATTCTTCACCGATTGTTCTGGTGAAAAAGAAGGACCAGACAATCCGTTTGTGCATCGACTATAGAGTATTAAATACAAGAACAACAACGGATGCAGAGCCTATGAACAGTTGTGAAGATCTTATTTTAAATATGGCTCAATCATCCTTATTTTCCAAGACCGATTTAGCAAAAGGATATTGGCAAGTTCCACTACACCCTTCTTGTAGACATATAACAGCATTCGCAACACCTCTCGATTTATACGAATGGCTATATCTTCCTTTTGGCCTGAAGAACGCACCAGCCACATTTGTGAGACTAACAAGATTGTTATTACACGGAATTAATGATGTAGTTGCTTATATTGATGATATATGCGTCCATTCTTCTGATATGACTTCTCACTTACTCACCCTAAAACAAGTCTTCAACCAAATCTCTCTTTTTGGACTTACTATCAAACCTTCCAAGGTTGAAATAGGCTATACACAAATAGACTTCCTTGGTCATAGAATATACTATTTAATAGAAATACTATTTAATGTTTCCTGTTGTATACTTGACTTTCTTTAATTGTACCCTTAATGTGCCTGTAATCAATCTGTGATAACTGTAGTAGTCTGTAGTGGGAACTGTTTTTACAATTGTTAACGCATTTCGAAACCTGCTAATTAGAATGTAATAAATCTGGTTTCTAGTTCTGCTGTCAGAACTCCCCATGTCCATAATTTTCTAGGATATTGTTTAATCCAGGACCCGGAAAGGTTAACTCGGTCAACACATGCCCGTAGAAGTCGGATGTGTCGGCCTAACGGCTGTAAACAGGCACAATGTAATCACGTCTGAAAAAACTGCGGATGAATGCAGAAGAAGAAGAAGAAGAAGAAGAAGAAGAAGAAGAAGAAGAAGAAGAAGAAGAAGAAGAAGAAGAAGAAGAAGAAGAAGAAGAAGAAGAAGAAGAAAAAGAAGAAGAAGAAGAAGAAGGAGAAGAAGAAGAAGAAGAAGAAGAAGAAGAAGAAGAAGAAGAAGAAGAAGAAGAAGAAGAAGAAGAAGAAGAAGAAGAAGAAGAAGAAGAAGAAGAAGAAGAAGAAGAAGAAGGAGAAGGAGAAGAAGAAGAAGAAGAAGAAGGAGAAGGAGAAGAAGAAGGAGAAGGAGAAGGAGAAGAATGGCTGGGGAATATAGAAAGAATAGAAGATAATAGGGAAACAAAACTCGCTCACACTCAGGAAGTAAATGACCGTAGACCCCGAGGTAGACCAAGAAGACGGTGGAGATATAATATATATATACAGACCTACAAGCACTTGGAATCAACGACTGGCAAGAGAAGGTCAACCAGAGAGACGAATGGAGACGGATTGTATCTGCAGCAAAGAACCTCAATGGCTCGGAACGCTGAAGAAGAAACAGAAGAAGAAAGAAAAGTTATTTTAACAAAGTAAAAGAACAAAACCACATGAAAAGAAACACGTGTAATTAAAATACTTTAGTTTAGTCGATGGATCAACATCACGGCACACGGGTGTAACCCATAAGTGCTCCGCTCTCCTCCTAACTCAAACCTGAGTTTGGAGAAACTCAGCTCAGTGCACGAACTCCGTAGCACCGGCGAGGATCCTGAAATACTTTGGGTAGATTTTTAACTCGAAATTTTGCTCGGGCAGCGCCGTTAGGCTACTCTTTTTCGATTTTCAACTGCCAAGGGATTTTTTACGTGCGCAACAATACACACGGGCGTCCGATCTCAATACCCAGAGACCAGGGGAAATTTTAATACTTGAAGTCCACGTGAAAAAATCCCACCCCTCACCGGAGCTGGAACCCGAGACCTCCAGCACTCGAGCCGGACACCATACCTCGAGACCACGCAACCCGCATGCGGAATTAAAATAGTGGCAAGGGACTTAACTTTATTACAGTTATTATTTTATGAGACATTACTCAAAGCAGCATAAACTATATTATGTTATTTAAATACCTGTAGAATTTGTAACAAATTTTATCAGAAGTTATAGAAATTATTTGCAGATATTGACGCCATTTATGATGGAATAAGAAATTTAAGTTATCATAAAAGTATTTATAAAGATAATGGCTTTATTTTACAAGCATGATTATTTAGTGATTCATTTTTCTATTTTCCCTTGATATTTCATTAAACGTGTTATGCTTTCAATGGCACTCTTTGTTGTATAATAAACTATATTTGCCAGGCCTGTAAACGGCCTAACATCCATTAATATCGCCACTTGGCTTTAGATAGAAGTGTAGAATCTGCGCTTGATCTTGCTATGGCCATATGCAGAGGCGGTCACCCGAATGACACGACGTGGGACTTTTATGAGCGTCTCTGACCCTGTTGGGAGCCGCTGAGCCCATTAAAAAGGACAAAACGATCCTTAATATTCAGCACATTTGATTGTTTCATAGCATTTTTATCTCTCTCTATCTCCCTACCTCTCCCTCTCCCTCTCTCAGCTTTCTCTCCTTTCTCTCTCTACCCCTCTCCCTTCTCTCTCTACCCCTCTCAATCTCTCTCTGTCCCTTTCTCACCCTCTACCACCCCTCTCTCTATCCCTCTTTCTCCACTTCCCCCTCTCTTCTCTGCTCCCCTCTCTCTCTCTCTCTCTCTCTCTCTCTCTCTCTCTCTCTCTCTCTCTCTCTCTCTCTCTCTCTCTCTCTCTCTCTCTCTCTCTCTCTCTCTCTCTCTCGTAGAAGACACACCTACCTGTTTCAATCTAATTGGTAAATAGGACACCTGTTGTCACTTTTATGTATGGTCATTGAGTGATCCTATTAATTGTTTAAATTGGAAGAAATCTAGTTTTAGAGAATTTTGTTTGTTTGTTTTTAAATAAGGGCTCGCTGTTCCCCCAAGGACCAGAGCCGCCCCATCAGGTCCCCACGTTCCCGTGTGTCATTCAGATGACTGTGCCTTTGCTGGTGGCCTTGGCAAGATCAAGTGCAGATACTACATTACGTGATTTTTGTCACAACTGATTATTGTCAGAACTTGATTTTTGTCAGAACGTGATTTTTGTCAGAACGTGATCTTTGTCAGGCAAACGTTTCTAGAGTTCTAGTGTGAGTAATTTCTCTCGTATAATGCAGATAATGCATCTGTATTTGATTGCCTCCCTTTACACAAGAAGTCTTGTCTTTTTTTTTTCTTTTGTAAGTAAGCGTTTGACATGGAAGCGCAGTGTCTTAACGCCCACCTGTGGTCAAGAGTTCGAATCAACACATGGGAGGATGTTTACAATTGACCTGAGCTGCCAGGTCGTCCCTGTCTAAAATGGATATCCGGAAATGGCTTGGGAATTAAAGGCGGCAGGTGTGATACTGTCATTCTATTATCATCATCATTGTCATATATTTTGAAAGGAGTGGGAGATCACTGTAGTGCATGCCCCATCTCTAACAAAAGAAGTAGAGCCCCATCCTCTTCTATCTTCAATAACCCCAGAATATGAACCTTGAGTTATCTGCAGGCCTCGTTCTATTAAGTATGTCTAGGAGATATATATTATGGCCCTGGTGAGAATAATGATTACTAACTGGGATTCTGCCCCTTCTCCAAGGATTCTTTAGCTCTGGAGCCCCCTTATTGGTTATCAAATCTGAGGAAAGTCTGGAGAAGTTTCTCAGCCTGATTTAGATGAAGAAAACATGGATGTTGAGCAGTTGATAGATCTAGAGTCTTTTTATTTCCCCATTCAGTAAGTCATTATGAGTTAATTTATCTTTAAACAATCAAACACATAATCAATCACATTAGATTCTGACAACATGATGTACAAAGAAGTTGTTGACTCACAGATAGGTTTGAACTGACAAATTAACAGAAGGTCAATTCATGTTAATCATTTATTGACTGGCCTGAGCCTTCTGGTCAGTACATACATCTCTATTGTGATTTACACAAAATATTAGAAAAGTTGCACATTGGACCATAGTCCCAGACAATCAATCAAGCATCAATATATGAGATGACAACAAGTGTGAAACATAGTAAACATTTTGATGTTGTACATATTAAGTGTGATGGTAATGAATCAACAATTAATTATCAGTTTCCTGAAATTGGGTGTGGTGTCTACCAATTTAGAAAGGTAACCTGGTGACTGGAAGATTAGGTAAGCCAGGGTCCATTGACTGATGGATCCACTTCAGGTCTGCCCGTATAGCTCCTCTGAAGGCCTCCCCATACTCTGCTCATAGCCAAGTCATCTTCCATCTCACTTGTGGTTCATCTCTTTCTCTCGGCTTCCCTCTTTCAGGTCTGATTTAGGTGGTTAGTTTGCTGATGTGTTGGGTGGTTGTTGGTATGTAGCCACCAAGATCACTGATGAATATTCACATAAATATATACATTCCTACCAATACAATAATAAGAAGTAGGTCGGAAGAAATCTAAATTCCTGAAGTAGGAACTAGTTCCCCTCCCCCTCTTTTTCTCTCTAATCTAGTGTTGGGTTAATTTGGGGTGGTCAGAGTTTATCACACTGTGTACGCCTTGTATCAACTGGTTCCTGCTGTATGTAGGTTCTCATTTGACCTGGGGTCAGTGAACGTGTACAGTAAGACAGTGACAAGAGTGAGAATATGTCAAGATGCATGTAAATAAATGACATACATTTATAACATTTCTTCCACTCAGTGGTGTTTATCGCGTGTATAAATAATTCTCTGTGTTTTCCCAATTAACTTCTTCTTCTTCTTCTTGTGTCTAATAACTCTCTTCCATTATCTGTTGTTGTTGTGATGTTGAGTGTTGTGTTGTGTGGTGATGAGTGGTGTTGAGTGGTGTTGTGTTTTAAGTTATGTTGAGTAATGAGTTAAGTTCACTGCGCGTGATGGTGTTCCGCGAAGCACAACTTTCTCATGTAAAGCAATTCATGTGTGCCCTTATCTAATTAAATTTGACATAAATATAAATATTAGTTCCATCAAACCCTATTAATTCAATAGATGAAGCAGAAAGGAAAGATTTGATTTCTCTTTCAGCTTTCTAGATCGGAAATAGGCATAGATAAGTCTGTTTTAGAACAAGGCACTTGTTCTAGTACACGAACTGTCATTTCAGCTGTAGATAGTGATAGCATCTTTTATCAGTGTTTTCTGGTGAAATGCACAAGATTGCTTTAGAATCATCACTTCTCACAGTTGGTTAGAATAGAATGTAATAGTATAATGCACTTCTTAAAGTTAATAATTATCTCTAAGAATATCAGAGATTGCAGTTTCATCTAAGAGAATATTAGAGAGTCATTTTGCCCGGGAATGGCTCTGCGTCGTTAGAATCTACAGTCGAGCATTTTTACATTTCAGAGGTTTTAATTAATAATAATACATTTCAATTGACATCACAAACACTGGATACCGTTCTTTTGACACTTGATACATCGGGTTATCAGTTTAATCTAAGGCCTAACAAGCTCACCTAGGATCCAGACATTCTGCCTTGCCCATTGAAACTTTTGGTCACACAATCTTCTCACATCTGTTCATGAGGCGAGTTTCAGAAAAGAGTGCGGGCTTATTAACATTTCTGATGAAATAGTAACATATGCTAATTATGCTTTGGCGCGAAAGCGGGTCACATGTCCCTTTTCGTCCAATGGTCTTCCGAGCTTTGTCTGATGCAATCTTTCTAAGAATCCACGTCATTTGTCACTTGTTCAGTTCCAGTTTCGATGTTAAGTTTTAAGTCCTAGTCCCCATTTGCGGGTGTGAAGTCAATTTCTTTTAATGTTGTTTCCTCTTTTTTTGCGGCAGGAGTTGGTAAATGAATAATGGTGGTTGCGTTATGCCACAATCATCATCATCATCATCATCATCCTCATCATCATCATCATCATCATCATCATCATCATCATCATCATCATCATTATCATCATCATAATATTCCTTCTTTTTCGCTTTAGCAGCAGCATTCAAAGACATGTAGCTGATGTTGTTCATAATTACAGAAACACTATCAGCGTGGAAAGAAACAGATTGCCCTAACAACACCGCACCCTCCCAATCTTATTTAGTCGCTGTGAACCCTAACAACACCGCACCCTCCCAATCTTATTTAGTCTCTGTGAACGACTAGTAGTTAGAAAAGGCAAGAGTTATTTATCCATGACAGTGTTTGAAAGCATTATAATGCTGACATGTGGCCAAATATATTTTGGTAAGTGTATTTATAGACTTAATGTATTGACAAACATTTAATCTTCCCCACCCTCCACTTCATCTTGGTAATCTTCGTGTTCTCATCACTCCGCGCTGACAAAGACAGAGGGATTCTCATCCACGGTTCTAAACGGAGTATTTTTAGTTGTTGAAATGTGACATCTATAAAATGTGGTTTTGGTATGTGTTTTGGAGTGTCTAGAACGAATTAATTGGATTTACATTGATTCATAAGGAAATAATTGCCAACTCTTTTTTTGTCATTTTCGGGTTTCGTCGATTGTTTTCTGACGGATTATAGACGAAAACCGAGGTTTTGCCTGTATTTTTAACGCGTCAAAGGTGTACACGTGTACTTCTAACAGTCTCCTTTATCTGGTAAGACTAGACATTTGATCTATCATTTCAGTATACTTAGTTATATTTTGTGTTTACTGGTTTTTCAGTATCTAATCGACAGCAGCCAGTCCCTGTTTTCAATAACATGTTGAATGAAAGATTTGTACGGTAAAGGATAACCCATGTCAGATACTGTCTTTGGGTTGTGAAGTGTTATAGTTTCACATATTCTAGATCACGGCGTACCGAGACAGTTTTCTTCTTCACCGCCTTTCCTTCCCAGACAATTTCCAGAATATTCCGAGAAGTGTCTGGTGCCCATTTTGTGAAGCTGGGTTGACCACAGAGCAGTGTTGGTCAGAAAAAAACAAACAATTTTGATAATCTTGGCAAGCACCACTTAGCCAAGCGACGCTGAGAAATATATGTGAATGACAAAGGTAATAATACTGGTATAAGTAACACTTATGACAATTATAACAGCGATAACAACGATGATGAATAGAGCTTTGATGGTTAGGATAACAATGATGGCTAACAATAACAGCTAGACAAGCGATAACAATAATTGTGACAATAATCACAGTGATTACGATAATAACAATGTTAACGATAACCGCTATGACTTAGCGATGGTAACGATACTAGTGACAGCATCGATGGTAACAACAACAACAACGACGGTGTGGAGATAATAACACCGATAGTAGCGACAGCATCGATGGTAACAACAACAACGACTGTGTGGAGATAATAACACCGATAGTAGCGACAGAATCGATGGTAACAACACCAACGACTGTGTGGAGATAATAACACCGATAGTAGCGACAACAACGACTGTGTGGAGATAATAACACCGATGGTAGCGACAGCATCGACTGTCTGGAGATAATAACACCGATGGTAACACACAAGAAAAGGAATTTAGAGATAATAACACCGAAGGTAACAACAACAATGAATGTAGAGATAATAACACCGATGGTAGCGACAACAACGATGGTAACAACAATGACTGTAGCGATAATAACATCGAAGATAGCGACAACAACGACTGTAGCGACAACACCGATGTTAGCGACAGACAACTATAGTAACTACCACAACGACTGTATCGATAACACCGAGTTTTAACGATAACAGCGATGACCACGATAGCAGCCATAAGAACGACTGTAAGATGACAGCGGGTGTTAATGATATCTGGGTTAGGGGTCATGTGATATTTTGTTAGTTATCGATTCACGGTGTGCTAGACATATATAACTAAGATAGTCAGTCGTTGCTTTCCTTCTTGGCAGCGACCATACTAGTCGGGAATAGTAGGTATTCACCCTCTCCCGTGTGTTGCCGGAGCCCATGAGGGAAGCAAAGAATAGCAACATTGTAGCCTACCACGCATGTCGTAAGAGGTGACTAAGGAGGCTTGATGGTTCCGTCGCCCTGCTACTGAGTGAGTGCGTGGCGCGACACTGTGAGCTGTGAGTTTCGTGTGAAATGCTTTTGAATCTGCCCGAGGTCTTTTAGAACGTGACTGCATCAGTTATCAGTTATCAGTTGGGGTATCTTCATTACACTCCGGACATGTCCATAGGTGCTCAGATCCTCCCCCCAGCATATGCATCAGCGTCCGGTGGCTAATAGTGCCAGTTCTGTGTTGTTTGACGAGGCGCTTTGTTTTCCCGATGTACCTCTCGAGTCTGGCTGTGCCGATTCTTACTCCCAAGTCTTTCATCCTGGACAGCGATGTGGAATCACTGACGTCAAAGTCCTCTGTTCTCGCCATATCTTTAAGGACGTTAATAACATCGGCACGATCCATGGGCTGGCCATCTACAGGGGGTGCAGAGCCAGCCAGTTTATCAGCTCGTTCATTTCCCTCGACTCCCGCATGTCCCGGGACGAAGATGAAGGTGACTTTACGAACAACAGACTTCCGCAACGACTCAGTCCACTGTCTACGTACAGATCCAGCTTCGACCTTCTGAATCATGCTCATTGAATCACTTAGTACACACACGTTGGTATAATGCTGTGATTCCAGCCATATGAAAACCTGTGTAACTGCCATCACCTCCATCGTCATGCTGCTCGTGGTCATAGAGTGGGCACCATTGGATTCTTGAACGGTTCGGCCCGCTGAACGGGCTGTAAATGCCCACGCACTTCTCTGCTGCTTTACAACAGATCCATCTGTATAGATGAGTACTTCGGGGCTATCTGAGTGTTCATAGATGAGCGCGTTAACCTCAGCATTGACAGCGGCGGGGTTCTGCTCTCTGCACCGTCTGTTGAGTGTGATAATGCAGGAGAAAGTGCACTTAAAAGCTGGAGGCACCGGCACCCATTCCTTGCCGGGGTTGATACTGATAAGACTGCAGACCTGTCTGACGACATCTTCCGCCCGACCCATCCATGATGTCCCCTTTGTCAGAGTCCAGAAAAGGTACAGTGATGCAGTGACATCGTTACGCCCGCCAGGCGACTTAGCTCCCAGTAGGGATGCAGCAACTTCGTTACGCCGCCAGGCGAGTAGGAGTTACCGGCCTGCAAGATTGCTGGCTGACGAGCGACCAGCGGTCAGGCCAGGACGACGCTAGACGCACGCCTGCCTCGTGAAGCCACTTGAGGTGGGAGGCGAGTTGCGAACTAGCGGCAGACAGCTCTGGGACTTCGACTCGGACAGACGTGTGATGAGAGAAAGACGTTGTGTGGTTTTCTGTGCTTGAAAGTCGAGTGTCTGGACATCTTGAGTGTCAGACTTGTGAGCTGTATTGTGGATGTAAGTGTATTGATGTATCCAGTATATATTGTTGTGATCATCGTTCTGTATTTAATATGTGAATAAATCCATTGAACGGTGTGTCGTTGAGTCTTACGTCAAATCACGTTGTACTTGTACTGTCCCACATGTGTTAGGTTAGCGAGCCAAGTTTAAGACCCTGACATGTGTGGACGTGGTGGCATTCGTCCGGCTTTGAAATGAACGTGTTTATGTGATTAACGATTTAAAACTAGAGTTTGTGAACTTAAAATTTTTGTCAAACTTTATAGTACATGTAAATGTGATCGTGGAAGGCTCATTTTGATTATTAACTACATTGTTTAACCATGTGTAAGACTATTTGTAAACGTACAGTGCATACATATTGTTTGATCTTGTAAGCGTGTAAAACATTTGTGATTTGTGAAACTTGTCACCGTTTTGACCTTGTCGACATTGTGATCTTGTCGCCATTGTGACCTTGTCGCCATCTTGTAAACTTGATGTCTATGTCCTTACTGAATGTCATCTTGATGTAAGTGATGTGTCATCAATGTTGTAGAGTGTTGAGATACATGTAGATTGTCTTTGTGCATTGAGTTGTGGAAAGCAAAGAGTTTTGGAAAGAAAGTAACTTGTTTTGAAAAAAAAAATTGTTGACGGACAAACTTACGACCTACAATTACACTCAACGCCATACAAACCTAATCAATACTTAGTGACAAGCAGGCACACACCAACAAATAGACGCTAATTCATTTTCCTCCAAAAACAAAGCAGGTTTTCCGTACCATCCGAAACCTTGCCGTAGAGGTCATTTGTGTTTTCGAAGTAGCGACCCTACAGTTCCTAGCCCGATTTCCAACCGTTCTTCACCGCATCCAGGGCACTTGAGTATATTTTTCTTTTCATTTACTTTAAGGATGCAATTTTAGGCACGTATTGTCAATAGAAATCAATTGTAAATTGTTCATTACTAACCACTTATAACATATTTTGTGTGGCTGGTATTTCATTGACATTTTTCATCATGTCTTCATTATTTGATTTCATCGATATGGGGATAAAATTACATTTGACAGGTGATGAATTAACAAATTGGAGTGAAAAGAAATACTCTGAATACCTACTAGTACAGGAGAAAGCTAATGAACGCGAAGAAAGGGCAGCTGAAAGGGCCGCCAAGCAAATTGAGGCAGAAACAGCCTTAAAGAAAGCTGAGATAGACAGGGAACTTAAAAAGGCAGAAACAGCCTTAAAGCAAGCTGCGATAGATAGTGAGCTGAAGAAGGCAGAAATAGCAGCTCAGAGTAAGAGAGAAGAACTAGAGTTACAGTTGAAGATGAAACAACTTGACACTGAGACTGCCATTAACAAAGAGTCTAAGAAATCTGAGAGCCTGGAGAAAGAAAACCAGTACAAGAAATATCAAGGTATTGTACGTAATTATACCTCGGGTAACTGCATCGCAGCCTTTACCCAAAATTTTGAAACTTTAATGGAACATTATCAGGTTCCACTGTCTGAATGGAATATTGTTTACATGAGGAGTTTGTCAGGGGAACCTCTTAAAGTCATTGAAACCATCCCCAAAGACCTCAGAAAAGATTACCATTATCTGAAATCTAAGATTATGGCACATTTTATGTTAGATGAGGCAGGTTACAGAGAACAATTCAGCAAGTTGAGCCCAAAACCGACTCAAACGTTCTCTGATTACCTCTGCTTAGTCCGAGATATATTCACCAAATGGACTTCAGCAGCTAAAATTGACAAAAATTATCAAAGATTAGAAGACCTAATCATTAGAGATAAAATCATTTCATCCATTCCATCAGCATTTTCCAAATTTTTGCAAGAGAATGAATGCACTAGTGTAGATGAGATTGAGAGACGTGGTTCGGCGTATTACACAGCCAACAAACATTGTTTTGCCAGTGAAGCTACTGACATTAATTTTGTAGCAGCGGCTAACTATGACAAACCCTATAGTAGGCAGAAACCTCATAGGCCTACCTCTGAGAAGTTTAACCACTGTAATTATTGTAAATTTTCACATCATCAGGGTGAAATGTGCGATAAAAACCCACGATATCACACTTACCTACTAAACATGGTAAACAGACAAGATAAGGAGCGTAAATCCTTCAGAAGTTTGCGTAAATGTTTCCTCTGTAAGGCGTACGGACACCATCGGAAAGATTGTAAAGGCAGGCAAATGACAAACAAAGCAAATGCCGCCTTGTTTGATAGTTCGTCGTCTGATGAAGAACAGCCAGAGAAACATCCTGTGAACTCAGCACAGGCTTTTGACATGTTTAGCGCAAATAAATGCTCTGTTTGTAACACCTTTTATGAAGATGGTATTTTAACATGCGGTCACGCCATCCCTATTGCCAATGAAGAAGCTAATTTGGTAGTAGATTCAAAAGGCAGGATAAACGTCCATCATGGATATGTGAATGGCAAGTCTGCTACAGTCCTTCGTGATACAGGCAGTTCACTTATTGGCCTGAAGAGAACGTTCATAATGCCTACAGACTATACAGGCAGGCACGTAACATGCAGAACATTCTCAGGCAATATTGAGAAATACCCACTTAGCATGGGCATATATTGAAACACCTTTCCTCACTGGGAAAGTAAAGTGCGCTGCATTAACAAACCCAGTGTGTGATGTAATTATTGGAAATTTACCTGAGGTGAATGATAAACCTCATGACATAACATCTCTGTGTATTGATGATACCATAACATCACCATCAAATGTCATCATTGAAAATGTCACACCACCTATTGAATGTATGGTAGCTAATGTAGCACTAAGTTCTCATGACATCATTGATAACATTGTTCCATCACCATCTGATATCATTGAATGTGTGAACGCAGTAACTAGATCTACTGCTAGAGTGCAAGATGAAAGTAATCAAACTGAGGCTATACAAATGCTTAGCCCAGTATCACTACCTACTAACACTATGAAGGAAACGTTTGTAACAGCTCAAAAAGCTGATCCTTCATTGTCAAAATACTTTAATCTGATCGGCCAAAAGCCAAAGGTAACCAAGAATGCAAAATGGCATTTTGCTGTGAAAAATGATATACTCACCAGGTATTATACCAGAGGTGACAACACCACAGAAGCAAACTGTTTTGCCAACTAATTATCGCAAGCAAGCCTTACATCTTGCCCACGATATACCTCTTGCAGGGCATATGGCATACGTTAAGACCAGATCTAGATTATTGACACAGTTTCATTGGCCCAAATTTTGCAATGACATTAAAGAATATTGCAGAAGTTGTGACACCTGCCAGAAACTGGTAAAAAAAGGTAAACACCCACAGGCAAAGTTGCAAGTTACTGACTTAGCCAGTCGACCTTTTGAAAAACTATCTGTCGACATAGTGGGCCCTCTTAATCATACAACAACTAGAGGGAATAAATATATTCTAACTGTCGTTGATCAATGTAGTCGCTGGCCAGAAGCTATTCCGCTAAAGAACATAACTGCCAATGATATAATGGAAGTTTTCTTCCATATTTTTTCTCGGATAGGTTTTCCAGATACTATCCAATCTGATAGGGGCACTCAGTTTATTTCCGCATCTACCCAAGCTTTCACCAAAATGTTGGGAGTGAAGCAATGTTTCAATTCCCCGTACCATCCTCACTCTAGCGGAGTAATAGAAAAATTTAACGGGGATCTAAAGCACATGCTTGCAAAAGTAACGCAAGAGCACCCCAATAACTGGGATGTATATCTACCAGCTATTCTTTTTGCTTATCGCGAGGTACCACATTCTAGTACCGGTTTCTCTCCTTTTGAACTTATCTATGGTGCCAAACCACGTGGCCCATTGACCATTTATCACCAAATGTTAACTGACTCTACATCCAGTACTTAAACCCATATCATCATACGTATATGTTACATCATTGCGTGAAAGAATCATCAAATCTTGTATTATTGCAAAGAATGCACTAAAATTATCTGGTGCTACTTATAGACAGTATGCTGACAAAGGTAACAGGACAATAACATTGACACCTGGACAGGACGTTCTTCTTCTACTACCTAGTGACAGACACTTATTGACTGATTCTTGGCAGGGACCTTTTAAAGTGACGAGACAGATTTCACCTGTAGACTACGAAATCCTAATAAAAGACAAACACAAAATATTTCACATAAATATGCTAAGACCATACCACAACAGAGACAACGAACAAGACGATACGACAGCGTGTACAGTGATAATAGATCACGAAGATGACGATGCTAGTGACGAAATTCCAACACCTGCATTAGACACGACAAGCTGCTTGAAGGAGATCAAAATCAATCCAAAGTTATCTCAAGCAGAGACAAACAGTTGCAAACAGCTTATACAACAGTACAACACCATCTTTTCCAACAACCCAGGACAAACAGAATTAGTACAGCATCACATCACACTCACATCAAACACACCCATAAGATGCAGACCATACACCATTCCATTACATTACAAAGAACATTTACATCAGGAGATCATCAACTTAGAGAAAAACAACATCATAAGACGATCCCAATCAGACTTCTCATCTCCAATGGTCATAATACGAAAAAAAGACAACACAATAAGACTGTGTATTGACTATCGAAAGCTAAATAAAATAACTGTTCTAGATTTGGAGCCAATGGCAAACACTGACGATCTTCTGACAGAACTGACAGACGCTAGGTTCTTTACGAAGATAGACATGACGAAAGGATATTATCAGATAGCAGTAGACGAACAGAGCAGACATCTGACAGCATTTGCCACACCGTGGGGACTGTACGAATGGTGCAAACTTCCATTTGGGCTTGTCAATGCCCCTGCCACATTCGTACGTATGACACGACTTCTTCTATTAGACATTCCTAACATAATTTGCTATATAGACGACATCTGTGTTCACACAGAGACAATGACAGAGCACATTAAGACGTTAGAACAGACATTTGAACGTATTAGACAGCACGGACTGACTGTAAAGCCTGCAAAAGTAGACATAGCCTACCAGGGAATATCATTCTTGGGGTACAAAATATCCAATGGCTTTGTCATGACAGACGATAACATTGTGTCCAAGATACTAAAACTCTCACTTCCGACTACAAAAAAAGAAGTCAGAAGTTTGTTGGGACTGATAAATTATTATCGGCAGTTCATTCCTGATTTTTCCGAACTGACCGAAGTATTTACTAATCTACTAACAAAAGATAAACCAGATAAAATTGTACACAATGAATGCCTAAAAATTGCATTCCATAAGGTAATATCATGTTTTTCTGATAACAGTTCAAGTAAACTCATCCTGAAATTGCCCAACCTCCATTTACCTTTCAGATTGCGTACAGATGCTAGCTCCGTGGCGATTGGAGCAGTCTTGTTACAAGAGTACAATAACATCCTCCATCCAGTGTACTTCGTATCAAGGAAACTAAAACCCAGAGAACGGGCTTGGTCCATACCTCAGTTGGAAGCCCTAGCTTTAGTGGTGGGTATAACTAAATTGTCCAGATTTCTTCTAGGACGGCATTTCATCGTGGAATCTGACAGCAGCCCGTTGCGTTTTATAAATTCAGGAGTACCTTCCAATCATATGGTAGCGCGCTGGTCTCTTAAACTTCAAGATTATAGCTTTGAGGTTCGACATATCCCAGGCAGAACCAACTCAATTGCCGATCTTTTGTCCCGTTGTCCGACCGACCCAGTAAGCACCAATGTCTGAGTGCAGTGTGTACAAATACACTCAGACCAACACAGCCATTCATGAGTGAATAATTTTTTTTCTATTCACAAAAAGCTGTGTAATGTCTACAATGTGATGTGATAGGGATTACTCCCATTATATATAGTGTTCTTATTTTACTAATTCATGTAGTGATTGTCGTGTATAATTGTGTAGTGTGTGGTAGAAAGCGAACTTTATTAATTGTATATATTACGAACAAAAACAGTGTCACATTCGCTCAAGAACTTACCGTAAGCGAACTATCCAATTTGACAGTGACATCTGCGTGTGGAACATTCCAGGGATATTTTAAGGACGTGTGTGAACGTGTAAACTAAACAGTGACAGCTACTCCATTGCAGTGAACCGAAATCCATAATGTTCGGTGGTGAAACATCCAACACATGAACAGTCAATCGTAATCCAGAAGGTTTTGTATTGAAACATCCAACACATGAACTGTGAGAACATGGTACTTTCCGTAACTACATCAGACCGGAACAAGTGTGTTCTACAAGCTTCACATCAGCTGATTTAAGTGTTCGTGTGTACTTCCGGATTAGTTAGAAATTTAGAGCAAAATTAGCAGACGACATATAAAAGTTTAAAAATCTATGACGATTCTAAAATCTTTAGGAATCAACAAAGTTAAATACACGAATTGTGTGTTTATTTATTTATGTAGTGTAATCTTAGAATCATATCTTGATTAATGTATTCATATTACCGACTTTTTCTCGTTAATATGAAGAAACGTCAAGCGATGACGCTAAGAAATAAGATAATTATTGTAAATTATTGTATTTCATAAATGTTGAAATTATTTCCCTTTCATTTATTTGTTATTACATCATTACACAAAGGGCCATAATTTGAAATGTATATTCTAATGTGTTGTGCATAAATAACCATGTTTGTTGCCAGATTGTTGACACCACAGGTAGCCATCTACTAGGCATGGCAGAGTGTTACCAACATTGCAGACCAACACAAGAGCTACTGACCAAATAAGGGCAGGGTTTGAGCGTTTTATACGACTTATATAAAGTCGTATTTCAGTCTAGCTAGATGGTTTTTGTTTCAAGAACCATATTATTACTGTTTTTTTTTATTTTGCTGCGAGGTAGATGCGTGAAGCTGGTACTACCGATCTGACTGGGTCATAATGCAATTGAGGTAATCAGCCATCGAGAGGATGAAACCTGACAAGTGTTAAAGGTTGAACATCACATGTCGTTTGAATGCAACTTCCATTTCTTATATATTTCTATGGCATATGTGTATTTATTTGTATGTTGATACCAATGTAGATAACAATAGAAAGGTGGTCTCTGACAAGGTTAGAATATTAACCCAGTATGTACATATATTATACATGAAAGATGACATCTTTCATGAATTTGCCGGGGGAGCGTGTCAGAGTCCAGAAAAGGTACAGTGATGCAGTGACATCGTTACGCCCGCCAGGCGACTTAGCTCCCAGTAGGGATGCAGCAACTTCGTTACGCCGCCAGGCGAGTAGGAGTTACCGGCCTGCAAGATTGCTGGCTGACGAGCGACCAGCGGTCAGGCCAGGACGACGCTAGACGCACGCCTGCCTCGTGAAGCCACCTGAGGTGGGAGGCGAGTTGCGAACTAGCGGCAGACAGCTCTGGGACTTCGACTCGGACAGACGTGTGATGAGAGAAAGACGTTGTGTGGTTTTCTGTGCTTGAAAGTCGAGTGTCTGGACATCTTGAGTGTCAGACTTGTGAGCTGTATTGTGGATGTAAGTGCATTGATGTATCCAGTATATATTGTTGTGATCATCGTTCTGTATTTAATATGTGAATAAATCCATTGAACGGTGTGTCGTTGAGTCTTACGTCAAATCACGTTGTACTGGTACTGTCCCACATGTGTTAGGTTAGCGAGCCAAGTTTAAGACCCTGACACCCCTCTTTAGCCTGTCACCCTTTTCTCTGAATATAGCTATATGCAGAGGGTGCTACTCATCTGCACTTATTTTTAAGTATGCACGAGCTCTCCAGATGTTGATCCTGTGTTCCATTGTCGGGAAGTCAAGGAGGTATCTCATTGCTGCACAGCTGGTGTACGTGACTGCATGTTCGGAGCAATGGCAGATGGCTATGTCCCAGAGTTGACCGGTTTTTGCCTTATGCAGAAATGCGTGGCTGCTGGGCTTCTGGTTGACTGCCACTACCATCGACGATGAACTGTATTTCGTGGACTGTGTGGGTGAACATCTAGGAAACATCCAGATGGGAAAATGACTGCCGATTCTATCAGAAATGAACTGGGTATTTTGTGGGGGACTATTGTGTTGGCATTCTGGTGGCGGCATTATGCACAGTGTATCTGTGCGGGCTGTTATTTGTCAAGACGCCTGTCTTTTCCACTTTACACATTGGGCAGTGGGGAGCATTTTGTGTGATATTCACTGGCACAGGAACGGAGCATAATGGGGACGACCCGTTGCTGTGAAGTTGGAACTGCGACTAACTAACTAACTAACTAACTAGGTATTCAGCCTATAAATAACTCCTCTGCCAACAATAGCGAACTTGGGGGCTACAACCAACAACTACCTGTCTGTTATACTCCAACTCAAAGCACCACTATGAGTCCGTGTGACGCCCCTTTCCTTTTGCACATAATAAATATGTTTAACGTTAGAATGCATGTAGGTATATTTAGCGATAGTCAGAATTAAGGCTACAGCCAAATCAGAAACATTTAGCTCATGTGAGTTATGTAGTTTGGCCGTACGGGGACAACCTAGCAAAGTGACCAGGTCTGTCAAAGTGCCAAATCGGCTACAGTTTCCGTTCTATTCCCTCGCGCGTTAACGGACACAGCCGATCGACATTTTGGTGGCAGTCCAAGTGGACATTAGAAGGTTAAGTCCAACTGAATTCAGTATCAGTTGTAGTTCTATTGCATCAATTAGTTGTCTTACACTAGTAACACACCGGCTGTGGTAAAGAGGTTGAACAACTGGAAGACTTGGTATGTGTACATTAATTAAATATTGTTTTAGTTGTGTTCATGTAGGATAAGTAATTGTGGTGTAATTCTACACGCTGGGTCAACAGAGAAGGTTAATCCTAGAGCATAATATGTACATGGCTAATGCGGGAATAAATGTAAAAGGATCATAACCATGCAGTATGAGGAATGTCATGCCGAAAGTCCACAAAATACGGAGAAAGGCGATTGTCGCAAAATAGACACCGAAAGCTGACTTAGAAATTCGACATGGGCAAGGATCCAGACCTACGCCGGTCATCATTCCCCAGGGAACGATAGTTAATATAAATAAATAGTTGATCAACAGAGGCATTGACATAAGATTAATGCTCCAGAAGAACGAGATAGTTATAACTAAAAGTAATGGATATTTCCTGAGCGAATATGCCGTAAACTTTTCACATTGCCTGTATGCCTGCCACGTGAGATAAAGGTCACCTACATTCAAAGTGAAATATAAATTATTCCAATATGACTATTCCTATCCTGAAGTAGATGTATTTACTATCCTACAATAGAAACCCTATCATTAGTGAATCAGTCTGCTGAACGATACGCATTTCTAAATCCACTAGGCTTGTGTGACGGTTGGTCACAAACAAGACTATACTCTTCTTAATAACTTCTTATATGACTATGTCAGAGTGTCAGTCTTGTTGGACTAAACATACGTCTGACTGATGTATTGTGACGACGCGACTCGACTGTAGGCAAAGTAGAGACAGGGCGTGTGTGTTATGAATAGACATGTGTCATATGAGACTATTAACGACACGATCCGACTGGACAGATGGGCAGTCTAATACAGACCATTCATACAATGTTGTTGTTAAATTATGTCTGCAGGTTGGTATGAAAGCGGCCTCAGCTAGGAGCCACATCTGTCTACAACAACACATCACCACCAACATTACAAGCATATAAATAATTTACAAATCAACATCGAGACATCCCTTAAAATTCATTAGTACAGTATTCAAATGACTATATTAAAAATTAGCTGTGAACCTAATGGGACTATAAACCTTCCCCTGAATAGTAGCATTCACACGTGAAGAACAGTTTATTGTGCGGGAAGGTAAATGAACTTATAACAAATAAAAATATCATACAACATCGAGTGATCTCAATCAGGAGTGGCGTGCGTTTGTCAACGTCTACAGAGAGGAGCAGAAGACACACTTGAGAAGACACTACAGCCGAACACCTGAGTGGATCCTAGAGTTAAGTGGCAGACATCCCCGTCTACGGCTCTAAGCTGCGGGATATGGTTGAACGCTTCTAAGTCAATATCCCCCCGGTTGTGAGGGCCTGGCCGTTACTCATCCTCTGCTGCATGGAGTTGAGATGCTGAGACAGCAGCATCTGCAGCATACCCTGTGCCTTACATCTGTAAAGACGGCAAGTGCCACTACTGTGTGGGCATTAATGGTGAAAAAGCGCCCTAGTCAGTATCTGTGACATATTGGGAAATCAAATCAAATCAAATCAAATCAACTTTATTAGGGAAGTTGGAAGCAGTACCCACTCTGACTTACCCCACAATGAAGTAACGCTATGAGGATGGGACTGATTTAATTTGGAGGGGATGGGTTCTTGGAAGCCAAATTGTCCCATAATAGCTCTGGAAATCTAGGGGTCTCCCAGGATTGTCAATTTCTTCCCTCCAAAATCTTCCTTCCCGAAAAGAGAAACTTATTTAGCTCAAGAGTCCCCCACCTATGATCATTTTCCCTTTTAGGTGAAATGGTCACAGGAATTAATAAAATGTAAAGTTCCCTTTTCTGAGTAACCTGGAACCTGGGAGATTACAATAGGACAGAATGTAGCTGTCTATTAGTGTTTACCCAGTCACCTGTAGTTTCAGATACTACCTTTATGTGATGTAGTTACATTAACTAAACACATAGATAATAATGAAAAGTTTTGTCACACCACAATGGACTGACAGAAGAATGCAAGAACAGTTAATTTTGTTTATTAATCAAAACCCTGTGGAAGTAAACCAGTGATGCATTATGACATATGAACAAAACACATTTGTCTCCAGAATAATGTTCTAAGACACAATGGAGATTAGAACTCCTGCAAGATCTCATGGCAGTTCTGGCATTTCATCACTGGACCACCCTTCTGATTTCCTAACAAAGTCTCTGCACTACACAAATGTTCTGTTTGTGAACTTTCAGTTAATTTATAAGTGAAACTTGGAATTAAACAGTCTACACACAATAAGTCCTGGAGAGGTTCATAAAGTACTCTCCTTTCTGGAAGTTCTTGAATTATATGAATGAATAACTGATTGTAAACAGTTCTTCCTTATAAAATTGTCTATCAGACTTCAGCCATGATATTAAAAATTTGCAAGTCTCTGAGAAGTATAAAATTGATCCTAGTGATCTTAGAAAAGTCTCTGCAATTCAGATTATGTCACTTTTCCATGAAGCAAAGATCAGTTTTGGGCACAGTTCAATGAAGACTCTTTTGATCAGATAAACTCCTGACAACAGATCTCCTGTGCACCTAATTCTTACTGAACAGCTCATGATTTGCAGTCCCATGGTACATTATTGGACAATGATCTGCAACTCTGGATCATGACAATCTGCGAACACCGTCATCCTCACCTGAGGTGGATAAACATGGTGAACTCATTTATTTCTAGCCAATGGATGATAATTCTCCAGTGGACAAGAATGAAAAGGGTTTACAGACAGGAGTTACAGAAGGTAGCAGATTCAGGAAGTACCTACAAGTTAAGAGCTACAGTGTCTCTCCTTGTACTGGCATTAGACATCAGCAATTATATTGGGCAAGCTTTCTTTTCCTGCTCTTGGACATAGTGACCTGTTGGCTGATGTTCTCACAGAGGACACAGACACAGTGAATGACAAGGCTAGGAAAGAATGATGGAGAGTAATTGATGAGATGTACCCAGCATATCTGATCCCTACATAGTAATGGAACAGAACAGGATGATTGTTCATCTCATACATATTAACTCAAAATCAATGCTGCCACCATTGTTTTAGTCTGCCTGGATGCTTTCCTGTTTATACCCTCTCACCTCGTCTGTCATTTCCTTTACTTACTTCTTCTGACACTGGGGTGAGATTTCCCCTTGGCAGTTTAGAAGTGCTTATGCATGAAAGCATATTATGTCCTTTACTTACTCGGTCAAACAGGGTGATGTAATAATGTAAAGAAACATACATTAATTATTTTCACTCCAAAGTTAATATAATTACATATAATTGGTATGAATGTGGAGGTCTATGTGAAATTTTCCCTATGAGGATTTACACTGCCTCTCATTCAATAACACATACACACACATATATATATATATATATATATATATATATATATATATATATATATATATATATATATATATATATATATATATATATATACAGAGTGAAAGAAAGATGAGACACACATTGTACTCATTCTCTCATTCTGACACCCCCCCCCCCCCTTCCTTTATTAGTTCACTTGAGTGCTGGTGTTGGGCTGTTAGCTGGACTGTGGTTCGTCAGAGTGCTAAATGCTCGTTCGAATAAATCATAGCAGTATAAATGCGGGCCAGTCATGGAGGCTAAACAGTTACACACACATTCTGTCTTCACGCCACGAACATATAAGATAAGAGGTAGAGTCTTTCATTCCTCCTTCTCCCATTCGCGTGTGTTGGCTGTTCGCTGTGGATTGCAATTAAGGCGACACATAGAGCACACAGATCATAGTTTATCATGAATTAACCTGCTCTGAAAGCAGTCAGACAGCTAGTAGTTTAGGAATAGCAGTATGGGCTTAAGTGCCTCTTTTCACAGCTTAAGACATAGTGATTGTACAGCAACTCTTCTGGTAAACGAAAGATAAAGGGCGTCATATATCTACATCAGTGCTGGCAGAGAGTAGCCATTTTGGGGCCGGGGGAAAGTTTATTATGATTCGCTTAAAGACTGATCATCGCAAGACAAGGACAGAGACATTAAAATTAGGAACATGGAACGTTAGGACGTTAAACAACGACGGAACATTAGAGAACATAACTCAAGAAATTCAAAGAGAAAAAATTAATATATTAGGTATGTGCGAAACGAGATGGACAGGAGCAGGCATCAAGATACATAACGATGTTAAGATTATTTATTCTGGAGGTGAGGATCGACATAGGGGAGTGGCAATAATTTTGGACCGGAAAACATCAACATCTGTTCAGGAATATTGGGCCGTGTCGGACAGAGTACTACTAGTTAAATTGAGTGGCAGACCTTTTAACATAAATGTTATTCAAGTACATGCCCCAACAGGAGAGTCCAGTGAAGATAGTGTAGAGGAATTTTATAATGACATAGAGCCTGCCTTAAAGAAATGTAAAAATTCAGAAATAAACATTATAATAGGGGACTTCAATGCAAAAGTAGGAAATCAAGGGGATAGATACACAGTAGGAAACTATGGTTTAGGAGAGAGAAATGAAAGAGGATACAGACTAGTAGAGTGGGCAAAAGAACAGGAAATGATTGTAGGAAACACCTGGTTCAAGCAACACCCTAGAAGATTATGGACCTGGAGGAGTCCTGATAGCAGGATTAGAAACCAGACTGACTACATTCTCATTAGCAGAAGATTTAGAAACGCCCTAACAGTAGCAAAAACAGTTCCCAGTGCTGATTGTTATAGTGACCACAGATTACTCACAGGAACATTGAGGATAAAGTTGAAGAAAGTTAAGTATACAACAGGGAACACTAAATATGATTTGTGTACATTGAGTAATGACAAGGAAATACAAAACAAATTCAACATAGAAGTACAGAACAGATTTGAAATATTGTCTGATCTAGAGATCCTATTCCAGGATGTGGATGATCAATGGGAAATGTTAAAGAATTCAATCAATATGGCTGCAGAAACAACTATTCCAAAATTAAAGAAGGTGGGTCGTAAGAAATGGATGACAGAGGAAATTTTACACTTAATGGAAACAAGAAGACTCAACAAAAATAATCCTGCCAAATATGAAGAAATTCACAGACAAGTCAGAATATTATGTAGGAAGGCAAAAGAATCATGGCTTGAGGAAAAGTGCTTAGAAATTAAAAAACAACACAACAGTCAAAATATCAAATTAGTGCACAAAAGGATTCAGGAACTTACTAATAAAAGAACAAGTACGTCAACAGGCTGTCTAAGAACTAAAGATGGCAAAATCATTATAGAAAAAGATCAGATTCTACATGTATGGACAGATTATGTGAAAGACCTGTATAATTATAACAGAGAGGAACAGTATGCTATTAGATTTAATAATGAAGGACCAGCAATTTTAAAGATGGAGGTTCAAAATGTTCTTAAGCATATGAAAGCTGGCAAGGCCCCCGGTGCAGATAACATCACAACAGAAATGATTAAAGCTTTAGAAGAATTTGGACTAGAGCAAGTCACTAAACTGCTGAACACATTATATGATACTGGAGATATACCTTCTGAATTATGTAATTCTGTATTTATTGCAATCCCAAAGAAATCAGGAACCTTAGAATGTGATCAACATAGAACAATTAGTATAATGAGTCACATCACAATGATTTTGTTACGAATTATCATGCAAAGAGTGAGGAAGAAAATACAACCTGAAATAGGGGAAGAACAATGTGGTTTTGTAGAAGGAAAGGGTACAGTAAATGCTGTGTATATGCTGCGAACAGTTATTGAACGTGCTTTAGAAGTAAACAAGGATATACATCTTTGCTTTATTGACTACTGACACAAAGTGAATGTTGACTAAGTGACAGATAGAGTGGCTATGGTTGTGTCTAGGGTATGTCCTTGTAACAATGTGATGTTGAACAACAAATTAATCAAGATGCATCACCACCAAACACCAGTCAGTGAACAAGCGTTCATTTGCGCACATAATATTCCTTTAATTCTGAATTAACACAGACACATGTAACATAAATCCAGGAACAATAATTCTCTAAGAATATATCTCCATCCCAATGGAACACGTCGAATAACACTGCCTCTCAAGGCTACTAAAATCTCGTCCCACACGACAGGTATACTAGCCTCTCTCTAGGCCCGACTCCAAGTAACCCACTCTGGGGCTCGAATTCCATTCACTATCCCTGGAACCCACAGTGCGGAGTTATCTTCCGAACTCCGTCACAATTCTTCACTTTCTCAGACCACGACCTTCTCCTGGTCCGGTCTAGACTCAACTCCCCTCAGCTCGGAGTCCAAACATCAACTGCCCGTCAATCTTTGTCCCTGTCTTTTCAACACTTCTATGCCCCCTCACAATGATCCACACAAACCCCACCTCACTGCTTCAACTGCTCTGCCTCCCAGTTATTCTAGCCAACTGACCTCTTCTCCGCTCCCCCTTCAATTACTGTCTTCTCATTTACGCCCTCTGGGGGACTTACTATCCGCCCTATTTTATCTCGTGAACTGTTTATCTTGTACGGCCACTCACCTTAATGTCAATGACCACAGGAATGTGACACTACCCCACCCTCAAAAGAAAACATCGTTTTCAAATGTTGGGAGACTAAAACTTATTACATATGTGACCTAGACACATTGCCTGGGTAGCCCTAAGTATGGCTGCACCTTACTCTAGCTACCACACTACATAATACATCAAATACTCATAGTACACTCCCATATTCCCCACACATAAATACAAACAACTTTCTATCTTTTGTATCAATGCATGAACTAATACATCACATAATAATAATAATACATCATAGAAAAACATTATACTTATGTACCAACAGGTCTCTTACTACTTCACGACCACACAATACTATTAGTGTACCGACCCTATATCAGGTGGTTCTGTTCTTGCATTAACCCACCTCTGATTCCTGTCGATGCTGTGTCTACCTTTCATGTACCCATGACCCATGGTACCTCTACAATTACAACATCCGTTTGCTATCCCTAGCCCTGGGTCAGTAGTGTCGCGAACACTCTTTTGACCTGACTTAACTTTCCTATCTGCATATTGCACCGTTACACTTGAGTCTCTGTTTAGTCTGAACTCTTTATTCAATCTTGGCCCATATATCTGGCACCTTTCTTTCTGCTGCCTACGCCTTATGCCTATGTGCCCTGCCCATGCACTATCCTGAGCTGTTCTAGTATATCGGTCTCTGTGTGCTAAAGGTACTGCTCCTTGCCCACGTGCAGTTCTGCTATCTGAAAACCTGCGAGTGAGAATATTGTTCTTCCTCTCGAAACACCATCTACCTTTCTTTGACTG
This sequence comes from Cepaea nemoralis, assembly GCA_014155875.1. Taxonomy (NCBI): domain Eukaryota; kingdom Metazoa; phylum Mollusca; class Gastropoda; order Stylommatophora; family Helicidae; genus Cepaea; species Cepaea nemoralis. Next base: position 145,284 of record JACEFZ010019086.1, read on the forward strand.
CCTATGTTCTACTCTCCTACACCCTTGGGAACATTTGTTCAGAGTAGTATCTTGTCTCTGGGATTCACTAGCACTATATTTGGGATCCATTCTCATCTGCTCAGCTGTACTATCCTTGTCCTGAGTTCCTGTGTCTACTTCAAGTGCCTCTTCTACCTCAGCTATACTCTCTAATTTAGGTTCTCTTGTGGTAGCTACCTCATTACTGCTTACACTATATTTTTGGTCCCAATAAACTACTTCCTCTTCTGTACAATCTTTAACTCCTATAACATTTCCTATGATCAAATCAGCCACTGGTGAGTCCAAAACACACGCTGTCACTCTTCCAGTGATATATGGTGTTTTTACTGTTATTATGGCTACTGGGTAGAACTCTACTGTGCCGTTGAATGTTATGCATCTAATCTTTTTCCCTGTATAATCCGGGGGATCTATTAAACTTCTCCTCACTCCGATAGACGTACATCCGGAATCCCTAATTGTTAACGCTGGTCTATCATTGACAAATCCCTGATGCAGCTTCAGACTTCCTCCTTCATGCACTGCTGATCCTGCTTTTACTGTATGACCACATATTAGGACTGGCTGACTGTCTTTTTCAAAAAGAGGTTTGCACCCACTACAATCTTCATTGTTCAGCGTCTCAATTACTTGTGCTGCATTTGAGTGCTCTGTTTCTCTCATCCTACATTGATGGCTGAAATGCCCCTTCCTTTCACATCTGAAACAAGTTATCTCCCTTTTACTGTTGTTCGTTGGTCCATCTGATGGTTGTGCATCACACTCTGCCATTTTGTGTCTCCAGCTCCCACAATTCCAGCATCCGGCATAATTTGGACGTCTCTGGACGTTCCCTCTTCTATATGGGTACCGTCCAACTCTACCAACATTGTTTCCTCGGAAACCATTATCTTGAAGTTCTTGTTGCTCACCTTTCTGTGCTGAATCCACACTTTTCGTCCTTGGTCTAATGACTGGATTCTGGTCCTGTTTAGTGTACGCTGCACAGACTATTTCCTCACTCATTAGTTTCCCAATACAACTGTTAGGATGTGCAGTCATATAGTTTTGCCCTAACTGAGACATTGTGTCTATGTCCTTTGGCTTCCGTTCCTCAAAGAACGCCACTAAATTAGAATTGCATGCAGATACTACCTTGTCTCTTAACATTAGATCTACTAATTTATTAAAATCTTTCCCTACTTCTGCAAGCTCCATCCATTTGTTAAATGTGTTCTTTACAGTGTTAACAAAATCTGTGAAATCTTGATTTGTCTCAGGCACTAACTGTCTAAACTTTGTTCTATATCCATGTTCAGTTAGTTGGAACTTTGTCAGCAAACGTTGACGTAAGATAGTGTAGTTGTTTCTTTCTTCTACAGGTAAATTGAACATGGTGTCTAGTGCCTTGCCCGTAAGAAATTCGCCAAGTCGCATCCCATACTCTTTCTCTGGAATACCTAGCGCTTTGGCTGATGCCTCGAACCTGGCCAAATAATTTTCAAGTTGGTCTCGGTCTGTAAAATATGGCAGTTTTAATCTCTGTGACGACTGCGACGGTCTTCTGCTTTCCTCACTTTGACCTTTCGAAGATAGTTCTAGTTTTCTTAACTCGATTTCAGTTTGCATCTGACACTTGATCTTCTCTTTCTCAATTTCCATTTTCATTTGTGTCTCTTTCTCTTCCTGTAGACGCTTGTTTTCTATTTCAGCTAACTTTACTTCCTGTAGACGCTTGTCTTCAGCTACCTTTTCTTCCTGCAGACGTTTTGCCTCACGTTCATTATGCCTCTCCTCTCTTTCCCAGTGCTGAACTTCTTTCAATTTTGCTTCTGCAAACTCCTGTAACTCTTTACCTTTCAGACCTATTCGTTCACCTGCTTCAATATATTCCATTAAAGTAGGCATCTTGTACTGGTGGACACGCTGCTGTCTGTCAGCCAACTATAAATGTGACGACTCTGCTGTCAGTCTCTGGTCACTTCCCCAAGTACACCCACACTCCCTGTGTATGTCAATTCGTAGTGCTAAAATATCACACTGTACTCACCCAGTCACTCTATAAGCACTAGGTAGTGAGGGGGGGAATATAACTATACTCCCTCCTATATATATATATATATATATATATATATATATATATATATATATATATATATATATATATATATATATATATATATCAAATAACTGTAGAACAATTCCTGAAAATAGTTGTAAACATACATATACATACACAAATGAATGATACACACTAAATGCCAACTATTAAACGCTAGACGCATAGGCCGGTGAAACGCAGACGGATGATTACATAGAAATAAAAACCACTGACATAAACATGCCCATGAAAGACCATACCGTGCGCATAATATAAACTGACAAATACCATCTAGATAGAAGATGTATTAACATAAGAATTACAACAATACCATATATCCAAAGAACTCAAATATTATATGTAACAGTAAAGAGAAAACAGTAAAAAGAACAAATATAAAATGAATAATGTACATAGATCTGACGTAGACACTTGGACACCGTGTATAATGTCGAGACGACCCAATGCCACAGCACAAAACAAACTGACTCGTCAGCTGTCTCTCAACAACATACAATATGTACCTAGACAATTTCACCTTTGCGCCGTCTCCCGCATTTCGAGAAACAATGCAAAAATATCCTACTTATAACGAACACTGGACCACATACAAATATTTACGTAACGCACAACAACAACAATACTTAGGACGATGAGAACAACAGAAGCAAACAAGGGTTGCCGCCACCAATGTGATGGTAGAATCTTACAAAAGTCCTTAGTTTGTTTTTAATAGTGTCCGAATATCGCCTGGAAATGTTTGTCCGTTACTGTTTTGATAAGATTACGACGTTAGATTCCCACAATGAATTAATGTTCTGATGCGTGATGCGTTGTCACTTTTTGTTGACGTGGTGACACGATTTTCGACTGTCGTAAAAGTTGAAGATGATGATAATTATCCCAACGCCTTGTCTCTACACAGTCCGTAACGTTTTTGTAACCCTCCCTGTAGAGTTGGCCTGTGATTGTATAATGTATGTGAACGCTCTTGTTTTGCCAGAAATATTGGGTTTTCGTTGCGTTTTGGGGAGCCGAAAATACCTTTAAAATCAATGAATGTTTATCTGCGTAGTCACTGTCGCTTTGAAGTGATGGTATGGTTTCTTCACTGTTGCTGACCCGGTTAAATCAACGAATGGCAGAAAATGATCACGCGCTTTAAATCCGCTTTGCAAGTCTCTTTTGGTGAAGAAATGCGCTCATAGTTGCGAAGACGGCACCTGAATGACTGTTCTGGTTTGTTTGCCGATGATGACTAAAACACACAAAGACGTTAAACGTAAATCGTAGTTTCAGTAGAAACCCAACGTGTTATTCTCAGTGGAAATTTTTCCGTCAAATTCCCTGGTTCTCGGCCTTGACTCACAAGGTCATCTCTGTTAGTATCTCAGTGTACTACAATCTTCACTGACTGCGAACAAAGTAATGTCCGGAAATTTTCCGTTATCCACACATACTTCGCTGTCCTCGTAAACAGCACTGACCCTCTTGTCAACCCACTTTGTCCGTGGCGACTCACAATTTCCACCGTCCTCACCCGTCTTTTTACCTGTGGTGAATTCTTAACCTATCGCCCTGCAACCACCCTGTGCTTTGTCCTCAACACACACACAAGATGTCTCACCACGCCCAGGACTTCCCAACGAAATTGCTTACTGTCTTAAATCCTGTCTTCGTCACACCCACACGCACCTGTCAGGATATCATCTTGCCAGTATCATGGCGCCGACTTTTTGTACTGTTCACTTGACCTATAAACACACGCGCCTGTTTGCGTTAATTTTCTGACGTCCCTGATAGCCGAAGAAATACTGCCTGGTATCCAATTTACCTGTCCTGACCTTCTCGTGACCTATGTGCTACCCAGTTCCCGCACGGAAAAAACCCAGTGTTTATACCGTGGACACGCTCCGCTGTCCACCCTTTCTCTCTCTCTGAGTGAGAAGTGTTATTTTTATCTGGTTTCTCGTGGACTCTGTATTAATTCTCCGACACTTTTGAAATGCGCTGTCTACTGAAAATGGTGTTTATTCTTGACAGGAGAGCCCTCATCATTGTTGTTGTAATTGGGCATCCGACTAATGTCTCTGATGTTAGTATTCTCTCTAATCGACGAGTTCACAAATAAACGGAATGACAACAATGTCTATATTGTTCTTGATGGACGAAGCCTCCAGAAATCTACTCTGACACAACGTGAATGTTAACTAAGTGACAGATAGAGTGGCTATGGTTGTGTCTAGGGTATGTCCTTGTATCAATGTGATGTTGAACAACAGATTAATCAAGATGCATCACCACCAAACACCAGTCAGTGAACAAGCGTTCATTTGCGCACATAATATTCCTTTAATTCTGAATTAACACAGACACATGTAACATAAATCCAGGAACAATAATTCTCTAAGAATATATCTCCATCCCAATGGAACACGTCGAATAACACTGCCTCTCAAGGCGACTAAAATCTCGTCCCACACGACAGGTATACTAGCCTCTCTCTAGGCCCGACTCCAAGTAACCCACTCTGGGGCTCGAATTCCATTCACTATCCCTGGAACCCACAGTGCGGAGTTATCTTCCGAACTCCGTCACAATTCTTCACTTTCTCAGACCACGACCTTCTCCTGGTCCAGTCTAGACTCAACTCCCCTCAGCTCGGAGTCCAAACATCAACTGCCCGTCAATCTTTGTCCCTGTCTTTTCAACACTTCTATGCCCCCTCACAATGATCCACACAAACCCCACCTCACTGCTTCAACTCTCTGCCTCCCAGTTATTCTAGCCAACTGACCTCTTCTCCGCTCCCCCTTCAATTACTGTCTTCTCATTTACGCCCTCTGGGGGACTTACTATCCGCCCTATTTTATCTCGTGAACTGTTTATCTTGTACGGCCACTCACCTTAATGTCAATGACCACAGGAATGTGACAACTACACAAAGGCTTTTGATAGAGTAAGACATGTCAACATTGTGGATATGCTTGCAGATCTAAAAATTGATGGGAAAGACATTAGACTTATAAAAAACATATATTGGAAACAACAAGCTGCCATAAGAATTGATAATGAAGTAGGACAATACCAACCTATTAAGAGAGGTGTTAGGCAGGGATGTGTAATGTCTCCAGATCTTTTTTCCTTATACAGTGAAAATATTTTCAGAAATGTAGAAGACCTAAATGGAATCAGGATTGGAGGACGAAACATAAATAACATTAGATATGCAGATAATACAGTATTGATTGCAGACAATGCACAGGATCTGCAACAATTAGTAGACGCTGTGGTTGTACACAGTGAGCAGCTGGGGTTGGAATTAAATTGTAGGAAGACGCAGGTTATGGTCGTCACTAGGAAGAACGAAGTACCACAATGTAATATACAAGTAAATGGGAATATTCTTCAACAAGTGAATCGGTTCAATTATCTCGGAACAGTCATAACATCTGATGGCAGATGCCTTGAAAAGATTAGAACAAGAATCGCCATTGCGAAAGTAGCCTTTAGTAAGATGAAAAACATTCTGACCAATAAAATGATGTCAATTGAAACGAGAAAAAGACTGTTGAGGGGATACATAGAGCCTGTTCCTTTGCATGGATGTGAAACTTGGACAATGTGCAGTCAAGCTGAAAAACATCTGATGGCTGCAGAAATGTGGTTTCTGAGGAAAATGCAAAGAATACCATGGACAGATAGAAAAACCAATGACCAAGTACTACAAGAGACAAATGAAAATCGTAGATTGATTAGAGAAATTAGACGTAGACAGTCAAAATTTTTTGGACATGTTATGAGAAGAAATGGACTGGAGAACTTGGTGACAGCTGGCAAGATCGAGGGGAACAGACCAAGAGGAAGACCGAGAGGAAAATACCTGGATGGCTTGGCCACATGGCATGGACGAGACAGGAACACTGAGCTGATCCACGACTCTGGTGATCGAGTGAAATGGCGAATCATGACCGCCCACGCTTTCCAGCATGGCACATGATTGATTGATTGATTGAAAGGTGGCGGCTATCTTCTGATAGAAGAATATATATATATATATTCGTGCCGGAACTTACACACACACACACTCTCATACTTAAAGCTTTACCTGACTCAGAAATAAACAAACTCAGGCATAATTTAGTCTGAAGCATTCCTTCTGAATCAGGCTGAGGGACATACAGAGACCTAAACCACATCTGAATGCTTTGATGGTCAATCTGCATGTGCTGAAAGTTAGCGTCGCTGGACCCAAAACATTTCGCGGGCGACGCGATTATTCTAGGTTAACCAATGAATAGAACAGGCTTAGACCACATGATCTGTCCATCATTGGGTGTCACAGATATTAATAATGCTGACGCTACATTCCTAGCATTCCAATGCTCTCTAGTGCAAACGCTTTTGGAGAGAAGTGTGTTTTTGTAGTTGTGCTGTGCAGAAGTGAAACAAACCGAGTGCGCAATATGCGACAGTATCTAAAGCACATCCGGTGAGTATTATCAAAGGTGGAAAAGCGTCCTTTGGCACGAAATGGAATATTGCTTGGCTAGCAAATCCATTACACGGAAGTATGAAGCGAAATCTTCCTGTGTGGATGTCGTCTTCATACTGGTCCCTCCTGCTCTTCTGAGGTGCAGCCGGTGGTGAACTTGAGGCCCAAAATACGGAAGTGAGGCTAAGCAACCATATGCAGGATGTGTGACGATTCCTTGGGTGAGCTCAGTACCAGAGGAATATGTGTCGGCACTGCAAATTATGGAAGCCACCATTGGATAGCGGGGAATGCCCATGGTCTGTCCCAGCCTTCCCTTGACGGCCCACCGGGATGTCTCCGGCTGTTCTAGATGGGCCAGCTGGGATAGGGATACCATTACAACAGTAAGAGTCGATAAAGCGACCCAGGACGCACGAATGGGAATACTGGTTGGCTAGCAAACCCATTTCGTGGAAAGTCCGAACCGAAAGCTCGCTGAGTGGATGTCATCTGCAGACTGACCTCTCCTGATTTGCGTTGGGAGCGGCCTGTGGCGAACGAAATGATCAACATACGGAAGTGAGGCTAAGCAGCCTTGTACAAGCCTTGACGATTCCTTGGGTGAGACCAACACCAGAACACTATATGCCGGCTCTGCAATTATGGAAGCCTCCTTGGATGGCGGGGAATGGCCCATAGTCAATACCCGCCTTTCCTTGAGTGTTGACCGGGATGTCTTCGGCCGTTCTAACTTGACCAGGATGTAGATGACACCTACAATAGTGAGAGTCCAATGTGCGTCTCAGAGTGATTGTGGAATGTCCTTCCAAACATCCGGGAAGGTTAACTCGGTCAACAAATATCCACAGAAGACGGATGTGTCAGCCTAAATGCGCAAGTAAAGCACCTCTGCTGTAAACAGACACAACGCAATAACATCCGAGTGAGACTGGATTGTCCTTCGAAACACCCGGAAAGGTTAACCCGATCAACAAATGTCCGCAGAAGTCGGATGTGTCGGCCTAAAGGCGCAAGTAAAACAGCTCTGCTGTAAACATTCATTCATTCATTCAGTAGCATGTCCTTTGCAGAACCTCGCTCTCATAACAACCTTCCGGAAAACTTCTCGATCACAAGCGAGATGTCCCGCGTCTGATACACCCATCTGGAGATCATCCGCCACATGCTGCACCCATCTTCTCTTTAGCCTTCCTCTTCCTCTCTTCCCAGGCATATACCCTTCCATTATTGTTCTCTCCAAACTTTCGTGACGCTTCAAGTGACCAAAATACTTCAATTTTCTTTGTTTTATCGTCTTTAATAGCCATCCCTCCTCAATATTCAACTCTTGAAGTATGGATGCATTTGTTCTTTTCTTTACCCAAGATATTCTTAGAACTCGTCTATAACATTTATATTCAAATGTAAACATGCACAACACAATAACGTCCGTGTGAGACTGGAATATCCCTCGAAACACCCGGAAAGGTTTATCCGGTCAACAAATGTCCGCAGAAGTCGGATGTGTCGGCCTATAGGCCCAAGTAAAGCAGCTCTGCTATTTGATTGATGATTGATTTAGGAACCGACATCACAGCATTCGGGGCATTCCCATAAGCGCTCCGTCCCCATCCTCAGAAGCCAGCGAAGATTTACAACCCAAATAGTACCAGTAGCAATCTGATTATATGTGCGTCTCGCCTTTCCTCTAAGCGTCGAGCATCGGCCAGATCCCCTCGTCACTCCTCGCTGTCGCATTCTTGCCAGACCAGGGCGATCCATTTGCTCCTCCGAGGTGTACACGTGTTCCCACAAGGCCGCAACCACGTCTGCCTTATCATGCATCAATACTCCACCAAGTTCTGCCGAGCCAGCAGCAGCTCTGCTGTAAACAGGCACAAGGCAATTCTCATCTCCTTGGCACCTCGCCGTCTTGACAGACCATAGTTTGTGCTTCAAACAGGCATAATAACTATTACCCATGGCGGTAGTGAATGTGACTGATAAGGCCAATTAGCGCTGTAAATGTCGTCCACAGTGGGTGCATGTGAACACGTGGTCATTTCTACCATCATGCACCATCTTACGTCTCACACGCTCGATGTGTGACTTATCTGCAATAATTTTCCCCTTTGTCTTTATTCCATTTCTGATGTTTGCCCTCCATGCAACACGTTCAGCGGCGACTTGCTCCCAATGTGCATTATCAATGCCTGTATCAATCATGTCCCGCTTACACACATCTTTGTATTGTAGTAGAGGCCGACCATGAGATCTCTTACAATCAGTAATTCACCAAAGAAAGATGTCCTTTGGTATTCTACCGTCATCCATCCTCCTAAGTCAGTGGTTCTCAACCGGTGGGGAATTCACCCCGCCCCCCCCCCCAGGGGGGAATTTTAGGGTTTCCAGGGGGGAATGAAGACCATTTCAAGATCGCGTTAATACAAGAACCAATTACTTGATATTGTTTTTCCCTTCATACTTTACAGTTATGTACATCTCATCCTTCTAAAATTCATTTTATAAAGTAAGTAGACCCACATTTCATGTTTTATGTGGATGTCTAGACTTGTTTTAGTATATGCTATTAAATTTACCTTCCATTTTTACGTATACTGTGTATGGGTGGGGGATTTTTAGATAGGAAATATGAAAGACGAGTGGGGGGGGGGGGGGGGAATGACATTCTGAAAATACGGTGAAGGGGGGCACGGGCCACATTTATGATAGGAAGGTGGGGGGGGGGGGGTGGGAAATGACGTTCTGAAAATATGGTGAAGGGGGGCACGGGTCAAAAAAGGTTGAGAACCTCTGTCCTAAGATGTCCTATCCATCTAAGTCTACGAAGACTGAGCATGGAATAAACCGTTACACAATCTGATCTTTCCAATACTTCAGTATTTGTGATTTTGTCTTGCCACTTAATACCAAGAATTCTTCGCAGACACCGCATTTGAATGCTGTTTCTCTCCATACATCAAAGCCTGGGCTAAAATATAGAGATCATGTGTTGCCCATACAGCGTGATCCCTCTCTTGGCCTTCCTAGTTCACTCCAGAGGAACATCTGGAACAAGACAAGCTGCAGAAGCTGCCGGATCAGCAAAGCAACGCTCTAACTGTCCGCCTGTCGGAGCTTCGATACAACGCAATTACGTCTGGAAAAAAACACAAGACGGGTGAACGCAGAAGAAGGAGAAAGTTGTATCTGCACTTGATCTTGCCAGGGCCGCAAGCAGAGGCAGTCATCCCAATGACATACAAGGACGTGGGGACCTGATGGGGTCCTTCTGGTTAATGGGGAAACAGCGAGTCTTTTATTTAATAAAATTTAAAAAAAAACAAATTCTCGAGTAAAGAACAGTTATTGGAAAAAAATTTTAAATTAAAAACAAACCACATTAAAAGGAACACACGTAATTAAAATGTTGGAGGGACATAACACTGTAACAGCTAATATTGGAAGGGACATTACTAAAGGAATCATAAGTGTATTATGTGATTTAAATAGCTGTAGTATTTATAATAGCTTTTTATAACAATTTTAAAGTATTTTTTTAAAATGTAGAAGACATCAAAGATGGATAAGAATTTTAAGTTACCTTTAAAATTTGTGTAAAAGGAATTGATTTGTTTTATGAGAATGAGAATTATTAATGCATTGTTGTAATCCTTGTCCAAGATATATTAAATGTTTTTGGGCTTTCAATGGTAGGTTAATACTTTTGTTGAATAGAAAACATTTTTGTCCGGCCTGTCAAAGGCCAAACATCCTTAATATCATCTGTCGTACCCCTTGGCTAAAGTAGAAGTGTAGAATCTGCGCTTAATCTTTCCAGGGTATCATGCAGAGGCGGTCGTCCGAATGACACAGTGATGTGGGACCGTGATGGGCGCCTCTGACCCCCTTCGGAAACAGGACTGCTAAAAAAGATTCTTAATTTTCAGCACTTTTGATTGTTTTACGGCATTTTGCTCTCTCTCTCTCTCTCTCTCTCTCTCTCTCTCTCTCTCTCTCTCTCTATCTCTCTCGCTCTCTCTCTCTCTCCCTATCTATCTCTCTTTCCCTCTCTCTCTCTCCCTCCCTATCTCCCTCTCTCTCTCGCTTTCTCTCTCGCTCTAGCTCTCTCTCGCTCTCTCTCGCTCTCTCTCTCGCTCTCAGTCTCTCTCTCTCGCTCTCTCTCTCGCTCTCAGTCTCTCTCTCTCGCTCTCTCTCTCGCGCGCTCTCTCTCTCTCGCTCTCGCTCCCGCTCGCTCTCTCTCTCGCTCGTTCTTGCTCTCGCTCGCTCTCGCTCTCTCTCGCTCTCTCTCTCTCTCGCTGTATCTCTCTCTCTCTCTCTCTCTCTCTCTCTCTCTCTCTCTCTTTCTTTCTCTCTCTATCTCAGAAGACACACATACCTCGTTCAATGTAATTATTAAAATGGGACACTTGTTGAGTGACACGGTGAATTGTTTAAACTGGAAGAAATCTAGTTTTAGAGAATTTTTAAAAATCAGAGCTCGCCCACAAGGGCCAGAACCGCCCAATCAGGTCCCCGCACCCCTGTGTGTCATTCGGATGACTGCCTCTTCTGGTGGCCCTGGCAAGATCAAGTGCTGATGCTACACTTTTATATTAGCCAAAGGGCAATGAATAGATTCATTCATTCATTCAGTAGCATGTCCTTTGCAGAACCTCGCTCCCGTAACAACCTTCAAGAAAACCTCTCGATCATAAGCAAGATGTCCCGCGTCTGATACACCCATCTGGAGATCAACCGCCACATCCTGCACCCATCTTCTCTTTGGCCTTCCTCTTCCTCTCTTCCCAGGCATATACCCCTCCATTATTGTTCTCTCCAACTGTCGTGACGTTTCAAGTGACCAAACTACTTCAATTTTCTTTGTTTTATCGTTTTTAATAACCAACTTTCTTCAATATTCAGCTCTTGAAGTATGGATGCATTTGTTCTTTTCTTTACCCAAGATATTCTTAGAACTCACTTTAATAAATTACATTTTCGTACACTGAAAAACATTGATAAAAATATTTCGTTAGACTGTTTCACTTTACACATGAAGCCTTGTCTAGGTTTTTGTTGTTTTTGTTTAAGTAAGCTTTAAACATCTCCACCTTGTCGTGGTGGGGGAGCTTGAGTTTCTCAATGACCCTGAGAGCTATGCCGGCGGTAGCGTAGCTACCAGCAAGGCCTCCCACGCCGGACAGGTCAAAGAGCTCAGACAAAGGAACAGACAAAGAGAAACACCCTGGTCCTCCAGGTTGGGGGTTGAAGCGTGGGGTTAACATCCCCACCTTTGTAAAAACCATTTTGTTACGAAACAGATACATCAGCCTCGAATTCGGACTGACGTATTTGGACATCGACCTTGGAACGTTAAAGGACTTTTGAGATTTGGAACATGGAATGTACGGACACTATATCCAGATGGAGCGGCCAAAGAATTAACCCGGGAGCTGGTTGAGTATAAAATGGATATAACAGCAATTCAAGAAATAACGGAAAAATATAACGATGATTAATGTACATGCACCTACTGAAGAGAAAGAAGATGATATTAAAGAAGACTTTTATAATGATCTGGAAGATGTCATAGAAGAAACCTCCAGACAGACCATCCTGATTGTGCTGGGAGATTTCAACGCAAAATAGGTAGAGAGCAAACTTATAAAAAAGTTGTCGGTATGGAAAGCCTACATACAACTTCAAATGATAATGGATGGAGAGTCATCAACCTAGCAGAAGCCAAAGGACTGCAGATCAGCAGTACCAGACTGCAAAGAAAGGATATACATAAACAAACTTGGAAATCATGTGACAAGAGTACCTATAATCAAATAGATCACATTTTAATTAACAACAAAAATGCATCAAACATACAACAAGTTAGAAGCTGTAGAGGAGCTGAGTGCCACAGCGACCACTTCCTCGTTGGGGCAAAATTTAAAATAAAATTTAAGAGAGCTTTCCATGCTAATTTACAAAGGTTACACCCAACATATACCAGAGAAAAACTACAAGAAATTACAGTCAAAGAGAAATTTGCAGATGAAATAAAATGTAAACTTGAAATTCTACAAAACCCGTTGGAGAAAAGCGTTGACCAAACTTGGTTGAACATCAAGAATACAATTCAATCTACCGCAGAAGGAATGTCCCGGTGTGTTAACCACGCATAGAAAAAATAGATGATTCAATCCAAAATGTGAAGAAGCAGTCATTAGGAAAAAGAATGCCAGACATTTATGGTTAAATGACATCAACAACATCCAAAAGGAAGAGCAATATAGAAATGAATGTAAAGAGGCTACAAAAAATAGTTCGACAGCAGAAGCGAGAATATATGAGTAATATAATCAAAGATATGGAAACTAACCACCAGAAAAACGAATCCAGAAAGTATTTTAAAGAACTGAAGTCAATGAAACGAGGGCACCAAAAAATCACATATGGTTTAAAAGACAAAAATGGGAATATAATAAATACCAATGAGGAAATGTGCAACACATGGAAAGAATACTTTGTTGAATTACTAAATTGTGAAGCTCCAAGTAACACTTTCCCACAGGAAGACGTTCTAACGTGTGAACCACAAATTGAAGAACCTGCATTAGAAGAAATCCTATATGTAATCACACGACTTAATAACAATAAGGCAACTGGGGCTGATGGAATTGCTGCTGAATTTATAAAGGCGGGTGGGCCATGCATTACATCTAAAGCTATACGAACTAATAATAAAAATATGGAGGACAGAAGAATTACCCCATGACTGGAAAGAGTCATTATTGATACCTATCTTTAAGAAAGGAGACAAGTTCCAGATGTGAAAATTATAGAGGAATATCACTACTGTCCATAAGCTATAAGATACTATCCGCAGTATTACTAAATAGACTAAAACCATATTCAGAATACATATTAGGTGACTACCAGGCGGGTTTTAGACAAAACAGATCAACAATAGATCAGATATTTATCTTACGACAAATAGCCGAGAAAAATTGGGAATATAAAAGAGATCTCCATAACATTTTTGTGGATTTTAAAAAGGCTTATGATAGTGTCCATAGGAATAGTCTATGGAATGCTATGCGGGAATTTGGAATACCAAGGAAGTTAATCAACATGACCAGACTATGCATGGAAGATACTTATAATATAGTAACATATAAAGGCAGGAAATCAGACCCTTTCCAAATAACATCTGGCTTGAAACAGGGTGATGCACTATCGCCGCTACTCTTCAATCTGGCTCTAGAGAAAGTTGTAATGAGGGTAAAGGAGGAATGTGATATTGGAGGAACATCCAAGCTGCTTATTTCAGATGATATAGATATTATAGGGGAAAATTAACAAAAGACATTGGAAATATTGACTCACTTAAAGGAAAAAGCCCAACAGATGGGGCTGGTTATCAACCAAGATAAGACAGAATATATGGTAATTTCAAGAGAAGGAATGGCTAAAAACTCTGGCCACATACAAATAGATAATATGACCATTAAAAGAACGGAAACATACAAATACCTGGGTACAATCTTCAACTGCTCCAACATCATAAGGGAAGAAATACAAACTAGAATCAATTCTGGAAATAAGATATACTATGCACTACAACATCTACTAAAATCAAAGGCGCTATCTCGTAACACCAAGATCACAATATACAAAACACTGATCAGACCAGTTGTGCTGTATGGCTCTGAAACCTGTAGTACAATGAAAGAAGATGAAGCCTTGCTACAAACCTTTGAGAAAAAAGTTTTAAGACGCATCTTTGGACCCATTAGGGATACACAAAGTGGAGAGTGGAAAAGAAGAAGTAACAAAGACATTTATTATCTGTTTAAGTCCGCGCTAATCACTGGTATCATGAAGGCTAATAGACTACAATGGCTGGGGCATATAGAAAGAATGGAAGATAATAGGGAAACAAAACTCGCTTACACTCAGGAAATAAATGACCGTAGACCCCGAGGTAGACCAAGAAGACGGTGGAGAGATAATATATATATATATATATATATATATATATATATATATATATATATATATATATATATATATATATATATATATATACAGATCTACAAGCACTTGGAATCAACGACTGGCAAGAGAAGGTCAACCAGAGAGACGAATGGAGACTGATTGTATCTGCAGCAAAGAACCTCAATGGCTCGGAACGCTGAAGAAGAAGAAGAAGAAGAAGAAGAAGAAGAAGAAGAAGAAGAAGAAGAAGAAGAAGAAGAAGAAGAAGAAGAAGAAGAAGAAGAAGAAGAAGAAGAAGAAGAAGAAGAAGAAGAAGCTTTAAACATGGAAGCCGCGGTAGCGTAGTGTCTAAACACCCACCTGTGGTCATGAGTTCGAATCTGCATCGGGGCGGATGTTTACAATTGACCTGAGCTGCCAGGTCGTCCCTGCCTAAAATGGATATCCGGAAATACCTTGGGAATTAAAAGCGGCAGTTGTGATACTGACCACATCACCCAAAGAGCGCCGATTGGTCGATTCAAAATATGCGTCTGGCGCCGTACGCCCATTGCGACTCGACGCGTATAAAACTGTCATCATCATCATCATCATCATCATCATCATCATCATCATCATCATCATCATCATCATCATCATGGGGCGCAAAGGTGTTTCCAAGGCACCAGGACCGGGTTCTATACTGGTCAAGACCTACTAACACGTCCTCGACGTACGCCATGGGCAATAGGTCCCTTCGGGGTCTTGGCTAAGATCAGTAGGTTCGTTGATTCCTCCGAAACCGGAGAGTATCTGCTTGCACGGCGAGGAACCTCCAGTCTGCACACCAATAAGCCATACATGGGACTACGGATACTCACGCAAACCTCAGGTCCTTTATGACATCGCACTGATGTTTTACAACAGGAGGTCTTCATCCGACATACAGGACTTCACGCTGGAGATCACAGCCAGTGACCGCAAGCAAGCAAGTAAGCAAGCATCATCACCATGTTATTTCGGCGAGCAAGATTGGCATGGTTATGATCTTGTTGCGAGAACTGTCAAACTTAAACTGTCATTTACTGCCAATATAGTACCTTGCTGTGTATGGCAGAGGGGTCTTTGAGCCTAAGGAATAAAGGCTGCCTGGCTAGTGCAGTCGCCGTGCTACGAGAACAAAGAAGAAAAAAACAATTCTTATGTCGTTGTTATTTTAAAAAGTAATATTACTCATCTGTAATATGTAGTAGCAGCGTTCATTTGAAATCCGTTCGTGCCGCACCGCGCGTAATTACGTATTTTGAACATGATCATGTGATAAGTACTGTAGCCGAGCAGAAAAGGACAAGTGGAAAGACTGATGTTTCTTTTGCTACAGTGCTAAGAGGTAGAGAGTAACTCTGACTTCGTTACGGCTAAAGAAGAGAAATAGTAAAAGAGAGAGAACCTCACACCGCCCTCAACTGACAAAAACAGATATAGTGATTAGGTAAGAATATACGAGATCTTGGACAGGGGCCTCAAGTCAGGACATTAACTGCCATTTTTTAGGTCCAGACAGTTAATTAAGGTGTTAGACTGTGGTATAAATACTGGTTGTAAAAACTAATAGAGACTAAACAAACAAATCAAGGACAAATAAACAAGCTCTTTATGTATTTCTTCTAACAGGACATGCTGGATAACACATTGAATGTAAATAACAGATACAACAGACAACTGTATATATCAAACAACAACAGTGGGTAACCCCTAACCAATCAACAGTACTTAAGACAACAAGGTACACCAAGTACCACAACACAGGTGTTCCAAACAATAGCTGGTTAGACTGACACAATAAAGAACATTGACACAGACAACACTGCACAGACAATAAGGCATCACAAAAACATAAGTTACACAACATAAATCCTAAGACGCGACATAAAAAATGAGTTGTGACACAAATTACTACACCACCATGAACCCAGACCTGCTGACGCTAACTAGTCAGCCGCTCTGTTTCAACAACAAAGACATCAGTTGATCACAGATCAATTCAGGGGATTTTCCCCACATCTCAATACAACAGAACAGCACTTTTGTTCCTATCAACAAGCTGGGCCAACATCAGACAAAGAACTCACAAGTTGCTTTGTTACAAGTGGTATTCCGGTACTGTCCAGATTCAAACTGCTTTAACAGGCCACACCATGGTGCACCGATTTGGCTCTGTTAATTCCTATCCTCCTACTTTTTTTTTGACGTACCGGCAAAAAGAATAGACTGTTGTATCTCCTCACCCCAACTATTTCTTTAAAGAGTAATGTCTAGTTAGTTTCCCCCAAAAAGCATTGGTCTTCAGTGACCACACCAAAAACAATCATCAATCCAACCAGAAATCAATGACATTTCCACATAACCAGCCATCAAAATGCAAAGGCAAAACCAATCTATGTCAAATGTGACCACATCCAAAAACATAATCATCAATCAAATAAGAAACCAATGACATTTATACATAAACAGACATCAACATGACAAATGCAATTATTACATGGACACACCAATCTCATAAATACCTACATAGACATGCACCCAAACCCAATAATCATGTCAGCAACCTCAATAAAAAAGAAAACAATGATTTCCATACACGAACGGTTATCAAGATGTCACCTTCGCCAAACATGAAAACAAATTTCCTTTTCATTTGGCCAACCATCCACAATACAAAAACAAAATCAGTTCCCATTGAAAAGGGAAACACACATTAAGTCAAGGGATTCAACTTTCAAAAGAAACTCGTCATCTTCAGTGCTACCGCCCCAGGATGGGAACAGCTGGTTATATCTCCCAACCGTATCAATACCCAAAAAAGATAGTCCCATCCTAGTCAGACATTACCTACAAAGTGAAACACCCCAAAAATGTACATCATCAGACAACACAAAGTATGGTCATATGCATATACAGGTCATCTTTACATTGATACCAGGCATTATTCATGACAAAACTAATATCATAAGCAGTGTTACAAAAACTAGTGACACCAACAGGGAGAAACAGTTCCATGCCACACGAGTGTCAACAGTGTTACACAAACAATTATTAGAAAAATTAATAATTCCCCTCTTTGACTGTTACCTTGACAACTGGACCTCACACTCCTGGCACACTTAGTGAACAAGTAGTCACATCAGGCTTCTAAGCCCTGACAATTCCCTAGTCAGGGAACATAACCCTCAACAACAAGAAAACTTCATGTCACTCTTAGGGACATTGCCCTCACAATCTTAACTGCTGGTTATATCCCTAAATAGCACCACTATTAACAAAATAGTCTTCAAGAATCATTTATAATGTGAAACAGTGTAAATGTACATCAACAGGTATCAGTCATTTCAAAATAACAATAGTTAGTTAGTTAGTCGACAGATCATCCTCGTTGCACATCGAACCATTCAGTCCATAAGTGCTCGGATCCCCTCCTCAGCAAATCCCGCAGCGTGTAGCGGCTAACGACGCCAGTTCTGTGTTGGTTTAGCAATCTTCTTTGGCTTCCTGCGTAGTGTTCTTGTTTGGCCACCCCTCTTTTAATTTGCTGCTCCTGCAGTCTGGCCATTGTTGTAGATTCACAGTCATCACTTGGTTCTCGCAAAAGTCTCACTTCTCTTAGAGCATTCAGAATGTCAGCCTGGTCCATGGCGCGTCCGCCCTCCACAGTAGCCTCACCTGCGAGCTTGTCAGCCCGCTCATTTCCTTGTACTCCCGCATGACCTGGCACGAAGATGAAACTAATCTTTGCCAGCCGAGACCGCTTCAGAGGCAGCAGCCATTCTCTTCGGATCGACCCCTCCTCTATCCTCTTGATCATGTTCATTGAGTCGCTAAGGAAACAAGCCCTAGTGAATGTCTGTGTCTCGAGCCATGTTATTGCTTTACTTACTGCAATGACTTCCATGGTCAGGCTACTTGTGGTTTCAGTGAAAGCACCAGAGTCCTCCTTCACAATTCTCCCTCCGGCCCGAGCTGTAAAGGCCCATGAGCTTCTCACATGTCGGACGACCGACCCATCTGTGTAGATGACCGCGTCACCGTCTAGCGAATTCTCGAAAATCAACGCTTGTACTTCAGCCTCAACAGCGCCGGATTTTCTTGTCTGCATTTTCTATCTAGTTGGATGCAAACTGAAAAGGATGTGCAGAAGTCTGTTGGCACTTGCACCCACTCCTCGCCAAGTTCTAAGTCCTCAAGTGAACACACCTGTTGAAGAATGTCTTCGGCTTGACCCATCCACGACCGTCCTCTTTTTAACCTGCTGCCCTTCACTATGCAGTGGATGTTGTGTGTTTGCGTTAATTCTGAGGTAGGCGCGTGCCCTGCAAACTTGTATTCTCTCTTCAATGGTTGGAAAATCAAGAAGGTAGCGCATCGCCCTGCATGCTGTATCTCTTGTACATCCAAGAATAATGCGCATAGCTTCATTCTGTATCCTTTCCATCCTTTCTATCTGCTTATGGCTGAGAGTCAGGATTGCCATTGCATACTCCAAAACAGACATGACCAGCCCATCGTACAGAAGACATAGATGGCGCTGCTCACAGTTAAAAATAAAAATTTTAGTTAACAGTTTGTACCACAGTTAAAATAACAATAATCTGAACACAAAAGTATAAGCCATCCTTACCCTGGTACATGTTATTAGTACTAATGACAACAATAATATCAGTGAGGAGAAATAGTTCCTCTGCTAGCAGAGCATTACTCAATGCTATAAGAGCACAATCATCAAAAATTAACAACACCCTCACCGCTTACATACACATGAGTCCACAAAAATAAAAGTTACTTGAACAATAAATCAGTAACCTTTATATTGGTTACCGCTTGCCTTAACTCTGGACATTCAAAACAAAATGTATTTAAAAATAATATTATGTGTCTCTTCTGATCAAATATAAGCTTCCTGCAGCTGCTGTGGAACCTAAATGAATTGTTTTTCTAATACTCTGTACCCATACACTAAAAAGAACATTTCATCATGTGTCACCAGTAACCTGAATATAAACACAAAGGAACACAATATACAGAGTCAACAAAACATTGTTGTCAGAGCCTAGCTATGCAGCGACATCGTTACGGCACCCGGCGGACAAGAGTTGTCGGCTGGCGAGATTCTTACCTGACACGCGACCAGCGCTGACGACAGACGCACGCAAAGCCACGTGACCCCACCAGAGACAGGGGGCAGTGTGTGTGATAATCTCAGACCAAGCTGGGACTGGACATCTGAACGGACGTGTGTGTCGAGAGCAAGGCGTGTGTGTGAATCTCCGTGGTTGTGAGCTGAACGACTGATATCGTGAGCGTCAGACCTATGAGCTGTATTGTGGTTGTGAGTTATATGTTGTACATTGCTGTAATTATCGTTATGTATTTAATGTGGCAATAAATCCATAGAACTTGTGTTGCTGTGTCTTACGTCGAATCACGTTATACTGTACTGTCTCACATGTGTTAGCCAACGAGCCGAATATAAGATCCTGACATGTGTGGACGTGGGGGCTCGTCCGGGAGCCAAGTTCCACTTTCGGAATGGAATATTTTATATATGAGGAGTCTATCTGGGGAACCTCTGAAAGTCATTGAAACCATCCCCAAAGACCTCAGAAAAGAGTACCATTACATCAAATCTAAAATAATGGCACATTTCATGTTAGATGAAGCAGGGTACAGAGAACAATTCAGTAAACTGAGTCCAAAATCAACTCAAACGTTCTCTGACTACCTCTGGTTAGTCCGAGACATTTTCAGCAAATGGACGTCATCAGCCAAAATTAACAAAAATTATGATAAATTAGAAGATCTCATTATTCGAGATAAAGTTATTTCTTCTATTCCACCATCTTTTTCTAAGTTCTTGCAAGAGAATGAATGCACAAGTGTGGAAGAAATGGAAAGACGTGGGTCGGCCTATTATACGGCAAATAAACAGTGTTTTGCCACTGAAGCTACTGACAGTAACTGGGTAGCAGCAGCCAACTATGAAAAAAAACTATAATAGGCAAAAACCAAACAGGCCTACCTCTGAAAAATTTAGACATTGTGTTCATTGTAAAATGTCTCATTATTTGAACGAGATGTGCGATAAAAACCCAGGGTACCAAACATACTTGCAAAATATGGTAAACAGACAAGACCGAGAACGTAAATCGTTCAAAAGCTTACGTAAATGTTTTCTCTGCAAGGCTTACGGTCACCATCGCATGGATGGTAAAGGCAGGCATATGACCAACAAAGCCAATGCCGCCTTGTTCGATAGTTCAGCGTCAGAAGACGAAAATACAGAAAAACATCCTGTACATGCAGCACAGGCTTGTGATGCATTTAGTTCCAACACATGCACTGTCTGTAATACCTTCAATGAAAATGGTACCTTAACATGCGGGCACGCCGTCCCTATTGCCAATGAGGAAGCTAACTTGGCAATAGACTCAAAATGCAGTTCAGCAAAGAACGTAAGAAAAGTGAACATCACAGACATGAAGACAACACCAGATTATGTACCATATTGTAATAATGTTATTAACATCACTCAACCTCATTCCTTATGTAAAGAGATCAATACTCAACAAGAAGGTGAGGAGATGAACAAAACCTCAAGACTGTCGTTAGGAAAATTAACATTCCATGAAGGTTACATCAATGACACAGTATGCACATGTGTACGCGACACAGGGTCCTGTCTTATCGGTCTTCGAAAGACCTTAGCTGATCCTAAAGACTACCTAGATGAGTACATCTATTGCAAAACTGTTTCAGGAACAGTAGAGAAATATCCTGTGGCATGGGCCAATATAAAATCACCTTTCCTATCAGGCAGAGTAACTTGTGCTTTATTAGACAATCCATGTTGTGATTTATTAATTGGAAATGTATTAAATGTGACAGACTTCACAGAGTCCAAAAGTCACCCACAGGAAAAAGTTAACACCACAACAAATACTACCTTAACGACCCCACTCATCATACAACAACATGATGACCAGACCAAGATACCACACCATACCAACGTGATTACCATCACAGAACAAGAAGAAACAGAAACTGGTGTGTATCAGCACAAAGGAAAAGGTGCAGAAAACAAACAGGTCACAACAGCGAGAAAAGATCACAAATCATCATGGTATATATTATACCTCCTATACTCTCTGTTAACTACACACATAACCAAGTGCACACAGTGGATAGTTATACTTGCACTACTGATTGTAAATACAAAACAAATTTCTTCACAAACATTTATATTTCCACATCATCATGACACAACACAGATGATATTACTCATGACAAACCAGCAGACTTTGTTACTTATGTCATTACTGTTGAACCAAATTTTGGTACTGCCACTCATAAGCTCTATGTTAAATCAACGCATACGAATATCTATGCTGAACAATGTAAAACATCAGTCGGTGGAATTACTGACAAAAATCAGCAACAAATTACCCTACATATTTTGGAAAATATACAAAAATTGCAAAAGATCATACAAACATGCACGATTACATTTCACAACTATACATGGTGTATTATTATTGTTTGAACTATCGAATGTATACACACATGTACGAGTGCAGGTTTGGAGATAGCACTCAAAATGATCTCAACATGAAATTTTAACCGTAACCCACTTTATATCCTTAGATCCAGTAACTACAGACTTGCCTTGTCTGCTATACGACTCCTCCTATCTGACATTCTTAATATCATTCACTATACTGACGACATCTATGTCCATACACAGACAACGACGGAACTATAACATTAACACCTGGACAGGACGTTCTACTACTACTACCTAGTATCAGACAGCACGGACTGACAGTGAAGCCTTCAAAGGTGAGCATGGCTTACCAAGAGATATCATTTTTGGGGTACAGAATATCCAATGGCTTTGTCATGACAGACAACAAAATTGTCTCAAAAATTCTAAAACTGTCACTTCCAACAAATAAGAAACAAGTCCGCAGTTTGTTGGGACTTATCAATTATTATAGAAACTTTATTCCTGATTTTTCAGAACTGACTGAAGTTTTTTTCTAACTTACTAACCAAGAATAAACCCGAAAAAGTTGTAAACGATGAATGCCTACGAAATGCATTTGATAAAGTTTTGGCACACTTTTCTGATAAGAATTCACCTAATCTCATCCTTAAATTGCCCAACATTCGTTTACCTTTCAGATTGAGAGCAGATGCTAGCTCCATTGCGATCGGTGCGGTCCTATTGCAGGAATACAACGACATCCTGCATCCCGTTTGTTTTCTATCAAGAAAACTAAGGCCCCGAGAGCGGGCCTGGTCCATTCCGCAATTAGAGGCATTGGCCTTAGTAGAAAGTGTAACAAAGCTGTCCAGATATCTTCTAGGACGTCACTTTATCATCGAAACTGACAACAGTCCATTAAGGTATATCAATTCCGCAGTACCATCAAATAATATGATTGCTCGCTGGTCCTTGAAGCTTCAGAATTTCAGTTTTGAAGTTCGCCATATTCCCGGCAGAATGAATACAATCGCCGACCTTTTGTCCCGTTGTCCGACAGACCCAGTAAGCAATGTCTGAGTGCACTGTGTAATATTACACTCAGCCCAACACAGCCACCAATGTGTGAATTTTCTCCATTCACCTACTGTGTAAGGTCTATAATTAAAAGTGTGATACGGTTAAGAAACCGACATGTATAATATACGTATTTTAAACAAGTCATGTAATGAGTGTAGTATAATTGTGTAGTGTGTGTTAGAATGAGAACAATATTAATTGTATATATACACCAAGAACAATGTCACAGACGCTTAACCACTTACCAGAAGCGAACTTTACCATTGTGACAACTGTGAGTGATTTTCTTCACCGTCATATTTTAACGACATGTGCAAATGTGGACCGAACATTGACTCCTACACCACCTCTGCAGCTAATGTAATCCAAATTGTTCGACGTTTAACATCAGAAATAAGAACAGTCGATCTTTATCCAGAAGTTGTGAACACATCGGAAATAAGAACATTCCATCATAATCCGTTGTGATACTATAACATCAAACACGAACTGTGAGAACATTTTACTATCCGTTCCGAAATAAAACCGGATCATTTGTGTTCAGAAAATGTAACATCAACCAAATTGTGCGTTTCGTATATATTTCCGGTGTAATTTAAAAAGTCTAGCAAAATTAGCAGACGACATACAAAATTTCAAAAATTTATGACACTTGTAAAATCCTTTGAATCTATAAAATATAATATACCAATTTGGTACTTATTTATTTTGATTAGTGTAATCTTAGAATCATATCTTGATTAATGTATTCATATTACCGACTTTTTCTCGTCAATATGAAGAAACGTCAAGCAATGACGCTAAGAAATTAAATAATTATTGCAATTTATAGAATTTCTTTATTGTCAAAATTACTTCCCTTGCATTTGTGAATTACATCAAGGGCCATAATTTGAAACATATTCATTAATGTGTATTGTATAGATAGACATTTTGTTGCTCAAATGGTTGACACAGCAGGTAGGCGTCCTCCAAGCATGTCATAGAGCTGCCAACATTGCAAACCAACATAAGAGCTCCTGACCAAATGAGGGCAGAGTTTAAGTGTTTAATACGACTAATACAAAGCCGTATTTCAGTCTGGCTAGATGGTTGTTGCAAAACAATCATATTATTACGTTTTTTTTCAAAATAGCTGCGAGGTAGATGCGTGAAGCTGGTGCTACTGATCTGACTGGGTATTATTGCGATGGAGGTAACCAGGCATCAGGGGGATGAAACCTGAATTGTGTTAAAAGTTGTACTTCATTTGTCATTTCAATGCAACTTACATGTTGTGTATATATTTCCATGCCTTATATGTATTTTCATGCATAACACTGGGAAAAAGTAGTCTCTGACATGAAATTAACACTACCCCAGTATATACATACATCATGAATGAAAGAGGGCATCTTTCATTGAGGTACCCGGGGAGAATGTCAGAGCCTAGCTATGCAGCGACATCGTTACGGCACCCGGCGGACAAGAGTTGTCGGCTGGCGAGATTCTTACCTGACACGCGACCAGCGCTGACGACAGACGCACGCAAAGCCACGTGACCCCACCAGAGACAGGGGGCAGTGTGTGTGATAATCTCAGACCAAGCTGGGACTGGACATCTGAACGGACGTGTGTGTCGAGAGCAAGGCGTGTGTGTGAATCTCCGTGGTTGTGAGCTGAACGACTGATATCGTGAGCGTCAGACCTATGAGCTGTATTGTGGTTGTGAGTTATATGTTGTACATTGCTGTAATTATCGTTATGTATTTAATGTGGCAATAAATCCATAGAACTTGTGTTGCTGTGTCTTACGTCGAATCACGTTATACTGTACTGTCTCACATGTGTTAGCCAACGAGCCGAATATAAGATCCTGACAATTGTTATCTCCATAATATCCCACACCAGCATCCAGTCGATTGAGGATTCCTGTATGAACATAACCTGAAGTCAAATATGTCCACATCATACTTGAACCTTGCAGTTTGATTCCTTACTGGATATGGTGGTATGGCAGCACCACATCACCTAAAAAGCCACCCTTTCCATCTGGTCTTCCTGGTGTTCTTACACTCTAAAAGAAAAACATGTTATCACATGACACCATCCACCTGCAATTATAATACACAAAAACAGCAAAACACAATTGCTAATTAATTAACCAAGGTTATCAATCCAGAAGACTGGGATTCCTAAGTTGCTGAAAACTGTAACATCATAGTCTCTAGTTTTCACAATAATGTCTAATGGGCATAGTTAATTGTCAGTGTTCTCCCGCCATCTTCATTTAGCACAAAATCACGAGTCGTCATATCCGTATGCAGAATATTTTGGCTCACATCCGTCACAACACACTGACCACCTGTTACATTACCCTGACAACTTGTCACATTCCTAATACCCTCTAACTGGTCAACCACACTGATCCAAGGAGACCTTCATCGTCTCCTCTTTCTCCGCCTCTTGCTGCGAAAGAAATATCCCTTGTTACCACGAATAATTTTGATCTATCTATTCGAAGTGATACTGCACCCATCGGGACTGTTAGGGCTGATCCTTTAGAAGGCTCAACCCGGGGCGGACTCTGTTGTCGCTTTAGGCCCAGATGGTCTTGGTGGCTTAAACTTGAGAACACTTTCCCACAATTCACTCCAGAGGGGTTCTGAAAAGCACTAACCCCTCTCTTCGGACACCCGTTCTGAAGGTGGGTGCGGCTTCTACAAACATTGCACATCTTTCGTCGTACCTTGGGCTGCAGCAATGAATCAACTAAGTCTCTCATCCGACCTAGCTCAGCTCGAAGCTCCTCCACCACCCCATCATCATGCTGGACCTCTTGACACTCACCACTGGCATTAGGCCACCTCTCTGCACTTTCATCTCTCGGTTCTACATATTGGCATGCACAGACTTCTGGAGCTAATGACGCACCAGCCCATCGCACAAGCTAAGTCTCTAACACAGAGGAAAAGTCACTGAAGGATCTTGCGATATCTTCTCCTCTGCCATTCTTCTGCTGAGGACATTATGTAACTGTGCTACAAACCAGTCTCCCAGGATAACGGGATCCCAAGCAACCATGTCCCTCTTTCTCTGTGCCTCCAGCACTAAACAAAAGGCTTTGTGGACCCGGTGAGAGAAATCCATGATGGATTCCCCGGCATCTTGTTGGTCATGAAAAAAAAACAGCAGCCAGCTCCACCATGCTGCGCTGCTCTCCATACACTTCCTGAATGGTCTGCAGCATCTCCTCAGGTTCATCACAAGCTGCCCTAAGTTCAAGCTCCGCCCACACATTTGGAGTAACACTCTCCCAGATGATGTCAACTTTATCCTCATCACATTCTGCACCAGCCTTCCATGCAGATTTCACCTTCCTCACATACTCTTCAACAGTTGGCCCACCTTGCTGGCCAAAACAAGGTACTTCTGTCTTTACAGGTACCACTATGTACCTGACTTCACCAGTGGGCCCTGTGACGTCAGGGGCACCAACCGGGAGGGGAACTACGGTCCCTAACGCTGGAGGTAGAACCATCTTTGCTCTGGATGAGGTAGAAGTGAAATTTACTAGGAGGCAACCTATCTGAGCCCACTCACCATACAGGGAACTCCTCTCTTGTGCAGCACTGCCCGGGGGTGTCAACAGCATACCTAGGCTTAGTGTCACAACTTAAAGACAATGGACACCATAAACATAACTGCTGACCTATCACACAAAACAATCACTAGATACCAAAATAATCCTAACAGAAAAATTCAAAGGCTGTCACTAGTTAGCGTCAGCAGGCCTGAGTTCATGGTGGTGTAGTAATTTGTGTCACAACTATTTTGTTTATGTCGCGTCTTAGGATTTATGTTGTGTAACTTATGTTTTTGTGATACCTTATTGTCTGTGCAGTGTTGTCTGTGTCAAAGTTCTTTATTGTGTCAGTCTAACCAGCTATTGTTTAGAACACCTGTGTTGTGATACTTGGTGTACCCTGTTGTCTTAAGTGTTGTTGACTGGATAGGGACTACCCTTGGTTGATGTTTGATATATTCAATTGTCTGTTGTATCTGTTATTGAAGTTCTGTGTTATCCAACATGTTCTGTTAGAAGAAATAAATAAAGAGCTTGTTTATTTGTCCTTGATTTGTTTGTTTAGTCTCTTTTGGTTTTTACAACCACTATTTCTACTACAATCTAACATCTTTATTCACTGCTTGGGCAGCTCGGCTACAGTATTGACCAATGAATAAAAGAGTACGTGCTTATCGTCCCATGATGCATAGGTTCTGTTTCTGACCTTTGAGAAAATGGCTGGGTTGATCCAAAATCCGTCCAAAGAAGCTCAAAGAGCGGTGATTCAGTTTCTTTCATTTGAAGGATGTCGACCAGTTGACATTCATCAAAGAATGCAGGCAGCGTACGGTAACAAATGTGTGTCGAAGACAACAGTGAAAACTGGGCACGAATGTTTCGGAAAGGACGTCAATTCACGACAGATCTTCGATGGCCGGGTCAAGCACATATTGTTGCAACAGAAGAAAAAAAACCATCGCCAAAATTGATGCAGCAGTACAGATGAACCGTTGTCGAAGCAACGTTCGCTAGTGAAAGAATTTAATGTTTCAATTGGGACAATTCAAAATGTCGTTCGTAAGAAACTGAAATATCGGAAGGTATGTTCACAGTGGGTACCACGGATGTTGACAGACCACCAAAAAGAGGAACGCATGGGATGGTGTTTGAACCACTTGCTGCGTTACAGAGTGGAGGGTGGTGCATTTCTCTTCCGCATAGTGGTAGGCGATGAATCATGGCGTCACCACTTTGAGCCTATCAGCAAAAGAGAGAGCATGCAATGGAAGCATGCTGGATCATCAAAAGCCCAAAAATTCAAGTTACAGGTTTTCGCTGGTGAGGTTATGCTGAGCGCATTCTTTCACCATGGAGGGCTATTGTTGGCCGACTTTAAAGAACATGGTAGTCAACATCAACTCAACCCACTACTTGGAAACACTAGACAAGCTGCAAAAAGCCAACAAGAATAAACGACCCGGCATACTTTCTCGCGGCGTGATTTTGTTGCATGATAATGCTCGTCCGCATGTTGCAAAGATTGTGCAGGAAGCATTAGCTTGGAAGAAGTGGGAAATTCTGCAGTATCTAGCCTATAGTTCTGATTTGTCAGCATGTGATTTTCATCTGTTCGGACCTCTATAAAAAGCTCTCAAGGGAAAACGATTTCACACAGATGCAGACGTAATGAACGCGGTCAACACTTGGTTCAGAGAGCAACCACAATCCTTTTTTTTTGCGGACGGCATTCGCCGCCTACCTAAGCAATGGGATGCTTGCCTGAATGGCTACGGCGACTTCTTCTGATCAACCCATGGTGCATATTTCATTCAAAATGAATGCTTTGTTTAATACTACCACACCTGTTAATTTTTCTTTCATGCTTTTGTAATAAATCCATTTGGAACGGGTTTCAAATGAACGACCCTTATACAAAGAGAGGGCAGTTTTCGACACGATTTTGACATGTTCCGTCTTTTTCGCTTCAGCAGCAGCATTCAAAGACATGTAGCTGATGTTGCTCATAATTACAGAAACACTATCAGCGTGGAAAGAAACAGATTGCCCTAACAACACCGCACCCTCCCAATCTTATTTAGTCTCTGTGAACGACTAGTAGTTAGACAAGGCAAGAGTTATTTATGCATGACAGTGTTTGAAAGCATTATAATGCTGACATGTGGCCAAATATATTTTGGTAAGTGTATTTATGGGCTTAATTTATTGACAAGCATTTAATATTCCTCACCCTACTCTTCATCTTTGTAATCTTCGTGTTCTCATCACTCCGCGTTGACAAAGACAGAGGGACTTTCATCCCCGGTTCTAAACGGAGCATTTTTGGTTGTTGAAATGTGACATCTATAAAATGTGTTTTTGTTATGTATTTTGGAGTGTCAGGAACGAATTAATTGGATTTACATTGATTCACATGGAAATAATTGCCTCATTTTTCGTCTGGTGTGTGGTTAAGGGATGTGTGGCTGGGGGATGGGTGGGTGGAGGATGTGTGGTTGGGTAGAGGATGTATGGGTGGGTGACTGTATATGAGTAAGGGTGTGTGGTTAAGGGATGTTTGGTTGGGGGATGGGTGGGTAGAGGATGTGTGGGCGGGTAGAGGATATGTGGGTGGGTGAGTGTGTGTAGGTTAGAAGATGGTGGGGGATGTTTGTAGGGGTGGGCTCGGGATCTGTGAGTAGGCTGGAGGAGATGGGAGATTGTGTGGGTGGATGCGGAATGTGTGTGTGGATAGGTGCGGAATATGTGAGTTGACGGGGAGATGTGTGTGTGTGTGTGTGTGCGTGGGGGAATGTGTGGCCAAGGAATATGTGTTTTGCTGGGTGGTTGGAGGTGTGTGGGTGGAGGAGGATATGTGGGTGAGTGATTGTTGGTGGGTAATGGGACGGGTAGAGGATATGTGAGTGGGTGGGGGGATGTGTGTAGGTGGGTGGATGTATGTGGGTGGGGGATGTGTGGGTTGGGGAATGTATGTGTGCTT
>JACEFZ010019086.1:180000-195000 GCA_014155875.1 Cepaea nemoralis
AATGTATTCCCTTGGTGGATTTAAACACAAAAGCCACATCCAAAAGGTTTTATATTTAGCTGCATCCGTCAGGTGCATACTGCAGAGTTATAAATCACATGAAGTGAATAAATGAATAATACTTTGGCTGAACACTTAAAACACATAGTTACATACATTGCTCGAACGCGGAACATCAGATATTCCCACAGTAACCGCAAATTCAAAATGAAACATTTCCGTTTGCACAAAAGTTAAGAGGAACCAGTCAAAATAACAACTCAGTTGCCGGTAATTTGATTGATTGATTTATTTAGGAACCGATATTCACAGCATTCGCTGCATTCCCATAAGTGCTCCGTTCCCATCCTCAGCAGCCAGCGAAGAGTTCCAACACTAATAGTACCAGTAGCAATCTGATTATATATCCGTCTCGCTTTTCCTCTGATCGTCGAGCGTCGACCAGATCCCCTCGTCACTCTTCGCTGTCTCATTCTTGCCAGACCATGGTGATCCATTTGCTCCTCCGAGGTGTACACGTGCTCCCACAAGGCCGCAACCACGTCTGCCTTGTCATGCATCAATACTCCACCAAGTTTTGCAGAGCCAGCCAATCTGTCCGCCTGTTCATTCCCCAGCACACCTGGCATGCCCAGGAGAAAAGATCCAGGCGATGCTTGCCACCCGTGACCTCCGAAGCGAAGCAAGCCACTCTGCCCGAAGCTTGCCTGTCACCTCGGTCCTGCCGGAGAAGTAATTTAAACCTTCCTGCCGGTAATTTAAACTAGCGTTAAAGACATTATTTTTTTTTTCGTAAGCTTAACGGGAACGCTGCCGCAAACTTGCATTTTCTGTTTTGAAAAAAAAAAAAATTGTCATCCTTCAATTTGTTTGATGATTTGTTGACGTTCAAGTTTAACGTCAACGTTAAACAAAGCGGAGATTTTTCTTCAGGTGTGCTTTGAGGGAACCAATACCGCACTCGCCTGTCGCTCGTCTCTGATGATGATTGACACGGCGTTTCTGTGTGCGACGCTAATGAAAATCTGTGATATCGCAAAAGTGAGGCTGTTATAGCGACATGATCTTCCCACTGTTAAACAAATACATAATAACTAAGTGATAATTATAATATAGAATGGATGAACACAATTTAGATTATAAATGGCACCGACACCATAGTTACTCACTGAGTTGGCTTCTTATGCGTCTCTTATTGTGTTTAAACTCCGCCTTCATCTTCTTTTGTCTTTTGTTGGTCTTCGGTTTGGTCCATAGGCCCTAAATCAACTCGCCCCAAGCCGTCCTATCCTTAGTTATACCATGCAGCTCCTTCCATGTTGTCAGGGAGATACTTTTAGGCCAGCCTGGTTTGCTCGCTTCTGCTCGATTTCTTTCTGCTGGCTAGTCGACTCCATGACCGTAATTAACTGATGGCGCTATTTCCGTGCTCCGTGTTTTACTTGGCTAACGACTTCTACGCCATGATTAACTATCTTCTAAATACTTTGCCATCAAATCTTGATTGCTTGTCCACGTTTGCTAACCACTCGCGCTCTGCAACATTCGCGCTAAACGTCACAAGTTCAACTAAAGAGCATAACAGAAGTCCACGCTGTTTTCATCGTGTATTTCACAGCTTCATATTTACGACAGTTTACACTCGCATCTAATCACACAGTTATTCGCAACTAAAATATGAACAGATGCTATCACTCAAAACTAAAATATACGGCACTCGGCTTGCGCCATTCTAGCACTCGTTTTGACACGTCCGACCTGGACCCTGTCTCCACTAGTAATCCCCTGTTCAACACGAGGATTGTCTTTGAATATGACCTTTCGAGTTCGACCCTTGCGGAAAGAGCTCTTTTCTTAGAACAAAACCAATCGTCGTTGTCCTCCGCGGGGCGCGGCGTTCCCATTGGTGACTGGATAACGTTGTGCTGATCGCATGGCCTTACATACCGGCGACGCATCTGTTAAATGTCTACCCTACCAAATGTACATGGTACGTGACATGCCTACCATGTTTGTAACGGGTAAAGGGGGAATCAGGATTCGATTCCGGAGAGGGAGCATGAGAAACGGCTACCACATCTAAGGAAGGCAGCAGTCGCGCAAATTACCCACTCCCGGCACTGGGAGGTAGTGACGAAAAATAACAATACGGGACTCTATCGAAGCCCCGTAACTGGAATGAGTACACTTCAAACACTTTAACTAGGATCTATTGGAGGGCAAGTCTGGTGCCAACAGCCGAGGTAATTTCAGCTCCAATAGCGCATATTAAAGTTGCTGCAGTTAAAAAGCTCGTAGTTGGATCTCAGGTGCAGGCGGTCGGTCCGGCTGGTTAAGTTCACTGCCCGTTGTTCCTGCCCTACCGTCTGCCGGCTCTCTCCTGTAGGTGCTCTTCGCTGAGCGCATTTACTTTAGAGAGTGCAAAGCTGGTCTCATCTGCCTGAATAATGGAATATGACCTCGGTTCTATTTTGTTGGTTTTTGGAACTGGAAGTAATAATGAACATAACATAGCGATAATCGTCCGTAGGTCGCACTCATTCAGCTGCAGGGACCAAGAGGTGGGTCCAGAAACGTAAAGGAAGAACCGGCTTCCGATTAGAGTGCGGCGCCGTGAAAGGGGCACGAGGAAGGAACACGGCAACGGAGACGAATGGAGGCGATAGAGGCCGTGGTGGGGGATGAAGCTGGCTCCCCACGACCACACGTGCTACAGGGCAAGCACAGGCTGCACGGACTCCCCTCGCCGAGGGAGGGAGGGGTTGAGAGGGGATATGGTAACAGCGAAGGGACAAGCACAACAACAGGGATAACTAATATGACCAAACATCTGCAAGTCAGGGGGATGACGCCCAGAGTCATGTCACGAACGGGACCGCCCCAGAGAGTATCAAGAGTATAACGGTTCGAAATACTTGGAGAAAGGGGTACATTTCTGACGATCAGACACCCCCTGTCGTGTTTGCCCCGCGGCGGAGCTTTTTTTTTAACGACAAACAGTGACAAAAGGCGACATTCGTATTGCGGCGTTTAAGGTGAAATTCTTGGATCGCCGCAAGACAAACTACTGCGACAACATTTGTAAAGAATGTTTTCATTAATCAAGAACGAAAGTCAGAGTCGCAAAGACGATCAGATACCGTCGCAATTCTGACCATAACCGAAGCCGACTAGCAACACCAGTGGGGTTGAAACGAAACTGAAACAAAATGGAATATACCTTGGCTAGCAAACCCATTGCGTATAAAGTCCGAATTATTTTCAAGGTGCCACTGTGTCGTGTTCTCCTTTACAGTGTCGTCCCTGGAGTGAAGAGAGTCGACACCCACATTATAATATTTTCCTCCTTTTTAATATTCTGGAGAATCCACCAGCTTCCGTCCAACACACTCCATCAGCCCGTGGACACCTTTTCCTGTCACTCTCTCACTGTCGTACTATGCCCCCTCTCATACTTCTCCAACGCAACATACTCAACAACTCTTGCTTCTAAAAATTAATAAAGATTAATTTATTAAAAGAAAAGTGTAACGTATATGAGACGTGTATGTGAAGAAAATGTGTGACGTGTTCTATAAAGTGTGTAGAATCGGACTCTCAGACCACAACCCAGTCAGCTGATCCCAGCAAGGATAGACCACAGCACGTTACGTCAGAACATGTACATCTCACCCAGTGCCGAAACCATCTGCTGGATACTGATTTGCCTCTGTAGACCTCTGGTAATCCCATTTCATGATCATCCGAAATAGACACCGGTGGTATTAACAGTTAATCATGGACCGGTTGCAACCTACACAATGTCCGTTCCTATCGTTCCTAAAAAAATGCACAAGTCCTTTGTAGTGTGTACACAGATTAATGTTAATTGTTAATGTACTTGATCCTCACTCGTGTCTATCTAGCCTCAAGTATCATGTCTTGTGTTCTATTACACGAGATTATATCACACTAGGTAACTATTATCCTTAATGTTCTCAGTTAGTTACTACTGTCTGATGCTGTGTGGTGCATCAGTAATCATCACCCTCTTTGGTGAATCATCTTCCTTCTAGCTTTAGTTACGTTCAGTACGAAACTTTATTGACTGTTCCACTGGTGTTCTTCCGAATGGGATTTGAACCTTTCCTAAAAAACTTGTTGAGTTTCCTCGGATCTGGTAGGGAACCTTATGCAAAACCGCCTCATTCCCGGGATGGCTACTACACTTTGCCATAATGGCACATGCTAGTTAATCTTAAATAAATCTAACACTGTAAAGCTCTCCCACAAACACGTCCATCCTAATCCACGGTTTTCGTCAACTCCCCATCTCCAATCATGGTTTTCTGGCACCCTAAAATTGGTCACGTGATATGGGTGACGTCCTGCAGGTGTTATTTTGCATATCAGCCATAGTCAAGAATCGATTATCCCTTGCCTTAGTCACTGTCAAAGTTGTCATCACTTGTTTCGACTCCCCCAACAAACTAACGAGTTACTGTATGATCCCAACAACAGTTTTTTCCAACAAGCTGTCAATAGCAATCTGCCCATCTGCGTGATGTCCGGAAACTATATGACAGATGGACTGTTTACTTCCGTGCTGAGTACTTCCGTTTTCCCTCTGATATGTTTATGACTTGTCAAAGCGATGTATGATTCAGCGCACTCACTTCCTCTATACATCTGCCACTGTTAATTTTGTCCGACAGGTGATGGTCGACGCCCGATTGTCCCCATGATCCCACGGGTTCCATCTGTATTCAAATGTTGACAAACTGTCAAGGCGATGCCGAGATTCGTCTCCCTCACTTCCGAGTGTGGCCAATCCGTCAACCAGATGTACAAGTACAGCTGTTATTTATGCCCGACCTGTTTGGGGAACACGTGCAGCCACCACTATGAATGTTTTCTCTGTAAAAGTTGAAACACTTGTTGCTTAGCAGATAGTCCGGTTTATCCGAAAGCATCTATAATAATCAACTGGTTAAACACACGGTTTTATTTTGTGACATAGTTAGTTAGTTAGTTAGTCGACAGATCATCCTCGTTGCACATCGGACCATTCAGTCCATAAGTGCTCGGATCCCCTCCTCAGCAAATCCCGCAGCGTGTAGCGGCTAACGACGCCAGTTCTGTGTTGGTTTATCAATCTTCTTTGGCTTCCTGCGTAGTGTTCTTGTTTGGCCACCCCTCTTTTAATTTGCTGCTCTCGCAGTCTGGCCATTGTTGTAGATTCACAGTCATCACTTGGTTCTTGCAAAAGTCTCACTTCTCGTAGAGCATTCAGAATGTCAGCCTGGTCCATGGCGCGTCCGCCCTCAACAGTAGCCTCACCTGCGAGCTTGTCAGCCCGCTCATTTCCTTGTACTCCCGCATGCCCTGGCACGAAGATGAAACTAATCTTTGCCAGCCGAGACCGCTTCAGAGGCAGCAACCATTCTCTTCGGATCGACCCCTCCTCTATCCTCTTGATCATGTTCATTGAGTCGCTAAGGAAACAAGCCCTAGTGAATGTCTGTGTCTCG
Organism: Cepaea nemoralis; assembly: GCA_014155875.1. NCBI lineage: Eukaryota > Metazoa > Mollusca > Gastropoda > Stylommatophora > Helicidae > Cepaea > Cepaea nemoralis. The sequence goes on from JACEFZ010019086.1 coordinate 185,511, forward strand.
AGCCATGTTATTGCTTTACTTACTGCCATGACTTCCATGGTCAGGCTACTTGTGGTTTCAGTGAAAGCACCAGAGTCCTCCTTCACAATTCTCCCTCCGGCCCGAGCTGTAAAGGCCCATGAGCTTCTCACATGTCGGACGACCGACCCATCTGTGTAGATGACCGCGTCACTGTCTAGCGAATTCTCGAAAATCAACGCTTGTACTTCAGCCTCAACAGCAACCGGATTTTCTTGTCTGCATTTTCTATCTAGTTGGATGCAAACTGAAAGGGATGTGCAGAAGTCTGTTGGCACTTGCACCCACTCCTCGCCAGGTTCTAAGTCCTCAAGTGAACACACCTGTTGAAGAATGTCCTCGGCTTGACCCATCCACGACCGTCCTCTTTTTAACCTGCTGCCCTTCACCTTCCTAATTTCACTATGCAGTGGATGCTGTGTGTTTGCGTTAATTCTGAGGTAGGCACGTGCCCTGCAAACTTGCATTCTCTCTTCAATGGTTGGAAAATCAAGAAGGTAGCGCATCGCCCTGCATGCTGTATCTCTTGTACATCCAAGAATAATGCGCATAGCTTCATTCTGTATCCTTTCCATCCTTTCTATCTGCTTATGGCTGACAGTCAGGATTGCCATTGCATACTCCAAAACAGACATGACCAGCCCCTCGTACAGAAGACATAGATGGCGCTGCTCACAGTTTGCTGCCGCCATCACCCGCATCGCTGCCAAACCCCGCTTGGCCTTTGTTATCACCTGGTCTATGTGCACATTATAAGCAAGGCTTCGATCAAACCGTATCCCCAGGTAATTCATTGCCTGCGTTCTTTCCACCGTCTCTGAACACAGCATTACAGTTGGTGTTGGATTGTTGACAATATGATTATTCAACGAGAACCAAGTCACTGTTGCCTTTGTTGGGTTGACCATTGCCCCAGCTTCATCACACCAAGTACTTATGCGATTGAGTTCGGTTTGTAGTTCCACAGCAACCTCCTCCCTGTCCTTACCCTGACGATACACTAAAACATCATCGGCATATGACAATGTCCTGCCAGGTCCAGTGATCTGCTCACTGGTGATTCTCACTGTGTAGGCGTTGAACAGTACCGGAGATAATGGTGATCCCTGTGGTAGGCCAGGATATATTGTTGTTGGTTCCGAAGTCCAACTGCCACATCTAAAAACTACTTTCCGTTGGAAGAGAGCTGCAGCGATCCAACTAAGGAGGAATGGACTTACGTTTAGTTCAAGAAGCTGAAACATTAAAAAATCCAGTGGTACTCTGTTGTATGCGTCCTCAAGATCAATCGCTGCAGCAACGGTTTCAGTGCCTGAGTGGAAACCTTCATAGACATCGTGGGCAAAGACTGCTGCATTGGTCCAGGTTTCTCTTTTTGGACGGTACCCACCCAGGGTAGGTGGGAAAACACCTTGCCTCTCTAGTTGGCTTGATATTTTCCTGGCAATTACCTTCTCCAGCAGCTTGCCTATTGTATTCTGCATGGTTATAATTCGATATCCCTGAATTTTCTTGTGGTCTTTGTCAGGCTTCGGCAAGGGAATCAGATAGCTGTGTAACCATTCCTCCTTGATGCTAGCACTCCCTATACTGTTGTTGTACATGTCTGCTAGTTTCTCTAGCTCATTGTCGGTACACCTATTTATGTCGTCGTATCTTATGCCATCAGGGCCTGGAGCACTGTTTTTTGATCGTCGAAGCACAGCCTTGATTTCTTTCACTGTCACTGTGTCTTCATCCGAAGTGTTCTGGGCCTTACATCTGTCTGAGGTGACCTCCTTGGCCAGATTCCGGCCTCCCATGTCTGTCTGGTTGCTCTGCTCAAGGTAGCGTTCAAAGAGGGCTTTGCCCTTGTCCTCGTCAGTCCTCTGCCAGATGAGGTCAGCACCTTGGAAGTCAGAAATGCTCTTATTCTTGACTACACCACTCATGCTTTTATGTAGTCGCCAGAACAATTTCAGTGACTTGTCTGTGCTTACTCTTTGACACACCTCTGCCCATTTTTCGCTTTTAACCACCGTGACCAGTTTTTTGAAATAGCTTACTTTTGTGTGCATCTCTCTTTCTAAGTGCAAGCAGGGACTAGGATGACCAGCTCTGTTCTTCTTGGCATTTTGCCATCTCCTTACAGCACTACGCTTATCCACCCAAGCCTTCTCCACCTCGAAACTCCACCACGGTGGCTGCTCCCAGCTTTTTTTCCTTTTCTTCCTGCCCTCCCCTCCTAAGAGAGTAGTCCATCTCACTCTTCTCCACCGTGAGTTTAATTCAGATGATTCATTCTTCTTATTCAGGAGCTGGGTGTCTTGACAAGAAATCCGCTCCAACATTTTCCTTCCCAGGAATGTACTCTACTGTGAAATTATAAGGTTGAAGTAACAACGACCACCGCATCAACCTGGCGTTGATCTTCTGAGAAGTAGCCAGGAACATCAGGGGTTGATGATCCGACTGGACTCGAAACTTAACTCCATACAAATATGGCTGAAACTTTTGCACTGCCCATACGAGAGACAAGCACTCTCTCTCGACGGTTGAATAATTCTACTCCGCCTGTAGAAGTTTCTTACTTGCGTATGCCACAGGTTTCAAAGCCGAAGCATCGTCTTTTCCTTCCTGTAACAAAGCGGCTCCAATTCCAATCGCACTCGCATCTGTCCTCAACACAAATTGTTTGGAAATGTCAGGGAGCTGTAATACAGGTTTGCTGACCAAGGCCTCCTTTAACTGACTATAGGCATTCTCACATTCTGGTGTCCAAATGATTTGGTCCGGGAATCCCTTTTTCAAGGTTTCCGTCAAAGGAGCTCCCAGTTCAGTGAAATGTGGGATAAATTTGTGGTAGAACCCACACAACGAGAGAAAAGATCGCACATCCTTCTTCCTTTTTGGTCTAGGTGCATTTCTGATTTTCTCTAGGTTCTTCTCTTCTGGAACAATGTGTCCTGGAGTGATGGTGTGACCTAGAAATTCCAGTGTCTGGTAACCAATCATGCACTTGGTTGGACGAGCAGTAAGCCCCGCTTCCTTGAGCCTATTAAACACTCTCTCCAAGGATTGTAAGTGGTCATCCAAGCTGTCATTGGAAATCAGAATATCATCCATGAATGAGATGATGGACGGATCCTGTAACGGATCTAGTAAAGTCCTCATCATGCGTGTAAACACACTAGGTGCATTGCTGAGTCTAAAGGGCATGACCTTGAATTCGTAGTGTCCACTGGGTGTACTGAAAGCCAAAGTGGTCGAATCTCCGGTTTGACTGGTATCTGATAGTACCCCCGACTCAGATCCACCTTTGAAAAGTACCGAGCCTTATGGTGCCTAGCGAATAACTAAGTTGGATTCGGCAAAGGTTCCACCTGAAATTGCGTGTGACTATTCAGAAGTCGGTAGTCTATACACAACCGGTGTTCTCCACTTGGTTTGCGTAACAAAACTACCCCCGCATTGTATGGGGATGTGGATGGTGCAATCACGTCATCCTCCAGCAGTTTTTGTATTTCCCCCTCCAGGGCCTTTTCTTTAGAGAATGGCACTGGGTAAACCTTTTGGCGAACAGGCTCCTGTGTGGTCAAAGTCATCTCAAACTCAACCAACCTCGTTCGTCCTGGTTTATCAGTCAGTATCTCCTTATGAGAATTGAGAACCTGGGTTATCCTTTCCCTCTCCTGGGAGGTCAGATCAGGGTTCACTTGCACATCCCTATAGGTTTCCTGGTGTTCCAAGGGATATTCCCTGCCCTCGCTGGTTCCCACTTCTGTCTCCACTGCAACTGCCATTGCCATGAGGTGAGCTGCCTTGTCTCCGGGTCTCTCTTCGTATTTCCGCAAGAGATTGATATGGAAAATCTTCGACTTTCCCCGGATCCGGATTTGATAGTTGGTTCTGGATATCACCCTTTCCACGGGAAATGGTCCTTGCCAACCTATCTCCAGTTTGTTGTTTCCCGTTGGGAGTAGCAACAAGACTTTGTCTCCCACCTCTAGAGATCTTTCTTTAGACCTACGGTTGTAGTAAGCCGCATGTCTTTTCCTGGCTTTTTTCAAGTTTTGATTTGCCAGAGTCCATCCCTTGTGGAGTTTTTCTTTCAGTTCCTCCACGTATTGATAGGATGAGATCACTTCTTCTGACGTCCCCTCTTCAGTCCAACTCCTCAACATGGCTTCCAACGGTCCTTTGATTGGACGACCAAACAGCAACGTAGCGGGTGGTAGTCCTGTTGAGCCATGAGGAACTTCCCGATAGGCAAAGAGTGCTGCTGGGATATATTAATCCCACCTATCAGGTTTTTCCTGCGCTAGTTTCCTGAGCATTGTCATCAACGTGCCGTTGAAACGCTCCACTTGTCCATTAGCTTGAGGGTGGTAAGGGCTGGTATGTATGTGGTTAGAGTGAAATACCCTAAATACCTCCTCCATGAGTTTTCCACAAAACTGAGATCCATTGTCCGTCAGAATTTGTTCCGGAAAGCCTAATCTGGTAAAGGCCTCCATCAGTGCGTCCGCCACTCTTTTCGAGTCAATCGTGGTCAACGGTATAGCCTCACCCCACATGGTACAGCAATCCACCATTGTGAGTATATACATGTTCCTCTTCCTAGTCCTGGGAAGTGGACCCACGATATCGATGGCTACCCTCTCGAAAGGAGAGTTCATGATGGGCATCTCACCCAACACCACCGGTGCTGTCCAGTGTTTTGGTGCCACCCTCTGGCACTCAGGGCATGACTTCACATACCGACACACATCATCTGTCATTCCCGGCCAATAGTAGTGGCAGGAAATCCGCTGCATGGTGGCGGCAATACCCATGTGTCCACTAAAGGAGATGGTATGCCCCATATGAAGAATCTGGGACCGGTGAGCTTTCGGGACGACCAACTGACCGTATAGGTTGTCTCCCCTTCCTGCTCTCCTGTAGAGTATCCTATTCTTCATGTAGTACTGCCCCCGTCCTGGTGGATCAGCACATTTCTGCAGCTTTTTGTAGCAAGGACGTAAAGTATCATCCTCACTCTGGGCAGTTCGTAGCTCCCCCGGCATTGGGTTAGTCACAATTGCGTCTGCCTCTTCCGTTTTCGTCTGAGAGCGAGTCTGCATTGCTCCCATATGGATTGGCTCCCTGGGCATTCCCAGAAAGACATACCGGAAACCTAGGATGATTGGAAAAATGGGATCGGTCAATACAGCGGCCTTGATGGTGCCGGTGACGTACCTTGACCGAAACTCCACATTAGCAATAGGCAACTTCATGACTACAGCACTCTTCTGTGCAGGCTGTATATCCAATGTCTCACCTGTGAATTGTTCTGGATGTACCAGATCCGCAGAAATCACGGCCTCCCCGTCCAGTCCTGTGTCATATAAACACTCCACTTGACGACCGTTAACCTCTACCAATTCCACTACAGGTGGTTTTTCCTGGTCTGGAGTCTCTTCCTCGGCCTCGACCTGTTAGGTAGGCTCCACCTTAGGTTTCCCGGGGCACCCGACGAACTGAGTGTCTCCTGACTTTCCTCTGCAGTCAATAGCATTGTGCGGGTTTGACGTGCATTGGTTGCACCATTTCATTGTCCTAGATTTTCTATTGTCGGACTTGAGTGAGCTCTCCTGGTGGCGAGCTTCCTTGTTGACCTTGGCATTTTCCGTGACAACCTCCTTGGAAGTCACTTGACATGCTGCGAAGTGAGGGTTCTTAGCCTTCGATATGCAGTCCCTCGTATTGTGAGAGGGTGACTTACAAATTGAACACCACTTCTCCAACCACGGTCGTTTAGGTGTAGAGCTTGAAGTGCTCTTGCTTCCCTCCTTCTTCTTCTCTGAACTAGCCTCTGATTTTTGCACATAAGGTTCCCACTTTTTGGTTCCTGAGTTTTTGGCTTTCTTCTTATCGTGTTTCTCTTGACTTTTGGTGTTGGTGGAAAGGTTCTCCCCTGCCTCCCCATGTACCTCGACGAACCGTTCCGCTAATTTAGTCACGAGGTCAATACGTTCCGCTCCTTGTTCTCCCAGGAACGTCCTGAGAGGTTTAGACATTTGCTTCTTCAGCTGGTCGACCACCATGAGCTCTTCCAGACTCTCATAGTCATGTGCGAACACAGCCAAATCCATCCACTTGTGGAGATAAGATTTAAGACGCAAACTGTAGGCGTCAAACAATTCTCCTGGTTCTCGTTTCGCTGCTCGAAATTTTTTCCGGTAGGTATGTGACGTAACCTCGAATCGTTTCAGCAGAGCCGTCTTTAACTCGTTATAATTGTTCTCATGTCCTGGTGGCAGGCGTGAATAAACCTCGTAGCCGGTCCCGCGTAAACCCTGGGATAGCTTAAGATTCCATTTGTTACGCTCCAGACCCATAGCAACCGACATAGCCTCGAAGCGTTGAAGGTACTGGTCAATCTTCTCTTTGTCCTCCTCGTAGACCGCTAAAGGAAACTTCATAGCGTGGTACCCATGTCCACCTACTGGTGTTGAGCCTGGGATGGAGGAACCTCCAACTGCTCCCTCAGTTTCTCCATTAGATTGACTCTTGAGCTCGAGTTCCCGCATCCGGTACTCGTGTTCCCTCTTCTGTGCTTCCTGTTCAGCTTCTAATTTCCTAGCTGCTTGCTCAGCTTCAAATTTCCTAGCTGCTTGCTCAGCTTCAAATTTCTTAGCTGCTTGCTCAGCTTCCAATTTCCTAGCTGCTTGCTGAGCTTCCAATTTCTTAGCTGCTTGCTCAGCTTCCAATTTCTTAGCTGCTTGCTAAGCTTCCAATTTCATAGCTGCTTGTTCCAACTCCATCCTTCTCAAATCCAGCTCGGCCTTTCGATCTTCCCGTTCTGCTTGACGATACTCTCTCTCCACTTCCTATATATAATCCGTAAGAGCAGAACCCGCCAATCCCATTTCTTCCCCCTTTGCCTTTAATTCTGCTGTGCTAAGTTTAGGGGTGGCCATTATACAGAGAGGTAAGCTAGCAGGTCGAGTACAATATAACTGCAAATTACTATACAGATATATGAACAAGTACTATGAATCTAGATATTACCACACACAGCACATTCACTCAGTGACAAGAGTAGAATCAGGACCACAGACCTATGCAGACGTGTGACGTGTGAACAGGAAAGATATTTGTCCTAACCCCTATCCACATTCACTCTAGCTGGATTCTCCAAAATGATATCTCCCTCTTATAACTAAGGATCCCGTGTCAAAAGACCCCGTTGTCAGAAGATCCCACTGTCAAAGGTTCCTGCTTGCAGGAGATCTCGCTGTCCAAGGATTCCGTTTACGGGAGATCCGGCTGTCCAAAGATCCCGTTTACGAGAGATCCCGCTGTCCAAAGATTCCGTTTACGAGAGATCCCGCTGTCCAAAGATTCCGTTTACGAGAGATCCCGCTGTCCAAAGATTCCGTTTACGAGCACCCAATAATGTCGTGTCCTCCTTTACAGTGTCGTCCCTGGAGTGAAGAGAGTCGACACCCACATTATAATATTTTCATCCTTTTTAATATTCTGGAGAATCCACCAGCTTCCGTCCAACACACTCCATCAGCCCGTGGACACCTTTTCCTGTCACTCTCTCACTGTCGTACTATGCCCCCTCTCATACTTCTCCAACGCAACATACTCAACAACTCTTGCTTCTAAAAATTAATAAAGATTAATTTATTAAAAGAAAAGTGTAACGTATATGAGACGTGTATGTGAAGAAAATGTGTGACGTGTTCTATAAAGTGTGTAGAATCGGACTCTCAGACCACAACCCAGTCAGCTGATCCCAGCAAGGATAGACCACAGCACGTTACATCAGAACATGTACATCTCACCCAGTGCCGAAACCATCTTGCTGGATACTGATTTGCCTCTGTAGACCTCTGGTAATCCCATTTCATGATCATCCGAAATAGACACCGGTGGTATTAACAGTTAATCATGGACCGGTTGCACCCTACACAATGTCCGTTCCTATCGTTCCTAAAAAAATGCACATGTCCTTTGTAGTGTGTACACAGATTAATGTTAATTGTTAATGTACTTGATCCTCACTCGTGTCTATCTAGCCTCAAGTATCATGTCTTGTGTTCTATTACACGAGATTATATCACACTAGGTAACTATTATCCTTAATGTTCTCAGTTAGTTACTACTGTCTGATGCTGTGTGGTGCATCAGTAATCATCACCCTCTTTGGTGAATCATCTTCCTTCTAGCTTTAGTTACGTTCAGTACGAAACTTTATTGACTGTTCCACTGGTGTTCTTCCGAATGGGATTTGAACCTTTCCTAAAAAACTTGTTGAGTTTCCTCGGATCTGGTAGGGAACCTTATGCAAAACCGCCTCATTCCCGGGATGGCTACTACACTTTGCCATAACGGCACATGCTAGTTAATCTTAAATAAATCTAACACTGTAGAGCTCTCCCACAAACACGTCCATCCTAATCCACGGTTTTCGTCAACTCCCCATCTCCAATCATGGTTTTCTGGCACCCCTAAAATTGGTCACGTGATATGGGTGACGTCCTGCAGGTGTTATTTTGCATATCAGCCATAGTCAAGAATCGATTCTCCCTTGCCTTAGTCACTGTCAAAGTTGTCATCACTTGTTTCGACTCCCCCAACAAACTAACGAGTTACTGTATGATCCCAACAACAGTTTTTCCCAACAAGCTGTCAATAGCAATCTGCCCATCTGCGTGATGTCCGGAAACTATATGACAGATGGACTGTTTACTTCCGTGCTGAGTACTTCCGTTTTCCCTCTGATATGTTTATGACTTGTCAAAGCGATGTATGATTCAGCGCACTCACTTCCTCTATACATCTGCCACTGTCCGACAGGTGATGGTCGACATCCGATTGTCCCCATGATCCCACGGGTTCCATCTGTATTCAAATGTTGACAAACTGTCAAGGCGATGCCGAGATTCGTCTCCCTCACTTCCGAGTGTGGCCTATCCGTCAACCAGATGTACAAGTACAGCTGTTATTTATGCCCGACCTGTTTGGGGAACACGTGCAGCCACCACTATGAATGTTTTCTCTGTAAAAGTTGAAACACTTGTTGCTTAGCAGATAGTCCGGTTTATCCGAAAACATCTATAATAATCAACTGATTAAACACACGGTTTTATTTTGTGACACACTGCATGCTTGGTCCAGACTCTTTTTTACTATGGCTCTACAAGTTGAGGGATATGGCTGCACGCCTCTATGTCAATATCCCCCAGTTGTGAGATCCTGGCCGTTACTTAACCTCTGCTGCATGGAGGTGAGATGTTGAGCCTTACATTTGTAAAGACGGCAAGTGCCACTACTGTGTGGGCATTAATGGTGAAAAAGCGTCCCAGTCAGTATCTAAAGCTGAGTGAGCGTTATCAAAGATGGAAAAGCGTCCCATTGGCACGACATGAAATATTGATTGGCTAGTAAATCCATTACGTTGAAGTCCGAAGCGAAATCTTGCTGTGTGTAGGTCGTC